>JACCHV010002888.1:602135-1184115 GCA_018907245.1 Eupristina koningsbergeri | reverse complement strand
CAAATAATTTTAATCATTATAGTTTTTTAAACAATTATGTTTTTTCAAGTGAACGTAAATTAATCAAAAATATTATTATTATATTCAATATTAATTAATTTAATTATGATATTGTTTAAATAATATTATTACATATAGTATCATAACAAAATTTCTAAAAAATATTGTGCCATTAAAATAAATAAATTAAAAAATATTTGTACATAACGTTTTAATTTTAAATTATTTAAGAATTTTCCAATAAAATCAGCTACTTATTTAGAGTATCATATATCATTTATTTGAAAATGTACATTATCCATTGAAAAAACTCGATATTTTATGATATATATTTATAATTTTGTAAATGTAAAGATATATTTTTTCATAAAATTAAACAATTTTAGATGGTATGTAATTCACATCATTTAAAACTTTATTTGGTTCATTTGAAATGCATTTTTCCAAAATTTTTTATCTTTATATTTATTCAAAATGAAAATTTATCTAATTTAAAATACTTTTCAATGCAACTGAAAAAAATGAATTATAAAAGTCGATTGTTTTATATCCAGTATTATAATTTATTAAATGCTCTCATAAAATTTTCAATAATATGTTAACAGAATTTCAATACTTTTTTTTCAATTTTCACTTTAAATTCTTCAAGTTTTTCAAAAACTTTCACCAATAAATTTGAAATTGCGTAACTTTAGCTTACCGTATAATATAATGCTCTAAGTAAAATGTCCGTATGAATATTAAATCTATCCCGATAAATAAAAGTTGTTACAAAAGAAATTAACTTTTAAATAAACGTATTATGATAAGCTTTAAAATATAACTTTTTGCACGTTCGTTCGCAAAAAAATAATTCTAAAGCAAATGTTTCGAACCGACCAAAAATTTAATAGTCTTCTTTTGCCCAATTTGCATTTTAATATTTCACATACGTAATTCACGCTATTGAGCAAATTTAATATTTGATTAGTTTTGACATCGATATACTGACCCCTTGGAATTCGCCAATGATAAAACCGCAGTCATTCGCATCAGTTCATGCATTTTCAATCGTCATTACACGGCTTCTACTCTTATGACCATTGGAAATTCGCCGAAATGTTCGTTTGCGCGCGTCAAGTTTAGCGAGACAATGACACATATGCTCGCGCCCAGATTAATAATCGGAAAAGCAGTTAATGGAAAATTTATTGCTTGCTATCGACACTCATATGCGGAAATAATTGATATAATTGATATAATTTAATGGATAAACGGCTATTAATTTGATGTACGGTATTTTTGCAAGCAGTCAATCAGGTGTAAATTTATTGTATGGAATAAAAGTAATGTAACATATTTATTATTTTTCCACAGTCATTCATCGACGAACAACTTTTAATTCACGTGAAAATAAAATTTTATTTTAGAAGGTAATACTTAAAACAATAGATAAACAAATTATTATCAAAAACTATGTCATTTATTTCATGGTTGTTATAATTATATTATTAAATATGGATCAAATAGAATTAAACTCAATTATAAATTCGTATAAATTTTATGTAATGAATAAGTTTTTTATTAACATAGATTTACAGCTCCAAGATGTTGTAGTTAAATAAGTAAAAGAAAAAATATTGTACTTCACACATAATGTTATCATTATTTTATGTAATAAAGTTTATTCAAATGTCGACACTGTGACAGATATTTTTATACAATAATAATCAAATAACACTGGTAACATATTACTCAATAATGTAATTTTTTATATTACATAAAAAAAAAATTTAGTTTTTAATATAAAAAAGAATATAAAGATATTATTAACATAAAATTTTCGTATCTAATTCCTTGCAGTCTGTTTTTTATATTGAAATAATCTATAATTGACATGTTTTTATGGCAGCTTATCAAGTCATTTAATTTTTAATATCATTTATGTAATCAAAATTTCAATAAAATAATATTAATTCTAATGATTTAATATTGTAAAAATATAATGAAATTGTATATAATAATGATAATATAATTTATAAATACATTGCATTATTTGATTTAAATCACATTTGTTTAATTTATCACTTATGTTCCTATTTTAATAAATAAAAAAATGAAAAGAATTTTAATTTTATTCAATTAATAACTTATAAAACTGATAAATTATAATCATGTCTAATTAGACACAAATATATTCTAGTTATTTCTATAGATTATTAATAATTTTAATTTCAATTATTAATCATATTTTACAAGAATTATTTCAGTGAAATTTTATCGGGTAAAAACTTATCGATACATATACATGTGCTTAAAAAATTTGATTCAACATTATATAATGTATGATTCTAAAGTTGTATGAATAATTGATTCAATTAGTATAAGTAATTAATTTCTCTATTTTAATATTCACAATATATTGGGTAACACAATGTTTCAAGAACAATAGCATGATAACCAAACATTAATATTTAACATCCTTACACTTGAAAATATTATTTATTTTAATACTCATATTACATATACTTAAAAATTATGAATTAATGAATTAAATAGTCTTTTGTAGATATACTATGTAAATCCTATATAAAAAGATATTATATATAGGAACTTAAGAAAAAATAATTATAATGTATATAAAATAATTATGTACACAAATTTTTTACATGTATTAATATAAAATTTACCTATTTGAATATTATATGTTTATGTTATAGTACTTAAGTCTATTAACTATTATATCACTTTTACCAATTTTATACATTTCTATTCAATAATAATTTAAAAATTCTTAATAATATACAATATTGCACTTTTAAAAGCTATGCACTTTTAAACAACACGTTAAAAGTCGTTTGATTTTATTAGTATTAGAAGAAAGGAAGTTTTTTAATAAATTAATCATTTTCATGCGCACTCAATAAATGTCAAACCGCGCTGGTAACTTGCCTACATCGAATAACAATAAAGAAAATAGAATTATAGTAAAAAAGAAAGCGGTTTCTTTGAAGAAGTTTGTTTTCCTACTCCTCGAGAATCACTCAGCTCCTCTCGGCGAAAAATTTTCCTACCAAAAAATTTCGTACCGGAATGGATCTCCCCTATGGGTGGCTTTCATCGACATTTTGCGCTCTAAACAAGGAGACAACAAAGCGTGGCAGCATCTTCTCCGAGGAGCGAAGTGCTCTCTTAGCGGCTTAGCAGTTTGAGAGATCCGCAACTCCTGTCCGCGAGTGGCAACCCGTGCATTCCCACGAAGTATCCCACTGTAAAGTTATACAACACATGCGCATAATCCTTATATAGATGCGTGTATATATGTGGGGGGAGGGGGTGGATCTTTCTTCTTTCTTGTGCGAGAACAGGAAGAGAGCGAGGATAAAGAGAGATGGAATAATTGATGCCTTTCTTTGAAAGCCACTGAATTAATAATTATATGCAAAGGATGCGCGTAAATTCGTTTATTGGAATGCAATAAACATTAAGTATAAAAAAAAACACGACAAGAATTCGATACGTGCATTTTCGGGTTCACAAGAATCTTGTATTATATCAGATTAGTGATTCGTCGTATGCGTAATAGCAAAGTTTTGATGCAATGAAATTCAAGGAGTGTAATGTAAGTCTTTTGCATTATTTAACTGACGGAAAAGAGGATTACGAATTAAATTTATACAAAAAAAATGTAGAATTTCCTCTTTATAAAATATAGTTGCTACATTAATTTACTTCTATAAGTTAGTTTATAAAAATTTTGGTACAACTATACAGCATGATAATTAATAAATTTTCATAAAAATAGGTTAGCCTTATTCATTGTTTCGAATTTCAATAATGAATATTATTATTATTAAGTATAAAGACTTTTAATGAGAAAAAAGAAACAAAAATAAAAAAATTCATGTATCAAATGATTGTAAAGGTATCAAAATTCAATGGTATGAATTCAGTTACATAAATAATATGAAATTTAAAAAAGAAGATTATGCATAATCATAAACAAGACAATTGTGCCATCCGAAAATTTCTCCCTGACACTTATAAATACCCGTGGGATGCAAATTCGACTCTATATATCATTACTACGATTCCCCTTTGGTTGTCTGCTGACAACATTCTGTTCGTTGTTTGTCGTTGTTGCCGCATACAACATTCGACTTACATATACATTTAATGACATTCACCACTCTCGAAAATCAGAATTAGATACATTCTGATTGGTCCAGAGTTCTGTTTTGGGTGTCGATCTCTCTAGTCTCTCTTTTTCCCTCTCTAATATCTTTCATAGAGATTTAAATCTACTTACGTGCAAACGAGTATAGATTCACAGGGGCTCCTTTCATTCTAAATTTATAAATAATGTTACGTGTGATCTACAACTGGAGTTTCGAGAATATTGAAGAATATTAATTATATGTTCTTATTTCGACTTTATGCAAATACATGTTTTAGAAGGTAGTCAAACAAATATTGCTTCATTTTGTTAAATGAAATGATTCTGTTATATATCTCTGATTTTGTGTTTGATATTAAAATAATTTTGGCATATTAATTTTTGTGTCTCTAAACATCTATTAAAGTATTACAAAAAATGTATAAAATTTATAAATTTTATGTACAAGGAGGCAATAGCATCTCAATAATTTTCAAAAGTTAAATAATAAATAGTAAATTAGTTCAAATAACTCTTTTTTATAAATATTTTTATAAATATAAACATGTTTATTAATATAATAATAAAAATTCAATCGATAATTATTATTATCTAAATTAAAGTTTAAAATTCTGCATGTAAAAATGAAATTCTAAACAAACCGTCCACATTAGTTGTTAATATTATCTGCCCAACTATGATTCTGTGATCTGCTTACAGTGTTTATTTTGGCAAAATTACGGAATCAAAAATGCTCTATCCTGCATTTTATGGTATTAGATATATATTTTAAAGGCGAGAGGTGCATTCTTAAATGAAAATATATATTTCCTTTTTATCATTTTCTCTATGTAATATGTGTACGTGCTTGGCAAAAGCTATATAAGAAAATTGAAAAAATATTAGTATGTAAGAAAAGTTTTATATTATAAAAAAATGTAAAAAACGAATTATCTATGATTATTTCAACAATCTTAAAAATTTTTTGAATATTCATTAAATTAAAATTAAACTTGAATAAATTTTAAATTAATGCATGATGCAGCATAAAGCAATCTATATAAAGTTGTACAGCAGCGAGTTATTAAGTTTAATATTGATTTAAATATTAAGTAACATTATGATTAAAACATGTTTAATGAACAATAAAATACATAGTATGTCTAGTAATAATCAATTGATTATTTTGATAATTTTATTAATATAAAAACTTTTAAATTATAATATAATTTAATATATTACATATGTTATATATTAGATTATAATTTTAATATTTAGAAATTTAGATGTATTTATTTATTAAATTTATTTAAATTTTTTAATTTTATTTATTGTAATATATATATTTATTCATGAATTCTTTTATTTTTAAACAAAGATTTGTTTAATATTAATGAAAATAAAAAAATATATTTAATATTGTATTCTTTATTGCTATAATATTCATATTGCACATAATTAATTATCATAATCCGTGCATTAAGACATATTGATTTTTATAATGATGCATTTATTAAATATATAATATTAATATCAAAATTAAAATATATGTGAAAGCTAATTCAGAAGTAAAAGTTTGTTTTTCTCTACGTTAATGCACACGTACGCACAATTTGTTTATGCATGAAAATTGGTACATAAAAATTAGATAAAGAGTATTAATAATGATAGCAAAAATTAAAGGTTCAATAGGCTGTAAGAACAATAATTTCTAAATTTGCATTATCATGTATTATAGAAAGTATACAATATCAGATTGCGTAAGATAAATGTTATCTACTGTGTTAAATTTGGATGCAATAAATCAAAATTGATTACGTGATAAAGTTTGACACATGAATCAAAATATCGGAAATTCAAATTTAGGAAAGAAAAAATCATTAAAAGATGTAGAGTAAATTTATAAATATATTTATAAATAAAGAGAGAGAGAGAGAGGGATAGAGAGAGGGAAAGAGAGATAAGTGAGAGAAAGAGGGAGGGAGAGAGAAAGAGAGAGAGAGAGATAGAGGAATAGAAAAACCAGAATGAAAGTATACAGATTGTCAATGAAAATATAATAAAAGAGTCAAAATAATTGACATAAATGATACATTTTTTTAATTTAATTTAAAATATTTTTCAATTAAGCAAATACCACATATATATATATATATTGTGAGGTATGTATTATAATTATTCACGTCTATTTTTGGGATCTGATTTTAGCGTTAGTAAAACATTAAAAAAAAAGTTTATATATATTTCTAGTTTAACTAGAAAAAGTTTTCACCGTGAACAGATTATCGGATGAATTGTATGTCAAGAATACTTATATTAAATGCTTAGCATGTCAAATTTTAATTGTGCTGATTCATTTAAAAAATCTATATATTTTATTTGTTACATCACATATCAAAAATTATAAAATAGACAAATATTATAAGAAACGGTTTTTGTTTATAGTACATTTAATACTTCATATTTTAATCAATATTTAATGTTTGACTAACTTTAATTATTATGTGTACTAAAAATTATTCAATTAAGATTACAAATTTTAAGTACGTATTTATTATTAGTATGTCAATAAATAAGATTTTCAATAATCTATCGCAGTCGTTGATGCTATACAACAATTTTCCCATAGATATTCTTTAGGAATACATAATAAAAACAAAAAGAACCAGCCATAAAATAGAAATCACATCAAAAAGGCACTTTATTCAGCGTCTCGATAAGGTAAATAGAAACGTACAACACGTAGGAAGTACGTGTGACGTAATAACGTCCTGTATTGTTATTCCTTGCTCCTTTTCCATACATGTTGCTCTAGATTTACCACTATCTGTGTTTTATTTCTTTTGTCTATTTTTCTATTTATATTTGGATTTTGCTCCTGCAGTTCTATGCTCATTTCTAAAAGTCGCACGAGAACTTGGTTTCTTTCATTCAGTATTTTTGTTTTCATCAATTTCTTCGTGATAGGTCGAACAGAATTCAAGTGCCAATACAAATGACACTAAAAACTGAATTTTTACATTTTGTTTTATGTGGACTGGAAAAATTTAAAAAACTTGTATCGACACACATGAACTTGTATATACTCGTACAATTTTTTGAACGGAAAATACATTTTAGAACAGTTTTTGTTCTAATTTAATTTAGTGATGATTAAAATGAAATATTAATTAAATTTTTTCTTAAAATTATAAAAAAAGTTGTAATTAAAAATAATAAATATATATGTATGTATGTATGTATGTATGTATATTGAAACAAGTATACACTTCTGAATTAATTATTTTTTATTGTAATTTTCTAGAAATGCTAACGTTATATGTATATCAATATATTTAAATAATATGCATACAAAAAACTATTATTAAGATAAATGCATTATACAGTATTTTGAGTATAATTAAGCAATAAAATATACATCAATAGTTACATTTTTTACATAGAGAAGTTGACCATTGAAAAATGCTTGAATTTAAACTATTGATTATAAATCAAAAGAACAAAATAGTATGATGTATTTTTAAATAAATTAGATATGTAAAGCAAAGAAATCCATTAAATTAACTATAATGGTGATTAATGAAGGTAAATAAGATTACACACATCAGAACATCCGCCTCAGTACGTCATGATGCAATTATATAATATCGTTGACTAATTATTTCAGAAAAGCTGTTTTACTGATATGCGAGAAAGCTTATCAATTAATCACGCCATATTACAAGAGCAAATTTTCCTTACTAGTACATCCGCTTATTTTAATTACTTATTAATCTGTGAATGTCCCAATGAATACTTATAGATGTACAGATGTCGAATTAAATTCATTTTTAAGAAATCACAAATCAAGAATTTATAGCGTCTTTAAAAATAAATGATTTACTTTTAATATGTTTGGGTAGAAATTTATTCGAAAAATGAATAATTAATTTATACATATTTACTTTTATGTTTTATGAAAAACTCATTCTAATTTATTTTACTGCCATTTAATAATATTTTATGATGTAAATTAACACATGGTTTAATGCATAAAATTAATAAAAAATAAAGCTCGTAGACTTATTAAAATGTTCAATTAAAAAATAACTAAAATTTTAATGAATTAATTTACTATTATTGATATGTTACTTAAATTTATCGTAGCTAATTTTGAAGTTCTGACATGATTTACTAAACTTAAGATAAAATACATTCTGTTAGATTATTGTACATATTTCTATTTATTTTATTACTTACACTTTTAAATACAGGAATGGTATTAGATATCTTAATTTTCTAGTACAATTCCAATCATACTGTGGACAAGCTTTCACATTATTATTACGACTCAAATAATGATAACAGAAATAAAAAATGCTATGGAGAGTATTAGACTATTACTAGACTATTTTATCTAAATAATATCAAAGAAATTGAACTTTCATTCATCAGAATTTTGATTCTTTTGATATATAAAAATATCATATACTAATTATTTATTGAAATGCAAGTTACTTGTTATATAAGAAATTAATTTAATAAATAAATAATATTAATAACTATATACACAGATCATTTTTATTAAAATAAAAAAATTTCTATAATAATAAAAAAATTAATAACAAATGAAAATGAAAAAAAAGTATATCCTATTTTATAAATAAATTCAATTCAAAGTTTTTTTGTGTTAAATATAATATTCTTATTTTTATTAATGAAAAAAACTTGTCTTTATAATTAATGTTTTTAATAAAACAGTTACTTTTAATACATAAAATTTTAGTAAAACAACTTTTAAACAAGTAAAGTTCACACGGTATTAATCAATTTCATTTATTATAAATTGTTTAATTATTTCCAGGATAATTATATATTTATATTTATTATATTGAAAATATCTACATACAAAATTTAAAAAATTCTTTTTTTGAACAGTTTTTTACTAAGTAGTTATAATAATTTATTTAAAATGAAAATAAATGATGCAATTCATACAAAAAATTAAAAAAATATTATATAAAAAAGACGTTGATTTCATCACAATATTTTACTACATTATCATTTTTCTTATGTAAACTAATATTTAATACAGTAATATACTTCGAATATAAAATTAAAAATTAATATTCAATTATATAATAATTAGAAATACAACTATAAATTTCTACACTATCGGTTTCGTTAATCGAATATAGTTAATCTAGCGGTGAGTTCCTAATATTTTATATTTCAATAGAAGAATATCAATTATACGATAAATAAGTTAGAAATATATACATTTAAATAAAATACATAACTATATAACTTTTATCAGTAAATTTATTTAAAAACTTACTCTAATTTTTTTTTATGTGCTTTCTTTTAATATGAAATCAATTAATGCGCAAAGTTATATAAGAAGTAATATAAGAAAGTTTTGACATTATTTTTATAAATCATTATTTTTTATTAAAAAAAAATATATAAAAATATAAATAATTAAATGAAATTTAGTAAGTTGGTTGATTCTTATATTCACAACAATATACTCATTATTTGATATCAAAATTATAAAACATGAATATTGAAGTATTTTATATTGAATACAAGAATTTTTATCTTTTGTGCATCATTATTTTAAAGATAATATAATAATTTCATGAAAATCTTATTTTAACGTGAAATGTTTCAATCAAAAAAATTTTGATCTAATTTTAATTTTAAAAATAATAGATAGAATAACATTTTTAAAATTAACATTATTTTAAATGTTACTTACTTTATAATAAAAATCAATATGTTAAAGATAAAATTCGTAACAGCAGGATCACTTATGTAGTTCATTTTTTAATTTTTCCCTTTCTTACCTGATTTACGTTTTAGAAATTAATTGTAGAATGTAAAAATAAAATTTATAAATAATAATTAATGTATAAATGTATAAATGTTAATTAATAATGAGTAAATTTTAAGTGCTGATAAATTTTCGAAGCTTTTTTCTGTTACCACAAAATTGTTTTACACTATTATGTACTTGTAATATTAAGTAGCGAAGTGTTTTCTCTTTAAAAAAGTCAAATATATTATTTTAGTTTATCTTTTATTTATTTAATTCTGTTATAATTCATTCTAAATAAATCATATCTTTTCATTATCTTAGTTACGTTTGCTTCTGTTTAGCTTTCCCTTGTAATATCACACTGTACTAGTTATATATATTATTATATTGATAAATTTTATATTCCATTTATATCAATATATACAGTTAATATATATTAAAGAAGTTACTTAATAATAATATTAATGAATAAATAATTGTTTCTATACATTTTATGCACATTGTTCTTAAAAAATATTTACCTCACTATATCTTGAAATATTAAAAATTTATCAAACATAACAATCATATATAGCAAAATACTAAATAAAATTTTATAAATAATAAATATTAAAAACATATTTCCATATTAAAACAGGAAATTTTTAAATAATTCACAAAATTCTCTGCATTATTATAAAAGTCGATAAATAATATACATGAAATTAAAATTTTTATTGATATTGTTTTACTTTTTTTAAATATGGTTCTCTCATTTTAAAAATAGTTCGTTTTTAATCAATCATAAGAGTTAAAAAATCATCGCATTGATTAACCAAGTAATTTTAATACGATCTGTTAATAAGGAATGAGCCAACAGTACTTGACGATATTTAATTCATCTACATAGTTCATTTTTAATGAATCATAACAGTTAAAAAATCATCGCATTGATTAACCAAGTAATTTTAATACGATCTGTTAATAAGGAATGAGCCAACAGTACTTTACAATATTTAATTCATCTACATGATAAACGAGAAAGAATTCAGTGTGTGTGTGTATTTGTACATCATGTGGAATAGATGAAAGCGTGAATGTTGGTAAACTCATGACACTGTAATGCGATGTAGTGATAGTTGTAATTCGATGTTCGACGACGTGAGTCGAGGATTCCAGTGCCAGCAATCAGTTGTCAAATACACAAAAATACCAGTAATACTGGTACACATTGTATTACCCCATTTCCTAGTCTCATTTTCAACCGACGATGTACAGATAAAGAGAAAAACCTTTTTTATGTATATTTAAATACCATTACATTTAATTTATGGATATTCAGTTTATAAAGTATAAAATGTATACTCGATAGTCGCTCCTATCAATGCAAACTATATCAGTGCCACCAGAACTCGCGCAGTCTTATGCAAATTTAAAAACGAAAAAATCGCTTAAATTATTTAATATGAAATCATTAATTATAAAACTGTTCTTAATGAATAACAAGTCCACTTCAAGTCTGTGAGCCAAGTAACGAATTCCCAAGCCACAATCTTATTGGCGCAACTTTCGTGCAATTTCTGGCCTCTGGATTCTTGTCTGTTATTTTTCCCGGGCGTTATCTCCAATCATCGAAGCGCATGCACATTTGCGCACATGTGGAAGGCTAGACCCGATCCGGATTTATTTCACTCCACTGACTCTGCGACTAGGCATCGCAAATGAAAATTCATATTTGCGCAATATCCTTCATTTGTGAAAAATTTGCCATTTGCACGCCAAAGGGTATTTCAGCTTTTTTAAGATCCCATTTAATTTAATTTATCTGTATACTTACTTGTATATACACATTAAATATATAATTACTTTGTTTTTATTGACTCTGTTGCAGTGTAATTAATTTGTCGTCTTCCATAATCATCATAGATTATTTATTAAAATTGTTGTGAATTTGAATTGATAATTTTTAATGTATTAATTTCATTTAAATTGTCTAATTCTAAAACCGATATAATTCTTTGAATAACTGATTTTTTTGTACTATAGAATTATTTATATTTACTTTAAATCAAAGTTAATTTTCATTAACATTGTAAACTATTTTAGTTTTATTGAGTAAAAGTTATATGTAAATTTTATATAAATCAAATTGTAATGTGAATGTCCTTTTACTTTTCATAGTTTCTTAAATTTATCCATTTTTGTATTAAATTAAATAAATATTGAGCTTCTAATAAATTAATATTAACATTAAAAAATTATTTCACCTTTCCATATACAATTATTAAAAGAAGTATTGGATTTTTTCAATGTACCAGTTCATCCAAGTATTTTAAAATAAAAATTTAGCGAATCAAATAAAAAAGGCAACAGAATGCACAATCATTTATTAATAAATAAACTATATTTAATTCACTTTTTTCACCTTTTTGTAAAATTTATATTCAATATTGCATACTGCCATTTATGATCGCGATCAGTAATTTTATTTAAAAGAATTCTTTTTATAGCATATACAAATACGTCAATAATGCACAATAAATTCATTTATAATCCACCACTTATAAATTTCATGAAAATCATTACATCGTGAAGTATATTATTTAAATTTATTTAAAAAGGAAATAAAGTACTGATAACTTACTAAAATAAAAATTGTGAATTAAAGAAAATTTTGAAAAAATAAATTCTTGAAATATTATCAAATGTCGCATACAATTTGCTTTAAAATACACTTTGATATATGTAACATAAATAAAGTCTTGGAGTTTATTAAATTGTAGATGAAATTTGATTACAAATATTTTTGATACTTTTCAAGTGATTTTTTCCTCCTTCCTCTCCATTCCCAGAAATGAAAACGCTATCGTTGCTGCGTAACCATCGCGTAGTCCTCAATTATTCATGAGCTAAGCCAAGCAGCAGCAATTTACTCAATAAACTTGTCGTGCATTTCGATACTAGCATTCCAAAGAGGAATTGTATATACCAAAATGTCTTCTCAGTTCGGATTATCAATTACTTCCGGCTCTCTGTTTCATCTTTCTCTGCCGCTCTTTCGCCATCTCACCTTTCTTCCTTTCTCTTTATTCTCTCTCTCTCTTTCTCTTTTTTTCTTCAAATTTTGATCCCCTCCATCCTCGTTACTAGTTTCAAAAATTACGATCTATAGATTTCAAATTCTTTGTCGACAAAGTGCCAAGTCATAAATTAATGACAAAATAGAATTGACTGTGATATAAGCGATACAAAATGAAGTAATGCATGGATTAGAAAATTCTCAAATAAAAGTAATTTGAATAGAATTTCTTTCACTCACATAATAAAGTTTTTATTAGTATTACGAGTTGAGTCGTTTCTTAAGTTTTCGAAATGATTTAAATTTCTTAAGAATTGGGATGAAATTACAATCTATAACTATCTTTAATTTAAAGAATCATTCATAGAATTTCAATTTTAAATTGTGAATTCAATACAGGTAGTACAAAATTAGGAAAGTGAAAATAGATATAAAAATTATTAATACTTTATGAAGTCCTTTTAATCATTCATAATTCAGAAAATTGTGTAATGATAATTGTAATTTTGGTGATATATATGTTTATTTTGCTTTTTTAACTTGCATGTATATTTTATTTTTTTAAGATACTAATATATTACTTAAAAATATTCTTCAAAATTAATCAAGAATTTAATGATTTCAATAGTTTCAAATGAATATAATGACCATTAAAACTATATTCATAATATGAATAATATCATTATTTTTGAATTCAGTTTTCATAATAAATAATCATTAGGAGTATTAAAATGAAATAATCTTAAATAATACGATACACTTAACTATCGATATAACTAGAAGTATTCAATTATTGCTTCAACATAATTTAAAACCCAGATCATGAAATGAAGAAAGTGAAATGAAATGCATATATTAATTTTGATGAATTGTTGTAACCACTTTGAATATTAATAGTACACAATAAAAATTGAATAAAAATCTAATTAAATGTTTGTAAAAAAGCCTTTAGGATTTTGGTGTTTTTTACATTTACATTTGGTATAACAAGTTTGCATCGATACTCCAACCGTATCAATATCAATTTTATTTTATAAAATCAATGTTAAGCACAATTTAAAATCCTATAACGCACAGGGTCCTTCATATTTATCTTTAAGACTAAAACAAAACCACACAATGTTTGTTCTCATAATGACAGAGAGACTCGAACAAAGCAATAAAAAAATGATTTTACTGCGTACTTTAATCTTGCGTGTGTGTATTTTTATGAAGAAAGCGCCAGGAAAACTGGAATTCCAAATATCAAAGCCACTGAAGCCGCAGTAAATAATGAAACAAGGCAGGTAAGTCGACAAAGTTGTTGTATTTAAGTTGGGCTGCTCGGGGCAAATCTCCTTTCCCTTCCATCGAGTCGAAACTTGGCTCAATCATTAAATCGAATCCATACACACATGCTGACGTGCCAAAATAGTCGTTGCTCGATCGCCGGCCAACAAGTCTCGCGTTCCATTTTTATTCCCGCTCGAGGTCGGCATTAGAGTTCACTTTTTTTTCTTCTTTTTCTTGCACGCGAGTGTTGAAGAAGAGGTGCATCGATCTTTAAGCTCAATCGGTTGTTGGAGAACGCAGGAAAAGTGAATTTACCTTCTGATTGATGGCGTGAATTTGACAGACGATATGTGAGAGATTGTATTTGTGATACTTGGATCTGGACTCGTAAATTTACATGCTTTCGCCTAAAAGCTATTTCGTGTGAGTTTAAAGGTTTATCAGACTTAAGTTGTTCAAAGTGTTCATTGACAAAAGTGTAATAAAATAAAAAGCTTGTTTTTTTTGTTTTTGTTTTTGGAAAACTAGGATAAACTTCGACTAGTTATAATCTTGTAAATAAAAATAGGTTAATTTTTAACAGTACAAATAAAGTCCACGAATGAATTGAGAATGAAGTGTCCGTTGTTGGTACCGCTGTTGGGGATCCTTGTGATTGTCGAGGCGAAGGATGAGAAAAAAATCGATCTGGCCCAGTTGTCAGCTGGCAACCTGGACCAAACCATACCCATCGCCTACGAGACCGACTACGAAGGATTCACCTTGCCTTTCATAGCCCGAGACCTGGACTTTCTGCTCGAACTCATAGATCGGATCGAGAATCCTGCTTGTCGAGAGCAATGCCAGCTTTTGGTTTCGGGTTTGCACAATCTCACCACGTGGGCTGTCGAATTTTACGACGCCTCCGGTAAACTTCCCGAAGGCATCCTCAGGTATTCTTGCTAATGCTACCATAAAAAAGTGTTGACAATTAGTGAAAGCGCTAATTGAATAAGCACAAGAAACGTGCAAAAATGTTTTTCATTCAAGCACATTTTTTCAATTTGCTATTTTAATTTAACTAATATCAATAATGTGTAATTGAAAATATGTTGCGAAAAGTAAACAAAGACACTTGTTTACATCTTCGTCTCGTATTTCATTTTTTTAAATTAGCTTACGGTAGATTTACTTTTTTCTTTGATATTTTTATTAATTAGCATAATTAAACTATTCACGAAATTAGCTACTTGATTTCTCAAAATATTAGATTGTAACCTGTTTTTCAAATTAATATGCAAAATGAATCAAATTTTTCTTTATATAGCATTCGCAAACCTATTCATTATGAATATGCAAATTTACAGTAAAAAAGACACCGCTTTCAAATTGAACCTCAAATATTGCTTAGATTTTATGTTAATGACTAGTTCATTGACCTCTTTTTTCACAACGTCATCATATAAGTGAATATTTTTTATACAATATATTTTATTGAACTAATTTATTTATATATAGTTATTAAATATTATTAATTTACTTAAAATATTTATTCATTTAATTTTATTTTACGTTATGGTACAGTGTAAATATAATTTTCATTCCTTTTTAATAAAGATAACTTCATTATTAACAATTAAAACGACTGCTATAAGATAAATAACATTTGCTACATTCCTTGTATAGGATAATAATATTAACATCCATCATCTAATAAAACTGGATATCTTAATATTATTGTATAAAAATAAATAATTATGAATAAAGAATAATAATTTAAAACAATTAAAAAAATATTTATTTAATTATTTTTTCACTTTTGAAATACTTATAAAAATACGTAAAAATATTTTTATTTGTATAAAAAAATAACTATAAAATTTTTTTTTATAAAATATATCGCTTTTTTACGACTTTATAAAAAATATTAATTTGTTCAATTAATGATACTCTGCATTAAAGGAAATCAAAGTTGATAAAAAAAAACAATTCAATTTTCCAGCGGCTCTACGTATCATCTGGGTAATTTCGATGAGTGTCTCGGCATCGGTAAAAACCTTGACGATGAAACTCCTTCGAACATCAGAGGTCAATATTGCCTCAGTAATATAAAAATCAGTGTACCACAAGATAAAAATCTTGATATTGTTTTATCGCCGATGTGGAAAAAATTCATGAAACTGGAAACGCGGTACGACAATAAAATAGATGAACTTCATTGGGGAATTTGTGTTCCTGACTCGTGTTCAAATAGAGATGTTGAGGAAGTTATCAAAATGATTTTCTCCACTACCTTAGCAAGAACTAATTTTGAGGTCAAAGCCACAATTCCAGCAGAGGGATGTTATTTAGAAGAGGAACTTTCTATTAATTCTTATGAAATAGCTTATTTGTAAGTTGTAACATTGAATTTACAACTAAAATTTAGCATATATTTATCTTGATAAAGAAATAAGATTATGGATTTTTTACATTTTATCAAAATCTATTTAATTAAATTTAAAGTTTAATATATTTGAAATTTTGAACACTATATAGCTCTTAAATTTAACACTGTGTAAACTGAAAATTATTTAAAATTTAATTTTTTTTTTGAATAATTACTTGTAATGCAATTTTTATATTGTATACAAATAAAATTATTTTATCATGAATTTTATTTCCAGAGTTGTAATTTTGCTGGTAATTTTAATTGTTATTGTGGGTACAATTTTTGATATAATTTACGTCAAAAATTCCGACAACGTACCTAGAAGCATCTTAGCTCAAGTTTTATTAGCATTTTCTTTACCATCAAATTTGAAAAAATTATGTGGTCCAGCCCATGATGAATTAAAATTCGAATGCATATCAGGTATCAAGTTCTTCGCTATGGTTTTCATTATTGCTGGACATACTTTAATTTTCATCGTCAGCGGACCAATTCTAAATGAAAAATTTTGGCTTGAGGTATTTTTTATCTATCATATATTATTCATAGTTTAATTAAAAAATGTTTATTAATCACATTTATATAATTAAATTACTTTGCACTTAAATTGATTTGAAAACATTTTAATTTTTGAATAATATAGTTTTTGTAAATAATAATTTTAATATATAATATTTAAAGAATAATGCTAGTATAAAAATAAATAATAATAAAATAAAAATATAAAATGCTTAAAATAAAGTTATACTAACCGGTTATTCCCAATAATTTTATTAGTACATACATGTGTGTTTCTACTGAGATCGGAATTTTTTATTTGTTTACTCTGCAAAATCAATCATTGTGTCGTCACTGTATTACCATATACAGTTTTTGCAAGCTATTATTTAAAAAAAAAAAGAAAAATAAATTAACTTTGATACATCATTATAGCTTACAAAAGATCCCTTCAATATTTTAATGTTTTTATTTGGGTTTTTTGAATATAGATTTTAATTTTAATAATACTCTTAATATTTATTTATGGATATGTATGTATATAAATAAATTAAATAGCTAAAGAAACTCATATAATTATAGAGATTTATTGTTTACATTTTTTTTTTATTTATTTTTAAAACTAAATTTATAAATTCAAAATGCTAACAAACATTAAAATTATTTTATAAACTATATAGTTTGAAAAATATTTTAAAAGTCTGAAAATAATCATATATTTTATTTATAAATGTTTACTTATATTTAATTAATAAATCGCATATATACATCTATTTAGAATTATAAATTACTTGATTATCTCGTAATTTCCAAATTTTATATGGTTTTACGTTATTATATATTTATTTTCATATAGATAAATAAGATTTACAAGTACATACTAAATACAAGTTAAAACATAAATAAATAAAATTTAATTAATTATGGTTTTATATACAAGCATAATATTTTTACGTATTTATCTATGTCTTAATATAAATACTGATATTACAACTCAAATGATAGTTAACTGAAAATTATTTGTTATAAAAAAGACTTAAAATTATTTATGTATATCAATTTTGTAAGAATTTCTTTTTTTTATATTATTAGCATTTATGCAATTAAATTATCTATATAACGTTGAAGGAAACATTTAAAAATGAAATTAATTATTTGTAGACTTAATTTTGATAACCTAATTATTTTATGATTCATTACGCTTATTTTGTTACAGGCAGTTGTAAAAGTGGAGAATTCAGTTTTTTTGAATAATCCACTACTTGTAGATACGTTTCTTTTACTGAGTGGATTTCTTTTTTCCCGAATTCTACTACAGGAGCTGGACAAAAGAAAATCCGTAAACTTATTATTGCTTTACATCTACCGATACCTTAGGTACTACATCAATAAATTAGTTTTTTCGTAAATCATCCATCATATTTTTTTCTCGTTTCTTCTTTGCAGATCGCATCAAAATCGATTCAGATTCGAAAATAGAGTTTGTTCTTCTTTATAGTAACAATATGTTATGTTATTAAACTGTCGATTGCATGGATATGAGAAAAAGGAGTAAAGTCAGCTTTGTACGTTTTACTTTTCATAACTTCCTTTTTTTGAAATTTGAACCAATATCTATTTTTGAAGTCGATGGTATTATCTTACAATAAGATAATAAATATATTCACTAACAAATCATTATAAATTATTTAGATGCCTGTGAAAGAAAATAGACTTGATAATTTATGTTTATGTTTAATTTTATATTTAAAATTTTTTTGTTTAAGATATAACTATAAAATATTGATGAAAGATATAGAATATTTATAAAATATCTATAATGTATCCATATTTATGAATAAAAAAATACTAACATTAAAAATGTATTATTAGAGGTTTTACATATGAATGTGAGTATACGCTATAAACTGAATGAATGAACTATTTTAAAAATTGACGAAAATATAAAGTGATTATTTAATCGATATTTCTATTAATAATACACTAAATAGACAATTTTTTTTAAAGTTACATAGAATCATTACTTAAATAAAAAGTTTTATATTAAAATACATAAAATAAAATATAAAAACTAATTAAAAAGTATAATTTAATATCGTCAGACAATATTTACCAATATTATAAGTGACAAATATTACAAATATGGAAATGAATAATTGAATAGGTAAAAGTTAAGGAAAAGTTATTTCAATATTTTTTTACTCAGATCTAGATTTTCATATCGATAAATGTTTCATAATTAAAAACAATAAATATTAACGCAAATAAATTTTCTTAAAAAAAGAGAAAAAAAACAAATAATAGGTGTGATTGATTATATTTAAATGTAATTTAATAAGTGCAATCGAAAAAGAAAAAGAAACTGTTACACCAAACTCGTGATGCTCTTGGCTTTGTTCGCGTGCTAATCTCCAGTTTAAAGGCATAAAATGTGATTTTCATTCGTGATTTTGCAGACTGACTCCGGCGTATATGGTGATGGTCGGACTTTACGTGACTTGGATGCCGAAGCTGGACTCGGGGCCTCTTTGGTCACGAATGAAATTGGAGAACGAGCGGTGCATCGCCTCCTGGTGGGCTAACATTCTGTACATAAACAACTATGTCAACACTGATCAGCTCGTAAAGAACCATACTCTTTCACTTATTCATGTTTATCTTGCTAATATCAATTCGACTTTTAGCTATTTTTATGCATTATGCAGAGATTCACTTGTTTTATATTTCTTAACGGACAAATGCGAGGGTGTGCTCGTACTGACAATGTCTTCGGGGAAATTTATATCTGTGGTCAAATTTTAATTAATTAGATCATTTGATCGAATCATTTTATTCAAGTCTTTTGTTATCAAGCGTCTACATACAATGCTAATATTGAAATTATATTGACATTTAAATCAAATACTTCCTGACTGCTAGAAGTTAAAAATTTCTTTTATTTCCATTTTAAGTTTATTAAAAATTCAAAGAAAATATAATTTGTACTTTTAAAAAAACAGTTTTCTAATATTTAATTATAATTAATTTTATGAAATGTTTTGAACTTCCATGCTTGGGATACTAGTATAATTTCAAATGTATTTGTTTAACTCGAAAAATTTACTTATCAATATCTCACAAGCTATGTATTGATATAAAATTATTCATTTAAATTACATTAAAATTCACGAGAGGTATAAAAAAAAATATCGAAAATAAAAAAACATTCTTAATTTCACTTTATGTTTTATTTTATTTATTTTAATTTTAGTGCATGTTTCAATCGTGGTATTTATCAGTCGATACTCAATTGTTTGTGTTGGCACCGGCAGTTGTATATCCTTTGTGGAGGTGGCGAAAAGTTGGACACCTTATTCTTGGAATTGCCACTGTAATCTCTACAATTTTACCATTTATTATTACGATGACTCAGGATTTGGACCCTACACTGTTGATATATACTCGGTAAGTATTTTATGTTGTATTGTAAAAATAACAGTTGAAAATTTAATTATAATATGCAATATTATGATATATGTACATGTACATGTACTCACCCGTATGCACATGTACACACATACATTTATTCTGACATCATTTATATTTTAGGATTTAAAATTGATTAAATAAGACTTATTTTTTACGAGTTCTTTATGTTTTAATTTTCAGAGAAGTGAAAGATATTTCAACAAACGAATATTTCAAAAGTAGCTACATAAAAACACACATGAGAGCCAGTGCGTATTGCTTTGGTTTATTGTACGGTTACATTGTGTACCGATTGCAAAATTCAGATAAAAAAATTTCTAAGGTAAAAGCAGAATTTATATGCATGAATTAATTTTCAAACCGATTAAACTAGAAAGATTAAACGCGCAAAATTATGATTTAAAACGTTTTTCGGATCGAAATGAAAAGTTCCTGTGATGGAAATAATTACCTATTAGACGAATATAATGCAAAAATCAAAATTATTAATTAAAAATTGAATTAATACCTTTATAAATCAAAAGATAACAATTGCTACTGTAATTCCTCTTCATGGTTATTTAATTAATTATTATTTATTTAATTAATAAAATTTAATGAGAAGGTGGTTGGGATTTGTGTAAATATAATAATTATTGGATTGATTAATCTGTCGATGTTATTTTTTTTTTTTTTTTTTTTTTTTTTTTTCGAAACACAGAATACGGTGGCATGTGGTTGGGTCCTGAGTAGCTGCGCATTGCTCGTGTCGATGTGCTCGATTAGCGTTTTTTACGGACCGAGAAAAAATTTTACGACCATCGAGGCCGCGTTTTACTCCTCGTTTCATCGAGCTTTATGGAGTGCCGGAACCGGATGGGTCCTCCTCGCCTGCATTACCGATAATTCAGGTGACACATTTTGTACTTTATTTTATCTTTAATACACAACACCATTTTTGTAGTCTTAAGCTTCTTTTTTTGACAATATACAACAAGATTTTTTTATATTTTAATATTGGTTTTATTAATTTATTTTTGTTAGATCAGTGTAGCAATATTGCACGAAATTCAACAGAGAAAAGCCAAGTGGATAATTAATTATGCAAAATAGATTTCTTTGATAAAATGATGTAGTTGACAGTATTAGCTGTAAATTAACTTAATCATTTGTCTATTGATATTTAAAAAATCATAATACAGTACAATTGAATGTGATACGAGAATTGAACACTTAATATTAAATTAATGAAAGTTTTTATCAATGAAAATGATATTCGATAAAAGAAAAAATTTAATTTTGTGCAGGTCCACTTAGGAAAATTCTAAAATGGCGACCTTTCGTGCCATTGAGTCGGTTGACATACTCTGCATATCTTGTTAATGGTCTCGTCGAATTACACAGTGCCTCTACTGCTCGCACACCCCAATATCTCAATAACTTTAGTTTGGTAAACAATTTTATTTTCTAAACATAAATTTAACTCAATATAATTTTAATTTAATCAGGAATTTTAGTTTTGAAAATATAAATTCACCTTTTAAAATACTTAACACCTTGGAATAGTGTTTCATAAGTTGATCAAGTTCAGTAAAATAATAAAAAAAATTTGATTATATGTTAAATAAAAAGTCCTTTTTATTTTTATAACATAAATATATAATATATTTTTATTCATATATATATATTAAGAACAATATATTTTTTGACAGTTTGGTAAAGTACTTTCTCATCTCATGTTAACATTTGGAGGTGCGGTGCTACTTTCGACCATGTTTGAATCACCAATTCTCGGTATTGAGAGAATTTTTTTGCACCGCGGTAAGTTTAACAATAGTAGTTTCATATTCAAATAAATAAAAAAGCATAAATAAGATCTTGTCATAAAAAAATTCTAATTTTATAGGTAAAAGATTATCAGTTACATTGACGAAAACAACTGACAGCGAAGAAACCACAACCACAGAAGCTTAAATACGATTATTATTAAATTATCATTATTTTTGGCTTCTACTCTTACATCGTTTTTTTGATAAAAAAGTGGAATCATTGTTATATTTTTATATTTAATTCTAATTATCTGCTCTTTTTTTTTATACAAATTTGCATTTATATTCCACAATGTAAATCTATTTACTCCAGTTTGTATTTACGTGGTCATTGTAATTTATACTTTTTTATTATTAAATTAACTTATTGGTTAAAAACATAAATTCTCTTTAATTTACCTTTATGTAGTTTTCAATATTTATTACAATAATTACTAATATTGATTGTTCTAAAACATTTTTTCAATATCAAAATTTAAACTACAAAATGCATGAAAATTTCAGTATTAGAATTTACGTTTTAATACTTCTTACAATTACAATATTTTATAATATTTTATTATATATCATAAACATGAATGTGAATACTTATGAGGTTTATTACAATTGAACTGACGTAAAATTATTCGAATTAAAACATATATTGGTATAATTGATGTTACACAATTATGATAATTATTATTTACTTAAATTGATCTAACAGTAATGAAAGAATGAATGAAAATATTTAAAAATGAATATTTATCTTTACAATTAATACGAAATTATTTCAACAATCTAATTAAATAAATAATTCAGTGCTTGAAACTAACATTATTTAATAAACAAGTATATTCTTCCTGAATTCTTGATTATTTAAAAAAAATTGAACTATATTTATCGATAAACATTAACTTTTTAAATAAGTTTGAAACCTGTAATAACTATTTTCGACTGAAAATCATGAAAAAATAATGACTTTCCGATTAGACGTTGAATAAATTGAATAAATAAAAAAATCGAAAAATATATCTAAATATGATATTTTTGTCATGTATCTGTATCTGTGTTTTTTGATTCTTCTAATTTTTCAATGTTAACAACATTATTAATTTCTTCATCGGTAGATTCTTGAGATTCTGGTAAAACTATGGTTACTTCCGGCTCAGTGTTACTTTTAGGATAATCGGTATTTTTATTAAAAGTCTTTTTATTAAGTGTCACATTATACGTAACATCTGTCTCAATAATTTCCTCCGGTTGATCCATGTTGTCACTATTTCCTTCTTCATTGTTCCCTGATTCCCTATTCTCTAAAATAGCTCCAGATGCTTTAAAATCTTTAATAATAAAAGTAACAGAACCATCCTCCTCAGATCTAGATTTTTGCTCCTGCCATGCCTTTTTAAACGGATGTTCTTGTTCCTGTTCAACTAATTTTGGTCTTTCTGGCAGTAAATATTCAGGATCCTCTTCACTGGCTTGACTCTAAAATATTTGTAAAAATATTTTGTATATTTTTTGACTCGATAAACATTTAATAAAAAAAATACCAAGTGTATGAGAAAATTGGGAGATTATTTTGCTAATTATAATAAAATAATATTTAATATTAATTATATTTATATTTAATATAAATATAAGATATTTAATAAATATTGTAATTTTTTAATGTATGTTTTAAAAAATTAGTTATAAAAATAATAATATTCAATATTTCATACATAAAAAAAATTCAATATATAAAAATTGAAAAAAATTAAAATAATGTTAAAAAATATTTGTTTATTAACAAATTCAACGATAAAAACATATATTTAAAATGAATCGACATAAAATACTCTTAAAATAGTGAATTTAATAAAGTTAGTTAATATTTAACATTATCATTCGTAATTAAATTTATTAATATACTTATAAATAGGGGTGTGTGTGTAAATTAAATTTTTAATTTAAATAATAACTGTAATAATAATATTAAATTAAGTTTAACATATTTTGTGTAAAATAGTATTACTTAAAATATTAAACAATAAAGAAGAATAAAAATATTCTTTTGATTTTGTTAAAAACAAAAAAATTTGAAGTTGAGAATAATTATTTTTTAAATAAGCTTTACCTTAATTATTGATTCTCTCTTAAATAATCCAGGAGTATTTGACTTTACATCCAAGGTATTAAAACTAGTATCTTTAAGTAATTCATCATCCTCAGATAATCTGCTAAGATCTTGAACTGTAATTCTTTTGCTATTATGACTCAAAGTAAAATTGGTTAAATCATCTCCTTCGTCAAAAGACATGGCACGGCGCTCAAATGCAGCAATATTTAGCGCATCCTCCTCTTCATTTATATCTTCTTCTTCTTCAATTTCTTCTGGAAGCGGTGGCTCTTGTTCCCTAAACTCCCTTCTTTGATGATGATGAAACATTTCATCTTCAAATTCATCATCAGATTCCTGTGATGAACCAAATTGCATTTTTGAAACTGTCCAAAGTTCCATGTTTCCAGGTCTCAATGGTTCTTTCAATAAAGCCATTTTACCTTCAGCGGAGGATCGACGTTTTAATGAATTCCATTCATCGTTCACATCTTCTTCAACTACAGCCGGAGGTATTCGTTCGAGTTCTTGAGAATGGACACGTTCTTGGTGATAACGATTTCTGCGATATCGTAAATCATTGTCCCAGTCATCATCATCACTAACTCGCAGTTCAGCAGAGGAGCGTCGATTAAAATTATTAGTGTTTCTTCGACCTCCCACAACATCTATTTCACTTTCAGATACGGAAAATTGTTGGTCGAAAAATCTTGACATAGACCCTCGAGGATTAAGAGAGTTCTTATAGTCTTCCTCTTTACTAATAGTAATTATCGGTTTATTATTATGATCTCTGGAATTACAAAGAAACTTTCATAGTACTTCAATTTAAAAATTGACAAAAAAAAGCTATACGTTAAAAGTGAATACAATGCAAACTTTTATAAAAAGGTTTATACAAAGGTTTTTTAAAAATTTAGAATACTTATTATGGTAATAATAAAAATATCAACAAAAATCAACATTTAAAACAATTTTACCTTGCTAAAATTTCTGGATCTTTAGGTCTAGATCTCTCCCTGGAAGAAGATCTATAAAATGGAGATGTATCCCGCATTGGAGATCTTGTATAGCCACTGGAATAATTAGAATATCTATCCCTTGGATGTAAATAATTGTCAGGTGCTACATCTTCGTCGTGTCTGGGATTATTCATTTTATAGTCCATACGATTTATTCTTCCACTGTCTATGGAGTGTTCTTCAGATCTTGATATACGTCTATCCATACTATTTCGGTCCCATTCATCGTATGGCTCCGATCTAATTGTCTTTTGTCGTCTCATATTTTGTCTATTAATTCTTGAGTTGTTGTATGGATCTATTTCATTTTCATCATAATCGAGTGGTTCTGATTGTGCCATCTTTGTAAATCTTCCCCGATTCCAGTCCCAACCTCCAGCACTGGATTCGTCTTCATCTTCATCATTAATATTATCTGAACTTTTTTCTCTTTCTCTACGATTTTCCTCATAAGTAACAAATTCTTTTGATTTTTCAACTTCGACTGATATAAAATTAGTGCACTCAAAAATAATATTTTTTACTTCTTGCATAGGAATGTCAAATAATAGCGTCAGCACAATTGATACCGATGCCACACTTAATATTTCGTGTAAATCAATCTGAAAACAAAATTAATATTTAACATAATTATTATCAGATTATTAAGAAAAAAAAAAGGATTTTCCATCAATTATTTAACTACATACACATTATTGTGCTTGAATTATTGGCGGTTTTAATGCATAATATTTATAAAAATTTTTAATTAAACTTGAAATTAAATTTTTTTATTATCTCTTTTTGCACGACATTAATATAGACTATTTTACATTCAAAGTGTTTTTTGTATTTATAATAGACAATATATAAATATTTTATTAAATTTATTGATAAAAATAAAATTGGTAGAAATATATTTTCATATATTTACTTACGATTTTATGAAGATGAAATTCTGATGTATAACGCGTAGTACCAACATTATAGAAAAATATAATAAATTGCGACAAGTAAATAGTATATGACAATCTACTAAATACAATCATCCAATGACTTGACAATACTTTATTAATAATACCTAAAATTTTCAAAATTTAAAACATGTATAACATTATTTCATGTTTAATTTAATCTCACAAGTTTAAATAATTTAAAAAAATATTATAATATTCAAACAGGTATCTTATTATATGTATTTAATAACACAGGAATCTATCTCTTTCAGAGAAAAACTTTATAATATACTCTACAAAAATATTATTTTTAAAATATGAATTCAATTTTAAATACAATGAATTATGACTTTACAAATTCGTTAACAGTAAAACTTAAATTTTTATATAATTATTATTTAGAATTAATATTTTAATTTTATTTCTAATTTATATTTTATTTAAAAAATTGAATAATGGTAAGGTAGAAAGATATATAAATTTTAACAATTTAACAGATTCAATTTAAAATTTATATAATATATATTTAAATATAACTGAAGACTATATTCATGTATTAATTATATATAATATATTATAAATTTTAAAGTATGCATAGTAATATTCATACCTCCATTTTCTGTAAAACAAGCAAAAATGACCCAACACAAAGCAATTGCTATAGAAATTGGACTTAAAACAGCATATTGCACTGCTTCATCAATATTGTACACATAATCTCTTCGTGCTAAATGTGACGGCGAAAAAAGTGACCAAGATCCTAATGCTAGAGCAATTAACCAACCTAATACCACAAAAATCTGAAAAAAATTAAAAAAAAATTTATTATATATATTTGTTAAAATTTATTATATAATTCTTTATTTTAATTAATATATTTAAATAAATTACAAAATTGAAAGATTAAAAATGTTTTTAAATTTCAGTTGTAGATGAAAAAAATATTGTAAACAAGACTATGTTATTCTGCAAATTTATGCTTAAAATATAAATAATGAAATTTTAAATTAATAAGTAATTCATGAGAAATAATTTATTTAAATATTCAGAATTCATTAAGCAGATAAAATTAAGATGTACCTTATGTATGCGTACATTCTTCCCTGTATAGTGTAAAATAACACCAAGAGTAACACCAAAAAGGTAAGGTGTTGCTCGATGTAAAGGTAATAGATATGTCAAATTTGCAGTTTTATACATCTGTTTCACACTGAAAAATATAATTTGAGTTTGAATTTTATAAAAATTATTGCTTATACTACTTAAAAATGACTTACCTCATTCCGTGAAAAATAACTAAGGATAGATTATTATTGGACGTCGCTAAATATCTTAAAGTCGCGGAAACTTGAAGGAGAAAAAAAACAATGATAATGCCAATAAATGGTTTCATTTGCAAAAAGAATACGAGCATAGGTGCAATTAAACTTAATTGCATATCCAAAGCCAATTGATAGGTATGTGTGGCACACTGAAAAAAAAATTGTAATTTACACCTTTTATAATTAAAGTACAAATAAATACATAAAGTTAATCAATTTGCTTAAAAAAAACTTATAAAATATGCTTATAAGCCTTAAAAATAAAAACATTCAAACGAATGTATAATATATTTTTTTTAATGTATACAAAAAATATATGTTTATATTACTTTCTCAAAATTTATTGCATAGTGATGTAATATTTTAATGAGTGTAATCTTAGTATATATAAACAAATATATATTTATAAGTTAAAAATAAAATTTCTAACAAGATATCTAATTTTTTTTTAACATAAATCAATATAATTTTAATATATTCTCCAATTCATTTTCATTAGTATAGTACGCATGTTTCTTATTTTGTGCTGTTGAATTATAAAACAAATACAACTTTATATCAAGCTCACCATTTCTTCAAAAGGAAAAAAATTTTGTACATAAAGAAGATTTATCCATGCATTCTGTTTACAAATATCAGCGTTCGACTTAACTATCGCATTCCATTGCGGTCCAGATCCAGTATGTTCCATGACAAAAGCATACCAAAATATAATGGCTAATAATGACGGAGTTAATCTAATGGAAAACATTTGTTTGAAATTAAAAAATATTCTATAGAAAGCTTTGGAGTTTTGCAATTTATATTTGTAATTGATAAATTAAAAACAAATTCCTACCTTATATACTTTATGATGAAACGACAAAACCATCTTATTTCATCACGAATTGTCAACTCTTTTGTCATATTATGAGCCGTTACGACGCCATTCAATAATAGAAGTGCATCGGAGTAGAACAAAGATGCTCTAAGTACAGAACTTAGAGGATTACTTGCGACCTTTTTAAGAACGTATAATTGATTAATTCTGATTGCGTTATTTAGATATGAAGATTTTTCACATCAAATCAATTGTTTTAATATTATAATGGCCTTTTCTATCAAAGAAACACAAAACACATCAAGATTTTATATAAAATTTAAATTGTATAAACACATATTTATCTATAGTAATTATTTACCTATAATTCATCCATTCTTGCTTTCTCAAAGCGAAATTTATATATAATAAAATAATATTTTCTGGAAAAATTGAAAATTCAAAAGTATTCGCACTTCAATAATTCAAATATATATTTCTAAATTCAGTGTCATGTATTTTCGAAATATTTTTAATTTTCATTCTAAATTTTATTCCATGTTTAAAAGATTACATATTTACATCAAATAAATGATTTATTAGTATTTATTACAAAATATAATTTTATTTATTTCATTTGAAATTAATTTTCTTTTTTAAAAACTGTAGTCAATACGATAATTATTATGTATTTAATTCATGATAGAATAATTAGATAATATTATAGTTTTATATTATACTATAAAACAATATTATATTAAAGTTACAATTCAATTATTATAAAAACTTTTTATACATCAATAAGAACTACCTTATCAAATCAACCATTTAGTCTTTGAATTCCCTATTGAAGTTGTTTCATATATAATAAAATAAAAATTTAACATTTTCGAAGATTCAAATCTCACTTTGGTATAACAATATTAAAGATAATATAAAAAAAAAATTATACATACATATGAGTGTGTTTATGAATTTAATTATCGAAACTTAAAAAATCAGTACAAAATGATATATTTTACCTCAGTAAGCGTTACACGATTGGCATAAGGAATTTTCGACATCGGAATCATCTTATATAATATATACAGAGACATCATTGATAATGATCTTAATCCATGAATACAATCAATATTAGAAGAATTTATATCTTTATTTTTGAATAATATATTAATTGTTCTTTTCAAAGAGAAAGCCATTATTATCCTTTCAGAATAATTCTCTATTAAATTAAACAAACGGTTACACATTAGAATCTGACTTTAAAATATTTTAATAATACAGTTTATATATAATTGTACAATTAAATTATATAAACATAAAATTTCAATAAATATTATCTACAGGATATTTGTGTAATTAAAAGAATGTAAATAACACATATTATAATAAAATGCATACCACAATAAATTTTTTATGTTAAAAAACAAAAAAAAAATGAAAAATACATCTATTCATTATTGATCAAAACTTTTAATAACAATAAAAGGTTTCATATTCTAATGAAAATAGTTAATATAAATTAAAAATTTTTGCACTACCTTTCTCTTGCGTTGTTACAAAATAATCTCTCGCTGTAGCGACAGTCACCAAACAGATAAAAATAGCATAAAAATAACTGTAGCAAAAAAGAAAATATTGAAATAAAACTCTAATTTAAAAAATATTATTTATATTTTTATATACTCACAGGACACCTATCGTCTCTTTTGAATAAACTTGGGATTTTTGTTGAACATAACACATTGTAGAATTGATATCCACCATAAATCTAATTCCAAGCGTCATATTGTATGCTTCTAGTGCATATTCAATAGATCTTTTTGCATCCTCAGCAGAACAAGCAGCAGGAAGACAAATACCCCAATTTATGGTGGTAAATTTAGGTATGAAATACCCTGGCTAAATATTTTTAAATCACTTTAATTCAACAGTAAAAAAATTAATACTTTTCTTAACAAATTATGTTTGAGAGATAATTTAGTATGATGTTATTAATTAATAGGTGAAAATCATTTTATACCAATAATCCTCCAAAGCATTAGTACTATAAATTAATATATTTTGCTTAAATGGCTGTCAAATTTAAACGATAAGGTTATAAAATAATTAATCAAACGCGTGTTAAAATTTTTAGTTTTAAAAGTAGAGTTTTACTCAATAAAAATGTTAGCCAAATTCCTAAACTTAATCTGAAAATTTATATTGATCTTTGAAATTATATTTAAATAAAATTAGTATAAATAAATATATTTTCACTGAATAAATTTTTTTCATAATAAGAAAAAATACTTATACTTTAACAATTATTCTAAATTTCTAATGTAACTTTGTAAATAAAAAACAATGTTATATTTTATTTTAACTACCTGAAAGACAATTTCAAAACGTAAGTGTAATAATATATTATATAATTAAATTTAATCATTCATCATTGAGAGTATTACAATTTTTATTCAATTTTATTTCATAATATTTTTATGATTCTATTTGTAAAAGTATAAGAAGCTGATTTTTTAAAAAATTCAACATGTAAAATAAAAACTATATGAACTCTGCTTGAGTTATATTTTTATTGAATACTCACAATAGTATTAAGTTAGTATTTCAGTTATTTTATTTATGAGAACTCATAACAGAATCTTTATATTAGTCATTTCATTTTCATATATCTATAAAATACATTCGGTATTAATAATTTTACATACTTACATCATACATGTTTCCTCTTATCAATGCACGTCCCTGCATAAGATGAATTGGAAATTTTGTGGATGCTTCTGTTGCATATATATCCATATTAGCTAAACAATATTTTCCCTGTACTTTAACAATTTCCTCGTGGAACTTTACGTGAGCTAAAACTCCGAGACATTGGTCGAAATCACCCAATTGATTAACATTTCCACGCAATAAACCCGCAGGTATCTTTGCACTAGAATCCAACACTGAAAAACAAAGGGAAAAAAATTAAAACGTTACGTCAAACAAATATTCTGTTGTATACATTTATTTGATTAATATATTCAATAAATCCACAAGAGATTTTTTTTATGCAATTCCTAAAATATTTTATGGTTGTTATAACAAAAACAATAAGAAGCTTCCAAATTTATAATATAAATAATAAGATATTATATCAATTTTATCTATTCAATTAAATTTATAATAGTTTGTATATATAATATAATAATTTAATAATTTAAAAATTGATATTTTTATAGTTATTATTCAACATCAGATTTTCAGTTTAATTATTTATAATGTACTTAAACTGGGTTTATTAAAAAAAAATTATTGTATTAAATGTTACATTATAGAGCATCCATATTAAGTATATTATTTATATTATTTATGCAATAAAAATTGTGCAATTTACAATAAATTATTGATTTGATATGATACAGCATTATTTAATTATTATACTATATTTTTATTAATATATATTATATTATAGTATATTTTTTAAAAAACAAAAAAAAAAATTTTAATTTTAAAAAATACCTTTATTCTAACAATATTTTTAAAACAATAAATTACTCTGTATATATTTCTTATTATCAAAATATTTTGTAATATACAATTAATATTATTGATATATAATACAATCTTAAAAAAAAACTGAGAATAATGCTTATACCATCTTTTGTGAAATAAATGCATAATAATTTAATGTATTGAAAAATAACTAATTTAAATAAAATAAAAGTTTACTTTGAAGAGCCCACAATTTGTAACCACGTAACTGCCTTAAGAATATTTTGCCATGTTTCTGACACTCAGTATTTTGAACAGCTGTAAAATTTGGCACAAAGGTTGGTACGCTAAGAAGCATATCATTTAGATCATTCAGTCTACTAAACCCTTCCGGAATTTTCTTTGATGTTGTCTTCGCTAAAATATATGTAATATCACATCAATCATTGGCATGCAAACAAAAAAAATTACTAAGTACTAATTGAGAAACTTCTTTAACTCACGTTCACCATTTATTGTTTCTTCAAGTGGGACGACTCTTAAATTACTTTCATCTATATTCACATTGTTATTTATTATGACTTTTGTATTTGATTTGTCAGTTTCGGATATCAATTCCTCTGAAGCTATATTTTGTTTTAAACTAAGTATTTCTGAAGAGATTTCTTTCGCATTATTATTAATAATCTTTTTTGATTTATTTGGCAGTTTAAAAGTCAACTGTTCATTATTTTTGCTGTTATCTATTTTTTCATAATATTTTTTATCTTCATTCTTTTTCGGTTGTTCTTTTTGCTTTTTTTTCGCTTCCTTTCTGACCGTTTCTAATATTTTTTGAGTGTTTGCCTCACTATTACTTTTCTTTGCATCTTTTTCTTTTACCTTTGATAGTCCTTGAATTTTCGGTTTTTTTTCTTCTTTTAATTTTCGTTTTTCTTCTAATTCACTCTTTATCCGCTGTTGCTCTTTGATCTTTAATTCTTGGTCTTCTTTTTCTCTTAATCGATCATTTTGTTCTTTTATTAATCGTTGTTCCTCTTCTTTCTTTAGTTTCTTTTCAGCTGCTTCTTTAAGACGTTGCTCAGTTTCTTCTTTATTTCGTTTATTTACTTGCTCCTGTCGAAGTCGCCGTTCCTCTTCTTTCTTCAATTTCATTTCAATTTCATCTTTTATTCGCTGTTCTTCTACTTCCTTTCTTTTTATTTCAATTTCTTGTTGTTCTCTTGTTTCTTTCAAACTTGCACTACTATGTCCTTCTTTTAATTTTTGTCCCTCTTCAACATGTATTTGTTGCTCTTTACTTTCTCTCATTTGACTTTCTTCTTCATTTTTATTTTGTTGTAATTTTTGCTCTTTTTGTTTTCCCAATCGTTGTTTCTCTTGTTCCAAGGATTTTTCATCTTGCATGTTTTCAACTTTTCTTATGTTGATTTCTTCTTCGCTTGTTTTTGTTTCATCTGTTTGTTCCTTAGTTTCATCTGATTCTTTTCCTTTTTCTATTGTTTTTCCAATTTCCTGTGTATGTGCCAATTTAAATTCTTGTCTTTCCTTTTTTGTTTCTATTACTTGATAATCTAAATTCTCTTTTAATATTTTCGGATATTCAACACTTTCTGTAATAACATCTTCTTCGTCGTCAATTTCAATCAATACTATCTCATCGTCGTTATCAATTGTTTTCTGATTTTCTTCATCATTTTCGGAAATATTTTTACTTTCATTACTATCACTAGTATCTTCATTATTATTATAATTTTCAATTTTATTCAATTTCGACCAAGATCGTTGTGTAGATGTTTTATGACTTTTTTTTAAAGGTTGATAATTCTGTTCCTTAGTACTCTCATCAGGTGGTTGTTCTTTGCCCTTGGCAAAATTCCCTAGCGTACTAACAGTTTCAAAACCCCGTTTAACACGTGGAGTTGTTACCGATGGCCAGGAGGATGAAGAAGGAGAAGAAATAGGAGAAACAACATCAGATGTAGAAGTGCATCGTCCAGTAATTGAGTGACAGACATCAGAAGTTGCAGGTATGCTATCTCGTATGCGAAAAGCACAACCTGTGTAAAGTAAGCCGGCTCCTAATACTAATATCACCGGTATTAACATGCAACATTTGCCTGATTTAGGCAACCCCATGATTAATAAAATTTACATTTGTGCCGTGTTGCTTCCTTTTTAAAATCTGTAATAGCTCTTGCACTGTTAGAAATTTTATTTAAACAATATTACTTTTTTACAAAAGGAAAATTTTTAATGCAATTAGAATATCTTGTTATTCATCAGATTATTATAATATTTAAATATGATATTAAGATTTTATTACAAAATATATTAATTTAGTGTTTATTTATAAAAGTTACATATTTCAAAATGGCAAAAACATTTATACTACTACTAAGAGGAAAATTTAAACAAATTATTCCAATTTATTATTTTTAATTTTTTTGTAATGTAAAGTGAGAACTTACCTATCAACAAAATTTGTTACAGCTTTAACAAATCTGAATTGAGAACACCTAAATTAACCACCATTTTTTCCATCGATGATTCACCGGATACCAAATTGTACTATTTTCCGGCACAATATACTCTGAGATTTATTTTTGCCAATGTTTATTTAGCAATAAATCAATAATCATCAAACCACCACAATTAAAAAAAAGTATCATTAAGTTCTCAATAAAAAAAAACAATATTTTCACGTTTTTAAGAAAACACGCATACACAGTCTCGTCGATGCCTTCGATCGAATGTAACTATTTTTCCGTTACCACTGACGCTGCGTCTTCGATCGAGAGGAAATGAACGAAAGAAAAGGGAAAACAAGAAAGAGCGAGAGAGCGAGATAGAGAAGCAGATACAGATTTACACCAAATCAAAACAACCGGAGCTTTTAGCAACTTAACAAATAAAAAAACGTGCCACCCGCTAGAGAAAGTGGTCAAAAATGTTTGGACATGAAAAATGCAGAGAGCAAGGCGCTCGGTAAGGAGTGTTTGAAAGAGAGAGCGAGAGAGAGACAGAGAGAGAGAGAGAGAGGGAGGGAGGGAGAGAGAGAGAGAGAGAGAGGGGGGCAGGCAAAATTAGAGCATGTGGCAGCCTCCCAACGGAGTGCCCAGAGAGACCCGGAGGGGAAGTTTTATTTAGCATCACGACTCTAGAGCGAGTCTCGATCGCACCTCCGGCACCACTGCCGTCGGTCTCCAACTCGTAAAACCCACCAGCCGCGGATCCCCACGAATCTTATGTAATGGGTATTCTAGTACACCAGAGCACCTCACCTCTTTTCTCCTTTCTTCTTTCTCCGCGGATCCGCAGGCTTAGCCCGTCCGTCTCCTCCGAGACTTTCACGAGGCGATGAACATTTTATCAACTAAAAAATGTTCGCCAGCGCTAATAGAACTCGACTCGTGCTTCCGCACCCGATGCACATTCTCGTTCTATTTTTGCGTAAATCCCGTCCAATTGGCAGGAATAGTAAACACGAGATCGAATTCTCGATAAATCACGCACGATTTCAATTGTCATTGAAAAAATTTAACTTCGGATTGGATATTAAGTGTATTCTCGATCGGGTGCACCAAACTTTGAATGATTCGCCTGAGGAACTTCAAATGTCAGCTATAATTTAACGAATTTATGTTGTATAATAAAAGCGTATTTCCAATGGTCATTTGTATTACATGTAATATTTTGAAGCACATTCCCAAAAATAAATTAATTTTATTACAATAGAAATTAGGTTAATGCTGCAAATATTATTCTATACTTTCTAAAGTTAGATTACAATATTTAGTTTAATATTCCAACAATTCTTACTTATTTCTCATAAATTATTTAATTTTAAATATTCTTCAATTTTGTATAAATAAATTTTAATTCTCAATGGTTAATCTTCTTTATTTTACATAATAAATTAACTTTTCATTTAAACAAATAAATGGATACAATGTATTGAATCCATCCATTTCTATAAATTAAAATTAGCGCTGTTTGTTATCTAAATTATTTGATTAAGATTATATATAAATGAAATACATTATTTACAGTAAAAAGTAAATATACATTGTTGTTTGTCATTATTTTCTTTAAAATCTAAATTTTGATATTTAATTTTAATTATGCATTTAATAATTATAAGTGTAGGACTATTACTTGCAATATTAATAATGGAATTTTTCTATTACATGATTTATTCATTTTAATCATTATATATTATAATTGGAAAAAAACTAAATTAAATATGTAGTGATTAGCTTTGATGTATTTTTTATTTAATATTATTATAATTGTATTAAAATTAATTTTTTTTAACGAAAAACTTGTAAAAAGTATTTTAAACCACTTACGAATGAAATAATGTTGAATAGATATGTAATAAATAGCTTAAAATCACTTGAATGCTACTAAAAGTAAAAAGGTATATTTAGAATCTCTTATGAGAAATGTGTCACTGATTACACAAACTTACCAAATTCGACATTTGGAAAAAATACGAAATAGTATATACAAATTATCTTGAAAGTATTTCATAATGTAAATAAACTTTTAAATGAAATTGTTTTTTGTTATCAATTATGCTTTAATGCATCGTAATAAATATGATTACAATGATTATTCTTTGATGTATAATTCTAATCATCAATAAAATTTAGAAAAAGTACCGATAGAGAAATGGTAAAAAATAAATAGTTGTACTCAACTATAATTTATGTGAAGATTATGGGCTTTATATTATATTTAATATTTATTTTATACACTTATACCTATAAATCATAAATACCTTTAAAAAAAATAAAATATAATTAATTTATTATAAACTTATATTATAAAAATAGTTAATGTTTAAATAAATAGAAATAAAAATATTAATACATTTTTAAATACAAAATGTTTCGTATTGTTTTTTTTATTAATTCTATATAATGTGATATTTATAGTTCAGATACAAAATTTAACAATGGAACAAGTAAAAATTGTAATGTAAATTTGTATTTTACATATTTGTCAATTTCCAATTTTTTTTTTATTCAATTCAAATGATATATATAGTAAAAAATATATGAAAAGATTATTCTTAATAATTATAAGTTAAATTATATAAAACATATTTTCCTTTATGATAATAATTGTAAATTTGTGTTATAAAAATCTGTAAAAAATGTATTATTATGGATTTGCGAAATATCACAGGAATATGTTAAAGAAATTATTTATTTTTTCACAATTTATCATCTAAATGAGGATCCTTTAAAATGTTTTGTTGTATTTTATATTTAAGACACTTAATTCAATAATAAACATAAACATAAAATTTATCCTGAAAATACTTAAAATTAGAAGCTTTTAATTGAATTTCATTAATTCAAAAATTCAAAAAAAATAATATGAAATTTATGAGTTCATTTCTTTATCCCTTATATATTAATTTTATATAATTTCTTTCTATTTTGAAACTTTTTATGTTCAAATAACAAAAATTGATGTACAAAACAAATTATTTTAAAATCTGAGAATTAAAATGGATTAATACTCAAGATAGAAAAATGAGTATTTGTATGATTGTTTAGACATGAGAGAAAAGATCTTCTAGATTTATGAAAAATTGGGCTCATTTATAATAAATTTTAGGGTTTTCACAAAAAAAAAAATATGATTAAAATAATATTATTTCGTTCAAATTTTCTTGAAATGATTAAAAATTATACAATATTTTTTCAAAAAAGAGTGAAATTATAATTTTGTATAGTACAAAAAAACACTGGTAACCTTGATTCTTTGCTATAGTAAATAATATAACTTCTTATGGTAAAATGAGTTACTTTTAAGAATTTTTATTCTATGATAAAATGTAATTTGGAGAAAGTATAAATATTAATTATTATTTTAATAAAATACATGAGTTTGAATTAATCAACGCATTTAAATTCTGAATAAGGACAAATATATTGAAAATGATTAAAATTCAAGAAAAATATATAATTATAGTTCGATAAATGATTTTTAATGCTTAATGTTTAATTATTCTATAAGAAATGACTTTAAAAAATATGTAAAAAAAGATCAACTTAATGAATATAGATTTGTGAAGAAGAAACAACAACAATGAAAAATATAAAAAAGAATAAGAATAAGATGACATTTTGATTATGATTAGAGATTTATAAAAAAGGACGTAATAATGTATTTCCAAATATACTTGGTGATTAAAAAAATCAAGACTTCATGTAAGCACTTCTTTTGAAAGAGATAGAAAATAAATAAGTATACTCAAATATTCTTTAAAAATATTATAGCTCAAACAATACCTAACAAAAAATGGCCGTGAATTTGATAAAAATCCAATAAAATAAATAGTCTTGTGAATGGTGGTGAAACAAATGATAAAGTTTAGGAGATAACCAATTTATAAAGATTGAGAAAGCTTAAATAAACATATACAAGAATTTCAAATATTAAATCTAGGACATGAATCAACTTATATCAGTGTCCCTTTTATATCTTTAAGTCTTCTGTTCTATGACTAGATTAAGCGAAATGACTCAATTACAGATACTTTAATTTCGTCGACTAAAGAATCTGTAAAATTTGAATACCTACGTAATTTAAGAATATAAAAAAAATTAATGTGAGCTTTGTTCACATTTAAGGAACAAGGATTTATAACAAAAGTTAGTAAAGGATTGTAATTGTAAAAAAATTAAATCACATAATACAGTGAGCAATTACTTCAAAGTTATAAATTTCTTAAAAAAATATATATGCGAATAAATTAATTCAAATTTTCTTTTTTCTATTAAATCTAATGTAAAAATATTTTGATTCTAATTGAGATCTATTATACAGTATTTTGATTAGAAAAGAAATTTGAAAAATTAATTTTTAAAATTAATTGTTAAAAACTGAATCATTAAAAAATTATTTTATGTAAACGTTATATATGTACAATGATTTACGGTATATATTTTTCAAAATCTATAATATTTATAAATTTTTTGAAAATATTAACATAATATGAATATGTACATGCACATATAGCCCTACTTAAAATGATATTCAAATGTAAGTTTATTAATTTGTTGTCATATTATAATAATAAATGTAATTAAGTTACAAAAGATGAAATTAAGATAGAATTGCATTAAAAACATATTATTTTAAAAAGTATTTAAAATTTAAATAAATTCTGTAATAAGAAGTATGTATATGAATTTTATTATACATTTTTATGTTTATGGAATTTTATTAAAATAACTTTCATGAAAAATATTTATTAATATTTTAGATAATAAAAATATGTATATTAAATATTGAATTCTTGTATCTTAGTAAATATTCAATTTCACTAGTGTATTTCTGATGTAAAATATATTAAAAATAGTTGATATAACTTAATACTGAATGTTTTTATAAATTTTTTTAGTATAATTTTCAATATCATTACTTTCAAGTAATATTTTCTTTAAATTAAAACTTCTCGAGAAACATCACTTCTTATATAATTTTATATAAGTAAGCAAGTTATTATATTTAAATTTTTAGTTTTAACTTTTATATTAACCTAAAAAATTATAAAATTATTATTAACGCCTTGTTTATATTTACGACGAAAATTTCTCCTGGTGTCTGAGTTTACTTGAAACCTGACCAAAGCTGCTTTTTTTAGATTTTGTGAAGAAACGATGATGGCATTTACACTTAAAAATAGTCAAAATATATTCTAGAATTAGTCTATAGTATTAGTCTCTTATATTTTAGAACTATTCTAGATTTAGGTTATTATTATAATAGTTCATCATCATTTATTGCACGTAGCCATTTGATATAATTCAGTAAATTATGCAAGTAATTTTTTTTCTTATTTATTATTAAGTAATTAAACTGTAAATAAAACACAATATAAAAAGTTTTTTTACATAAATCAAAACATTCAATGTGTTTAAATAACATCCAAAAATAAAAAATAAAAAAACAAAATAAAAATATTTGGATTATAAATTTTCTAATTTTATTTTTTTTTTCTTTTTATTCGTTTTTTTAAATATTTGATTCTATGATAATAAATTATAGAAAATTGGTTATATTTCATAAGATTTTATCTATATTTGACAAACCTGCATAATAAATCACCACTATAACAACCAATACTGTAAATAGAATACCACAAGTTCATATAATACATTTCTTTTTTAAATATATATGTATAATAAACAATAATAATAATAATAGATTTTTATTAAAAACTATGATAGCTAAAAATTTTTGTCATAAAAAACTACTTAAAATACAAGAAAAAATTTTGAATCAGAAAAATTTATTATATTATTACATTTATTAGAAAGTTTATGCATATTTTTTAAATTAAATAACAAACAATAAGATTACTTTTATTTCCAAAATAATTTTTAGTGTATTAAGTTTAAATAAATTGCACTTCATCAATATAATATTCATTTTTAGGATGCAAGCCAAAATCTATATTTTCAACAATCAATATATTATATTTTGTACCTAAAAACTAGAGTGAATTTGAATAATCAATAATAATTTTTTTATAGTAGTATATAAATATGCACTTATTATAATTATAAAGCTATGTCTAATATTAAAATAATATTTACATAATATAATTAATTGGAAATATTTTATCTTTGATGTTTTAGTCCTGTCTTGTTCTATGATTTTGTGATTCCTCCTGCAGCTTTGCTCCCTTTTTTAAAATTAATCTTTCTAAAATTATCATTGGTGATTCAAATAATAAACAAAAGAAAAATCCTACAAATATGGATAATATTAAATCAGAGAAAAATGACCGCCACTGAAAAAAAATTAATTATAAAAATATGTAATTCTAAAACTCTGTATGTATATTTTATTTAGGGCTATTTTTCAATATTAGTGCATATTAAAATACTTACTATATTATAATCAGAAAAATATTGAGATGTTCTTATTAAATGAAGATCCATATTCTGCATTACCAAATGTACAAGATAAATACTGTAGGATAATCTACTTAGAGGTTCAAATACTTTATATGACAATAATGTAGATATGGGCCCTATAATTGTTTTAATAGTTATTAACACTAAAGACAATTATAATAAATATACAAGTGTTTGATATTACTCATATTTAGTTTAAAAAACCATAAGAAATTTTTTATATTGAATATTTCTGTTATTCCAAGAATATTCTTAAATTGTTATTAAATTATCATGTATAATGAATCATTCATTTGATTGAAAGATATTGTCAATGTATAAAAGTATTTTCATAGTATTTATGTTAATCGAGCGCGGTAAAACTGATTTTTTTCATATCATTTTTCAGTACATTTATAAATACATTTAATAATAATTTGGTAAGTTTTTCAAAATATTAAATGTATTTTGAAAAAAATATTAAATGTATGTTGAAAAATATGTATTCATAATATATAATTTATAATGTTTTTAATGTAAACATTTATAGCATAAAAACTTTTTTAAAATTGCATTTAGAACATTTACTAATTTCATAATTATATATTTATATTAATAATTTAATATATCTTGGCAAGTCGATTCTAATTATTATTTATAAAAAATAGAATTAAGAATTTTTAATTAAAAATAGTAATGTAATTTATAGGTAAATAAAAAAAAATTTAAGTAAGTAAATAAAATATAAAATAAGAAAATAAAATATAAATAAAAATATATTTATTTACAATTATATTGATTGATAACTTCATTTGTGAATTTAATTTCAGAATAACAGTATTTAAATTTTAATTATTTATGTATTTACAAATAATAATATAATATATTTAATATTACTATGCCAACGATAAGTCCAATGTCGTATATTAATATCTTTTATTTGATAAAAAATATATCTATACAATCACTTAATCTTTTCAAAGAATAATAATAATGTAATTGTAATTGGCATAATAATTAAAATCCGTGTATAATTAAAATAAAAAACTGAATATTCAATATTAATTAATATTAAATATTAAAAAGTGATGTTTGAAAGCACATTACTTTAGAATTTAAATATAAGTAATAAAATATTTTTTAATTGAAATAAGATATTTCGATATTAAAAAATTTATGTACATATAATTTATTAATATAATAAATAAAATTAGTTAATAAAAATTAAACAACTATTTCAAATGTAAAAGAATGAATATAAAAAGAACAACATTTAATTGCTGTAAATGTTAAACGATACAAATTAATTATATTTTCCTTATAAAATTGACATTTGCTATAAAAGATATAAATAATGAGATAAATTATCCATATCTTTTATAATCAAAATATAATATAATAAAGTGATACAAAGATGTGTAACTCTATATTTTAAAACTATTATATTTAAAATATTTGCGTACCTCCATTATTATAATAACTAGCAAAAATAATCCAACAAACAGCAGAACCCCAAAGAGGCTTTGAAATAGTTTCAAAAATAGTTTCAAAAGCATTATTGTATTCGTAATTCTCATCAATAAAATATTTTGTACCAAGAGTACAAAAAAGAAAAGATCCTATTACCAAAAACCATCCCACGTAAACAAAGAGCTATAAAAAAAATATCATAATTTAATATCATAGTTTATATACAAAAACAAATATTAAATTTAAGTGATTGATTGTGTTGCGAATATTAAGTACGTTTGTTATATTTAACACATTTATTAGGAATATTATTGAAAATTACCGGTGCTTTCTAAATCTGTTTTACTTGATTGGAAAGGTTTCACGTTCGGACATATAAAGGCCAGAACCAAGTAGTTTATAGTTTTTGAAAAATATATATAAAATTATAAAGTTATAACAAATTTTCATTTAAATGTGTATAGTTATATACATTATAATTGAGCCGGGAAAATCGATCCTCAAGAAAATAGAAGATATCGACGACGAATCGATACATGTACGATTTTTCTGTATGTTTAATGTATATTCTGTATGTATATAAAGTAGCTTTGTTGGAAAATATTAGATTATTTCAAACTGTGAAACAGACAATTATTAAAAATTTTTAATGTATTTGAAATAAATTTATTTATTAATTTAATTTAGGATTTTATTCATTCTTTTAAAAATCCGAGTACACATTCTCTTTATTTGGCATTCGCCGGATATTCGTGTGTCAAAGGTGAGCTACTGTGAGACTCCCCGATACGACTAAATGCAGATTTGAGAATCCATACAATAAATAAATTATATTAACTATTATATTTTACCGTATTAAAGGGTTTGATGAATTAAAAAATAAATTTAATTTCAATTTAAATTTAGACCAAATTTGAAAATATAAAAGAAAAAAATTACCTTGCTTAGTTTTCGCTTTTTAATGACAAGAATATATCCAAAAAATATACCAATTAGCCATGGTGATGCTCGAGTATATGGTTTTACATAAACATATTTGTATGCCTCATCTATACGTGTTGAACTGAAATATAATAATAGTATTATTGATTTATTAGAATAAAACAAAAATTTTTTTTAAAATTTTATATATACTTGTTGCTTAACATTAAAGTTAACATGTGATACTCATAAGTCCCAACTATTGAGGCATGTATAGCCAATGACAGAATTGTGAGAAATCCAAGAAAAAATAAACCAATTTTTGGTTTTTTATAGAGAAGGTAAAGGATAATAGGCGAAAACCAAAATAATTGCATATCTACAGCTAAATACCATAAATGCCCCAAGCACTAAAAATGTATAAATTTCACTAAATTAAACAATAGTGAAATAGTGACCGCATTTTAAATCTATAAATTATTTAATATTACATATTGTCTATATAATAATAAACATAAATAACTAAAATCATTTCTATTAAAAATAGTTAATGGATAAAACTTCTTAGATGTATCTATTATAATAATTAATTTAATAAATATTATTATAAGCTAAAAAACAGTATTAATTTAATTTATTTATTACAATATTTAATTACTTTAACAATATTTTTATATATTTACTTATGTTTACGCACATAGTCTTTTATAAAAGAATCGTGGCTGAATTTTTTCTGACTCGAGTATTTATCGCAGCTTTTTTGGAAAGGTCGGAAGAGGTGCGGATGAGTTTTCATTATTTTACCTTTTTAATGATTTGTGGGAGTGTCACAATTTATCTTCACATGAAGAGTAATTCATAAAGTTATAATAAAATTCAATGTTGAAAATATATAAATAGTTATATTATAATTACTTCATAGGATTTTGAAAAATTTTGTATATACAATAATATATGCCACCAGCTATCGCGGCATTCGTTTGATTGCAACGTATTCCAAGTAGGACCTGAACCTAAATGTGGTTTATATACTATTACAAAAACTAAGAGAGCAGCTATTGATGGTGTAAGTCTGAAAAGTTGATGAATCTGTTATATTTCTTATTTATTTCGTAAAAATAAAATTATTCCATAAGTTTATTTCTATTTACCTCAGAAATCTGTGGAAATAAAATAAGGGAACGTTAAATTTTCTTTGCTTTGACATTTGGTTGAAGAATACGTAGGCCAACAACAATCCACTCATTGCAAAAAATGTATCCACAGCAAAAGAAATCAATAATATGTACAAAGAATTCCAAGATCTTATCCACTGAAATTATTTTAAAAAAAATTATAATGTATTGTTCATTAGCAGATATAAAAGCATTTAAAGAATTAATACTATAAAATTAGTGTTATTGCATTCTAAATTTTTTAATATATTTTGTAAAAAAATGACTACATTTTCTATAAACCAAACCAAATAAACAAATGCGTAAAAAGTTGTTTTGTAAAGAAATTTATTGTTAATTCATAATTATATTGTATTTTTTAAAAAAAATCTTGTTGTGTATAAATAGATTCCGTAGTAAACGCACAATATTAAGAAAAATTTATACTTTATTAAAGAAAAATATTCAACCAAATTAATAAGTAAATGCTATTAAAATGTTTATAAAAATAATTAAGGTTATTTACAATAGTTTAGATCTCCTTACGCTATTTGGTATCGTTGTTAATAACTCCAACATCTAACAAATATTCACTCTTATATTTAATGTAAGAATACCGATTTATAATTAAAACAATATCAATAATCAAATCAATAAAAATTAAGATGTAATAAATTACAAATTATTTTAGTTAAATTTATTATAAAATATTCTTAAATTGATTTTTATATTCCACAAATATTGCTTGATATATCATAAATTTTTATAAAATTTTTATTTTGTTTGTTTTGCCTTATAAATAAATATATTGTATAGAGAAGAATTTATATATATAAGTACATTAATCTACTAACTTGTGTTATAAAATTTTCAATATAAAATATAAAAATCCGTTTAAAAACTGCTTGCGACAGTACTGCAATGAATGTTAATTTGTAAATAAGAAAAATAAATTTAAAGTTAAGCACTACAGTTTTATTAATTTATATTTAATTTTCAATTATAAAATATATATTATTTTTCATTTAATAGAAATAAAGTTTTTTTAATAGAAAAAATGAACCATAAATATATAAATCAAATTATGATTCAATTGAACGCAAAAAATTAATAATCAAATAATATATAAATCCCCATAAAACTCTCATTTAATATTTATCATACATGTTGAATAATATTCATTAAAATCTAACATAAATCTTTATAATTTTATATCTGTATCTTAGGAAGTCATCAATTTGATTAATTATTTAATCGCAGTATAATCATGTACAAATATATTAATCAATATAACTCGTAAAACGAATAGATTCATTTTGTGATAATAATTGTACTAATGAATTTGTTTTTCACTGTAAAAAAAATGCTTCACTTACTTTGACAATAAATGCAGGGTTTATATTTACATATGCATTATTCGTTAAATATCTATGTCCAAGCATAATCCATGCTATGCTAAGAAATCGGATACCATGAACAACAGGTAAATTTCCTTGTTTGACTTCAGTGTTAAAAATAGCTCTAGCACTTTTCCGCAAAGAAAAGGAAGATAAAAGTTGAAGTGAAGAATTCTTGAATTTTTGAGCACCGACATACTCAAGATAGATATCGCTAATAGTACTGATGATCAGAAATCCCACGTACAAAATTAAAATAGTGCTGAAATTTTAATTATTATATTATTTATTCGTATTATTTTCGAACATTATTAATTTTAACATTTTCAATAATTTATATATTTGTTTATTGATCGAATTGATAGTCATTTTATTTCAAAGTAGTAGTGAATGTATTAACTCACAACCAAGTGATTAACTCGGTATCCCAGATTTTCTCATCATCCATTGTACATGTAACTTTATTCAATGAAATCTGAAAATCTCCTAAGAACGTTATGTTTTTTATTGTACTGTTGATAAGACTTGATACATTATCGGGTGTACAACTATTTGGTACACAAATTGAAAGTTTTGGACTAAAAATGAATTTTTTATTATAAAACACCATGAAAGTATACATGCAGTGACGTCCACGAATTTCAACATTATTTACTTCTTCAGAAATTTCTACACATTCATCAAACATACCCAAATCCACAATATTTCCTTCTAATATTCCGGAATTAATTTTTGATGAAGCATCTATCACTGAAAAAATTCATAAGAATGGATGAATAATATTTTTACAATATTTTATCGTACGAAAATTGCTTCACTTGTAGCTTTATCTTGATAAAGTATAAAATGATTGAGTACAAAAACATTATTTAGTTTTAAATTGATATTTATATAATTTTTAATTTTTTTATGCTGACCGACATTGACATGAATATTTCTTTAAATAAAAATTTATTTATATATATATATATACATTTATAACGTTAAAAAATATCTTGTTAATAATTAAGGGTGCATAGTACTCATGAATGTCATTGGAAAATATTATGAAGATATCGATATTGTGACCAATAATTGTTTCCTGAAATATGAGTTGCAGAAGATAGTCATCAATTAAAACGTCATAAATAAATATAAGTAATCGAAGTTAAGATATCGATCAACTACCTGTCATAATACCGTATTAAAAATAATGTATCTATATTGTTGTAAAATTGTTGATTAAATTAAATGAATTTTATTAAAATAATAATTGTTAACACTAATGGTTTAAAATAATAGTTGCAATTCTCATTATTATTATTTTCTTAATTTAAAGATTTTTTGTAGCTACAAAATTAGTGGCATAATCTCTGTATATGTTTTTTTCTATATTCTGTCGTGATAAAAATCACTCGAATACCTACAAACAACTTTGTGATGTTGTATCTGAAATCTACTCGATATTTACTACCTTAACAGAAAAACAGAGAAATGAAACGTAGACCTTTATTTTTAATTTATTTCTATTTGGGTTTTATTTTTATAAGCTAGGTGCTGCAAAAATCTACGCTTGCATATGGAAAAACGGGTGAGATAATTTCGGTTTTCCGATTAATGACCACTATATACTGCGGATTACCGGATTGATTATTCTGCATTGCAAAAAATTGTTAATTGTACAATGCGTATTATTTAATGACAAGTAGTATTGTATTACATTTTCTATAATATGTTAATATTTCATATAAATCAAATAAAAAATAGAACAAAGAAAAAATTTGAATATCAAAATATCTGCATATGTATATTGAAATTAAATAAATAAATGTAAAAATATAATTCGGTAATTAATTTAATTATAATATTTAGAGTAATAGTAAAAAATTTTTTTTATTTTTATACATAATCATTATTTCTTTTAATTTACTTTAAGATATATGAATAAATATTTTTATCATAGAGGTTTAATTGATATTCAGATGATATGAAAGTTAATGTGTTTAAGCAATAAAATCTTAATTAATTATGATTTCAATATTCACTTACTTTTCAAAGCCCATAGTTTTCTTTCGACAAGTGCTTGTTCCAAAATGCCAATCTCATAGCTACAGCTATCATTTTGTGTTTTTGGTTCATTATGATAAACATTTAAAGTATCTCGATAATTCTTAAAGAAACTATTTGGAGATAAAAAGTTCAGAGCCTCTTCCAAATTTTCTTTATTGAAATTAGTTGCTCCTTCATTTATGACTACTGAATGTATACTTTTGATATTAAGAATACACGATAACAGTAAAAAAATAGGAAAAATTTTCTTCATAGATTGATCCATAATAAATCGTATAAAATTTTTCAGATTTTATAATTTGAGTTTGCGACGAATACACTTTGCAAATATAAAGCGTTCTTGTTTCTATTTTCGCCTTGAGAAAAATAGTGGTTTCTTTCTCAAAACGTCGGCTAACTCAACTGATTATTAATACCTGATATTAATTAATTTTTACCGCATCCTCTTCAGTATCCTGATTCTATTACAACGAAGAAGGTGCATTGAAAGAACAGTTAATATATATAAATAATATTACTACATTTAAATTATTTATTAAAATATATCATAATTTCTATAATATATTGAAGTAATTAAATTTAGTTTTTTTTGTAACTCACCAAACTATTATTACATTAAAATTAACTACCTTAATTCAAAATATTAAAAATATAAAATAAGTATAAATAAACGATTAAACATCCTTTTTTCAGCTTTTTTACTTTTAACAGGACTTCTATATCTATATATAATATTGAATTCAATACATATACTACAATAAAATACTATTTGGGCATTGTATAATTGAAGTTAAACAAACACACACATTAAAAAATGTACACTCTGCTTACACTAAAGTGCAACTATCTGCTAAATTAATACTAATTAATCTGGTCAATATATACTTTTCCATAATATTTATAGAATACATAGTATAATCTTTTTAAAGTAAATAATCATGAATACTTATACACATTTGTTTTATATTTACAAAGATATCAAAAGTTTTTCTAACTTATCGCTTGATGAACTGTGTCATTCCATATTCATTGAATTCCTGTAACAATGATCAGATTTTTAATTAGTTACGACAATATTAATTAATATCGAAAATTTAATTAAATTATTACCAAATTTGACTATTGTCGGGCAAATGGAATAACTCCTATTACAGAATCATATTTGATTTTGTTTAGAAACGAATTTATTTACTCTGAGTCCACGTGGAGAATGAGTGTGTTCGTATCATTGTAAATGTAAAGGTTGTCGATTGATTATTTTTTTATTCATCTAATTATGAGTTTATTACTCCCTTATCGTCACTTGATGTCCTCAAAATCCGAAAATCTATTTAATGCATTTAGGCATCTGGGAACATAGAGTCTGTTTGGATAGTTCATAATAATTCATATTCTTGATATTATGATTTCTATAGATAATACGATCCTCTTTTTGATTACTCGTTGCACAGTCGTCTAGTGATTTTTTTCTCCATTAGAAACAATTTTTAATTTATATGTTTTTAATTATTTCAATACCTTGATTTCTTATCAATTTATTCCTTGATGTGAAGCATTCTTATATAATTAGTTTAAAGTATCTTCAATTACTGATATACCATCATCTTGTGTTTAAGCAATTAATAAATTCGCTAATAATATTATAATAATACAAATAATAGTTCATGAATGCCACAAATTTGAATATTTAGAAAAATTTATTTCTTTTTTTTTATTCGGAAAAAAGTAATACTATTATATATATTTAATTATTATTATTTGAAATTAATAAGATATTATATTATTGTTAGTAATTTAACAAAGTTAATATTTTATTGGAATCAAATCTGATAAATATGTGTTTTTCTATAGAACCAAAGATTGTTTATAATGAAAAATTTTTTAAAATTAGTTGCATTGATATTCTGGTCTATTTTTACACAAAACTTAATTGATGTTAATTATTTTTTTAACGATAGTACTGGGTTCTAATGCTTAATCAGATTGTAATCACCTTGAATAAACTAAATTTCTGCTAGATTATGTAAAGTCGAAGGATTGATAGTATACACAACTGTAGCCATTTAAATGATGTTGATAGTTTACCTGGAGTAATCAAATTTCTTGATTAAAAATCCTCATGTGCATAAAAATAAAAAATTGATAAATTCTAAACTCGCGGGATAGGATGTGTTTTCAGTAGTGATAAAATTTTCTGGTATTCGACTCGGCAATTAAGTCGTTACTTATTCAAGTGTCCAGTACCCCAATTCGTGTGAGCAAAAAACCAATCAAATGGTATAAAAAAATTTTGTGTTACAGTAAGGTGGTGATCAGATAAAATATAAGTCTATTAACAATAGCTAATTGTAAAAATTGACTCCAGAAATAGAGAACAAACATAATTGTAGTATTATTTTTTTTTGTATTACACAGGCCATAATGAATTGGTGACCAGTAAAGTGCAACAGTGTAATTAAAAATTATCTTGTTTAAAATCAACTTCTTTGATCTCAACGACATTCTGAATTTGAAATGGAACTTCAACTGAGGCTGGAGGTGACACAGTTTTACTGATCCTTATTTTTTCTCATGTTTGATAGCATAAATTCTTAATACAAACCTTAAATACATCTAATCTAATTTCTGTGCTTTATTGAAAGAATAAGCATTATAATTTTTTATTTTTTTAGGGCAAATGTTACGTACAGACATCAAACCCTGAATTAAATTAGTTAAGTACACTTCAATCTTGTTCAGATAATATATTTAGCATTTTACAAGTACATATTACACAATTTGTAATTATTTACACATATTTGAGAGGAGATAATAAAATAAATTATATAATATGAACGATTTTTTTTCTTTGTCCTTAACTTCATTCTATCGTATAAAACGCGTTAAGCTGTAAGGAATTTCCAAATATATATTTGTAAAATTTAACATACAATATAATTAATAGTAGCTCTGTATTTAATAATGGAACCTTAAAAAAATTAATTTACATTAATTTTTTAGCAAGTAAAATAAAATAAAACAATGGGTAATGTTGGGAAAACATCACAAGTAAGATCTAAAATACATGAATATTTTATTATCAATATATCTCAATTTTTGAAAATTGAAATAAACAAAAATTGGCAAATAAATTTAAAATATACAATTTTATGAAAAAAAATTAATTTAAAGATTTTATTTAGTATAAAACTTGTTATAAATTAATAAATAAACACTTATTAACATTTATAAAACTACTTCTAATAGTTACATGACGTACATACAATAAAATTAATTTAAAACTTTTTATCTTTCATGATATCTTCCTGCTCTGTTCTATGTTCATTTTGAGATTCTTCCTGAGGTTTTGATGGCTTTTTAAAAAGTAATTTTTCCAAATTTATCATTGGTGATTCAAATAATAAACTTAAAAAGAATCCTACAATTATACACATTACTAAATCAGAGAAAAATGTCCGCCACTGTAAAAAAAATCATTTATAAAACAAGTGTAATTCTAAAAACAAATTATCTGTACTTGTACATTCTTCTGTAATATTCTGCAATATAATTTTACACAAAAGTACTCACTATAATATAATCGGAAAAATATTCAGGACCCCTTTTTAAATGAAGGTCCACATCCATCAGCATGAAATGTACAAGATATGTACAATAGGATAATCTACTTAGAGGTTCAAATACTTTATATGACAATAATGTCGATATGGGTCCTATAATTATTTTAATAGTTATTAACACTACAGATAATTATAATAAATATACAACTGTCAGTAAATTATGTACTATTAAACTCTTATACATTATCTTATGCATTAATTAATTTTATTAATTGAAAGATATTGTCTTCATATACAAGCATTTTGATAGTATTTCTCTAAATTTAACATTATAAAAGAGAATTTCTTAATATCATAATAACAATACCAATACGAATTGAGATTATGTATATGAAATGAATTTTATAAATTCTATATGAAAACATAATGTACATTTTTATATACAATTCATTGAATTTTTTTAATACATATATTATTTTCGTAAAAATATTGATAAATAATTTTAATTTGCTTAAACACTGGTCACTTAAATAGTACTAGAATAATACTTTTTTATTTTAGCTAAATAGATGACACAGTAATATTTATTGCCAAAAAACATATAAAATCTATTCTAAATATCTTCTCTATTTTAAAATATACCTAAAAGTATAAATGTGCAACATTCTGCTCTTCTCGATGAAGAGACTAATTATCATGAATTTTAACCAAATTGCACTTCACTGTATCCCTATATTTAACTCCCTAATATTTCACCAAAATTCTAATTATATATAATATGTTCCTTAAAATGCAAATTTGTAAAATTAATACATTTTAAATTTTCTACAGTGATCCAGATAATTGAAAATCAATTAATTTTAAAGAAATTAAAACCTAAAGAAATTGATTCCTATACTATACAATTAATTTAATATATATAGTACAATGATTAAGATATCAATAGAAACTGTTGATTATTACATATTGATATTATTTTCATCTTAAAATTGAAATGGAATTATTTTAAAATAATTCATATGAATTTTGAAATATACATGGTGCATCCACGAAGTATCGAGTTTTTTTTTCATTTTGCGACTATTGGTCATAGAAATTCGGGACACATCTTAAAATGTCGATAAACTCTTTCCACATTTGTGCTTTTTTTTATTTTTGTTTTTCGATAATTAGGCGCGGCAGGATTTAACTTCGCGCGAAGGGTGTTTTTCAGTTTTTTAACACGGCGCGATGGAGTGACTACTCTAATAATAGCGTTACGCGATAAAATTTGTTAGCAATTAAAAAAAAAACAATGTAGAAACGTATAAAATGTTGCAAGAAGCATATGAACATAATTGCATTTCAAAATCGCAATGTGGAAAATGGCACAGAGCTTTTATAGACGAGTCTCGATCTGGACGCCCAAAAAACTTTCGAATGGTTAGGAATACCCGGCGCGTATTAGAAATTTAAAATTTGAACTGTCGATTAACAGATTAAGCAATTCAGGAAAAACTGAATTTAACTCGATCTTCAGTTTACAATATAGTGCAAAAAAATTTATAAATGTGAAAATTTTTGAAAAACATCAAAGCTGAAGAGTTTGAAATACATTTAAAATTTGAAAAACACGCCTTCAAAAATGTGTTGATACAGGAGGAAATTATTTTGAAGAATTTAAAATTTGTATTTTAATTTGTATTTGTTTATAAGTCCACCAATAAATCATTTTTCAAAAAAGAAAGGTAAGAATTTTTTTTTTATAATCTTTGAACAAAACATTCTCGCGTAGTCCGCTAATCGCTTCAACGCGCCGTGTCAAAAATTTGAAAAACACCCTTCGCGCCAAGTTAAATCCTGCCGCGCCTAATTATCGAAAAACAAAACAAAAAAAAAGGACAAATGCGGAAAGAGTTTGTCGACATTTTAAGACCTCTCCTGAATTTCTACGATTCTGAATTTCTACGATGAATAGGTGCAAAATGAAAAAAAACTCGATACTTCGTGGATGCACCATGTATATAAAAGGATAAAAAGATGTATAAATCTAAATCTTAAATCTATTAAATGTAAAATATTTCTATACCTCCATAATTATAATAACTAGCTAAAATAATCCAACAAACAGCAAAACCCCAAAGAGGCTTGGAAATTGTTTCAAACATAGTTTCAAAAGCATTATTGTATTCGTAATTCTTATCCATCATATATTTTGTGCCCAGACCACAGAAAACAAAGGATCCTATTGCTAAAAACCATCCGAAGTAAAAAAACATCTATAAAATAAACCATAATTTAAATATTAATAATTTATAATAAATAAAGTATGAGATTTAAATGAAAAAAGTGATAATACATAGTTAATTATTTTATAAGTATTATAATTAGAAATATAATATTAATTAAATTCTCTATATAAATAAACACATTTTTTCATGTATTCAAAACCTTAAATGAATTTGATATGAATTTAAATTTACAATTAATTGCCAAATATAAAGAAAAAATACCTTGCTCAATTTTCGATTATTATTGACAAGAATATATCCAGAAAATATACCAATTAGCCATGGTGATGCTCGAGTATATGGTTTTACGTAAACATACTTAAACGCGTCATTTATACGGGTAGTGCTGAAAATGAATAGGAAAATTTATTAATTATTTAATATATATAGAAAACAATGAAAAAAAAAATTTTTAATTTTAGATATACTTATTGTCCAATGTTGCAGATAATCCGTGGTATTCATGAATTCCAACAATTGAGGCATGAATGACCAAAGACAGAATGGTGAGAAATCCAAGAAAGAATAAACCAATTTTTGGTTTTTTATAGAGAAGATAAAGGATAATAGGCGAAAACCAAAATAATTGCATATCTACAGATAAGTACCATAAATGCCCCAAACACTAAAAATGTATAAATTTCGTTAAATTAAACAACAATGAAGTAGTGTTTTGTAATGTATTTAAAATTTAAAATTGACTATATAAAATTAAAAATGTTAAAGTAATATTGTTGCTATTGAAGATGTACAATTATCAATACTTATATATTTTAATTGTATATTACTAAAATGTTGATGAAATGCTAATAATAAAAAAACGCTAATTAATAATAATAAATAATAATAATTAATTAATAAACAATTAATAATTTTGAATTGTAATATTCATTCTATATTGTAAGAGTTTAAAATAATATAAAAGTAGAGTTAAAAAAATTAATTTTCTAATTTCATAATTGAAATCTCTGTTACATAAAAATGGGAATAATAGAATATGAATAAAGTAAATCATAAAATTATAATGAAATTGTTTGTTTAAAGTGCATAAATATTATCATTACAGTATATAAATTGGTGAAGTTTTGTATGTACAGTAATATCTCCCACCATTTATCGTGGCATTCTTTTGATTCTATCGTATTCCACATAGGACCTGAACCTATTTGTGGTTTAAATACTATTACAAAAACTAGGAGGGCAGCTAGCGATGGTGTAAGTCTAAAAAGTTGATGAATCTGTTATATTTTTTATTTATTTCGAAAAAATAAAATTATTCCATAAATTTTTATTTCTATTTACCTAAGAAATCTGTGGAAATAAAATAAGGGAACGTTAAATTTTTTTTGCTTTGGCATTTGATTGAAGAATACGTAGGCCAACAACAATCCACTCATTGCAAAAAATGTATCCACAGCAAAAGGAGCTAAAAATATATATAGAGAATTCCAAGCTCTCACCCACTAAAATTTTATTAAAAAAATTATAAAATTAAAAAATAAAATTAAATTTTATATAATTTATTTAATTATAATATAATAAAATTATAAAGTTGATTCATTGAAATATATATGTTGAGTACGAATATTCATAAAAAATAGTTCTGCACTTAATTATGTAGTTTACTAATTAATATACATATATTTAGAGATAAAAATTTTTCAAATTATACTTATTATTTTATTTATAACTGCTATTATATATTAAAGCGAATCATTTAATTATTATGAATAATATTTTTGAATATACGAATTTTTTATTTTATAAATATGTTAATGTCAACTTTTTCAAAAATTATTATCCATATTCAGGTTAAGCAGCTTTTCGAGTTATGCAGTTTTTATAATTCAGAACTTTATTATTTCTTAAAAAACGTTCTGCAAATATAAAAATAGGAGAAAGAAATTTATATTCAAAGAAGATATAATAATTACTATAGAAAATGAATATTATTATATTACAAATTATTTATGAATTGTGTATTGTGTAGTTAATAATTTGTATAAATACATTAATGTACTAAATTTTGAATTCAAAGTACAAAATTTCGTTGAAAAATTACTAGCAACAACAGTACAATGAAAGTTAATTGTAAATAACAAAAAAAATTTTAATTGGAGTAGAATAGTAATATTTTTAAATATAAAGACGTATTTATTTTCCCTAAAATTATTCAAATATAAAAAATGCATTAAAAAATTTAATAATAAATTACGACAAAAATTAAAAACAAAAATTAAAAATTGCATAATATAAGTCTGTTACACTTATTTTATATTTACCGTATACGATGATTTGCAATAATTGTTCTATGCTTAAATATTGCAATGAAAAAAGTTTTGAATAAATGAATATAAATATCACAAAATCAAATAGAGATGTGTTATTTTTCTTTCGAAGAATTATTGAATTTTAATATATTATTCTATAATTGTATACATCTGTCATCGGATGCTCTCAATTTTTATAAGTAAATTATCACATTTTAATCATAAATAAGTACAGTAATCCATGTAACTAGAGAAGTAAATAAATTTCTTTTACGATATGAATCGTACTTACAAAATTTATTTTTCATCCCAAAAAAAAAAAAAATACTTTACTCACTGTCGAAAAATGCATAGGATTCATTATTAGTTTAATAAGCGTTATATATCTGTGTCCAAGTATAACCCATGCTGTGCTAAGAAATCGAATACCATGAATAACAGGTAAATTTCCTGGTTTGACATTATTTTTAAAAATTGCTCTAATACTTTTTCGCATAGAAAAGGAAGATAAAAGTTGAAATGAAGAATTCTTGATTTTTTGAGCACCGACATACTCAAGATAGATATCGCTGATTGTACAGATGATTAAAATTCCAACGTACACAATAAAAATAGTGCTGAAATTTTAATTATTATATTATTTATTCGTATTATTTTCGAACATTATTAATTTTAACATTTTCAATAATTTATATATTTGTTTATTGATCGAATTGATAGTAATTTTATTTCAATTTAGTAGTGGATATATTAACTCACAACCATATGATGAACTCCGTATCCCAGGTTTCCTCATCATCCATTGTACATGTAACTGTATTCAATAAAATCTGAAAATCTCCTAAGGACGTTATGTTTTTTATTGTACTGTTGATAAGACTTGATAAATCATCGGCTGTACAACTACTTGGTATACAAATTGAAAGTTTTGGACTAAAAATGAATTTTTTATTATAAGACACCGCAAAAGTATACATGCAGTGACGTCCATGAATTTCAACATCATTTACTTCTTCAGAAATTTCTACACATTCATCAAACATACCCAAATCCACAATATTTCCTTCTAATATTCCGGAATTAATTTTTGATGAAGCATCTATCACTGAAAAAATTCGTAATAATGGATATATAAATTTTTTACAATTATACAATTCTTATTATATTGACACAATTTTTTATAATTATCATACATAATATAAACCATGAATCAAATGAAATCATATTACGGATATTTAATTTGATAAATTACACATATAAATTAAAAAAAAGATTATTAAATAAAATAATCTATATTATATTTTATAATTGTTACTGTAAAACTATGCAGAAATCAGTTGTTAATGAAATAGTGGATAGTAATGAAATTCATGAATCGCACAATTAATGATCAGAATTATTTTTGAAGTGCAAAATATGTTGAAATGTAATTTAAATTAATAAAACTTTCCTGCGTCGAGATGAAAAGGAATTAATCTAGTGTGGTTATGAACTTTTTAGTTGAAAATTTGAGAAAAAATAAAACAACAAATAAACGTCAATGATGGAAACAAAGATGAATTAAAGTTAGAAATAATAATACAATTAAATGAAGATGTAATGTCTCAAGAATCTCTGGAAAAATTACTGAAACTACAGAAATGCAGAGACTGAAATCTGTAGAAAAAAAGAATAAATTTTTGTTGAGAAAAATCGTATTACTGTGTAGCGAAATAAATACTATTACATATGCAAGATAATTAAGTGGATGTAGAAAATGTGTTAAACTGAAATATTAATGTTAATACTTCTGTGAAACCATCAATTAACGATATGATAAAAAAATATCATACACATAAATCACCTTTTTGGAAATGGAAAAAGTATGTAAAATTATTATAAATAGCGTACAAATTAATTAAATAGGATACTTGTAAGCTCATTTGCATAATCAGGAAAGGTTAAGCATTGTTACTTGATCTTATTGAAGATCGGTGGATCGAGCAGTACTAGTTAAGAAATTATTGAAAGAAATAATAACAATGTTTGATTAAACGCCACGTTAACTAACCAACGTAGAAATTTTGAAGAGATTAATTGTAAAAGTAATTAGAAATTCTGTCAATATTATCACGAGAAGATAACCTTAAGGAATCAATTGTCTATTTCATGTGACAAGATGATTCGTTATTTCATTGACAGAATCTCCGACTATCATCTACGAAAAAAACCCGTATGATGAAGTTTATTAAACCGACAAAATTATTGGAAGCATTTAAAGAAATTAGGATTTACGCAAAATTGCAAAATTATCAAGAAAACCGAAATAAAAATATGAATGATAAAGAAAAATAGGGATCATCAATAGTGATCAAATTTTATAATTGCAATAGGAGTGGAGAAATATATTTCAAAATGGTTTGGAACCAATTCGGATGTGGACCAATGGTACACCAATTCAAAAATTGTCCAAAATACAATGGGAATACAGGATTCACGAAAGAAGAATCCAGAGGAAAATCGATGATCAACACAATTGAAGAAGAAATGATGACACTTTTTCTCATCTATTTAACATATACGATAAACTCTAATTCGTATAAAATCTGCGTAATTTTTGAGATAGCTAATTAGTTTTATTAATGATACTTTCGTACCTATGAGCGCGCATTCTTTGGAAAATATTCGTAAATTAACGGTGTAACCGGATCTTGCATGATCGTATTAGGATTATTTGACAGCACAATTAAAATAAAAATGTGCTTATAAATATAAAATATTATATAGTATCGTATAATAATACGATGGATTTTTTCACAGTATTAGGAGAGAGTTTTTTAATAAATTTAGCAACAGAATTCACACTAGAAAAGCACATAAAAATTAAGCCAGTAAAAACAATGAAAGAAAAAGTTTTACAAATTTTAAATATCGATTATGAATATAACAAACATAATGAAGAATTGCAAATGAACGCAGTAATTGAATTAGAGTCAAGAGAAAAGCTTCCAAAATTTTAAAATAATTTCGAAAAAACTAGGAAAAATATTAAAAGAGATTTAAAAAAATATTTTAGACGATTTATTAGACATAAAAATAATTTAGTCGAGTTAGTCACTTTACGCTAGTCCGATCGTTTAGATAAAAAAGAAAAACAATTTAACGAGACTGAATTGATGTTCTGCAGTTAAATCAAATTACAATTAAAGATTACCGATGAAATTAAAAGACGATAAAATCGATCACCTAAAAGATAAGCGGTATTTTTCAACTTTAGATTGAAAAGTTGGGGATTGTAATGTTAAAGCAGCAGAAAATTCGGTCAAATATACAGCGTTTTTAACATCACTTGGATAGTAAAAATTTTGAACATGTATATTTGGATGAACAAATGTGCCAAAAATATTTGCGCGTTTCAAAAAAAAGATTTGATAGTCACGGTTTGATAGTGGCGAATAAAATTTTATGTGTTTTTGACAATTTCTTAATAGCAATTAAAACTTGGAAGAACTTCTAAAGGAAATTTCCAAATAGCAGTAAAATATTAATTATCTTTTAGAATAAATAAATGTTTCTTGGTGCAAACCGAAAATGATTGTTTAATATGTAGAACTGGAGCGAATATGTTTTATCAATTATAATATAAAATAAGTTATAATATAAAGTATTTTAAAAAGACAATGGCTCAATATTAGCCAAAACATGCGTTGATCCAAAAAAGTGGGATGAAGTGCTGGGAATGGTTAAATTTTTTTTGTACATTACTTTGGTATGTCGATCGACTAATGATTGGCCAAACTGATTACTGTTTGTTATAGATCAGGTAGAAAAATTAAATGACGAATTGGAAGATGCATTGAGAAAAAAAGAAATAGAAAATAGAAATTTTGTTGAGATTCGTCATGAACCCACAGAAAATAAAAAAAAATGCAAGAAGTGAATGAAAATGATTACAAACAGAAGCGGAAAAATGTGGTCACATATAAAGTCTCTGATAATATAATGATACGAAATAACGATTGTACAGCAGGAGGTAATAGTAAATTATTTCTTAAATGTACAGAGTGGGTGAGATAAAAAAAAATTTTTTGGACAACGATCATTCCGTGAAAACAACATAAAATAATCTCAAATTACTTAGCTACTGTACAATAGCGTCGTAACAGAGGTCATTTTGAAAATGTTTATAAATTAAAACAGAATTCATGTACTGGTATGTTAATAAATAGTTAATATTAACATGCAAAAATAATAAATAAATATTCTAGTCGAGTAATAATTAGCGATGAAAAAAAATCAAATGTATATAAGACATTTAATACAATATAAATCTGATTACATAATAATAGTACGCTATAAATAATGATCTTTTATTATATTTAAACGGTACGGCTAAATAATAAAAATAGCCGAGCTATGGGTGAACACGGAGTGGGGTGGAAATACCCCGGAAAAACCCCTGCGTGCGTGTAAGGAGGCGGAAAAACTATTCAACAAGGTCAACCAGACAGTTACATATAGAGTAAGAATCCTTACTCGTTACAATATCCATTTTCGGAAAGACATTCGATTACTTATATGTATTATTTAATAATAAACATTGGAACAGCAGATTAGTATTTTATACAATTTGCAGAATCATTATATATACTAAATAATTATCTTTTAACAATTTTAATGCTAAATTTTTGGTTGGGGAAAATTAATAAGGATTAATTGTAATAAGGATTATTATTAAGAGTTGCAACGAAATAATGGAAAATTCGGTATTTTTCCAGGAGGAAAGTCCACTAAGTCCTTAGATGGGAATTAACTAGATATCATACAAATGCAAACTGTCGATCCGGACATAATAGAATTAATTGGTGATTTATACAGTCGCCAGCAATTCTCGTAAGTCCTGTGTCTGGTATATCCTTAAGAGCAATATGCTTTCTCTAGGATAACGTGATACAGTAGAGGAGTGATTAGGAAGGTTATCTCCGTCATTTTAAGGATTACAAAATGGCTAACCAGGACGAAAATTTGTCAATTGATCTGCGAATGTTCTAAGATACATACGTGTACAACTTATATACACATAATTAATAGTCGGAGCAAGTGATATATGTTTGAGATTAATTATTGGAAAATTATAACTATGTAAAATGAATTTCTTGAATGATTTAGATTAAATACCTATTATTCTCAATAATTGATAGGATCTTTTTTATATAATGTTATAAAAAAATAATCATTTTTAATAATCATCACATCGTATTTTGTAAAAATTACTTAATTTCAGGAAAGCAATTGTATTTTTTTCATTCTCCAAGTTATACTAAGAATTATAATCGATATTATTCGTTCTAAACTTATACAATATTGCAATGTCATTATTCTCTATTCTAGAAATATAAAACACTTTATTTAGTATGTTTTCGAAAAAATCAAATATAAAGCGAAGAAAGAAAGCGAAGAAATATAACATATATTGTAATTATTAAAATTATTTTTAAAAAATTCTCTACACTTAATAAAATTCGAATTAATTAGTAAAAGAATAGTGTACCTATATTGCTCCATTTCATTATTCTCTGTTTACATAATTTTAAAGAAAATAAAAAATATATTAAATATTGAACTATATAATAGAACTTTTTACATTCTAAATCGAAAATATGATAATATATATATATATATATTGTGCACAAAATTAAGTAATGACTAATTATCAAGTTACATTAATTACAGAAACTTAGTTTCATAGTAAGATTTTGAAACATACATACTGTAAAAAAAATAATCCGATGATATTTCCAGACTTACAGGAATGTAATTATAAAATAGTTAGGAGAAATTTATCCAATTATTAAAGATCATCATTTTAAATACATCTTTTAGTTATAATTTAGAATATTTTTTAAAGAAAAAAAGCTTTATAAATTTAAGTTCAATACAAAAAATATAGAAATACTAAACATAATTTTCAAATATTAAACAAAATAATAATAAGAAAAATATTAATAAGACAAAATGAGTATAATTATTTATTAAATATCGTATTGAAAATTTTTTATTTAATTTGAATAAAATTGTAAATTTTTATCTAATGGTAAAATTAATATTTATGTGGAAATTAATAAATGTCAAATAATATTCAACATGCAAAATGTAATATTCAACTCCTTCGTATATGTTTATTACAATTATAATAATAGACTTTTATTATAAAGAGCCTTAAGGTGTTATTGAGTTTCTTAATTAATGAAACAAAGTGATTTGCTTACACAATATCATTAAATGTCTAGTGATTTGTATAATTAATTCAAAATATGTAATTACTTTTAAAAATATTTTAATTATAAACAGAATAATTTTTTTAATAAATATTTATGTAGGTTATTAATTATATTGCGATACACCTACAATTTAATAAATGCTAAAAAGTAGAATTTATATGGAGTAACGTAAAAGAGTATATGATATTTATGAAAACTTTTTAATCTAATTGATTAGTTTAAAAAATTCATTAGCATATATCAATTTCGATAATTTATACAAAAAAAAATAATAGTTTTAAAATAATTCAAAAATTTTCTTTTCGTATTACTCAAAACGATAAAATAAAAGTAAAATTTGTATTATTGTTATGTCGTACTTTTCTTAAGGAAAAAAGTCTAATCGCAATATTCATATGCATAGTATTGATAAATATATTTATTTTTAATGATTTCTTTATCATTAGATTAAATTGATATTTTTCTCCAAAGAAACGGATATTTATTCATTTATATATTTTTTAATATTTATTAACAAATTTCTATTGTTTTAATTCATATATAATAAATGTATATCAAAAAATTAAAAAAATATAGTTTATTAAATATTGTCATGTAGATATCCCTATGCATTGTTACTTATAATATTATTATATAAAACATTAGAGCGAAGGTAAAAGTAGATTTTTTATAATAGTTGAAAAGTAATACAATTATTTTTGACCTACATATATCATTACGAAGCATAGAGCATTATGTAACATTAAATAATTTTATGAACGATAAAAATTCCCAATATAATTTTTAATTAAAAAAAGTATACCAAGGATGCATTAATTATTAAAACTGAAATTATAAAATGATAACATCGAAGAAAAAACAATCATAGGTGATTATTATATTTTTTTTAATGATTACTTCTTATTATCAAAATAAAATAATATATATATATATATATATATATTATGTATATTTTATATTGAAATAATTAATATGTATTTATACATGTAGTATAAAATTGTTTTTTTATACTATACTATTCAATACTTTTTTTACTATTTATTTATTTTTCATAAGTATAAAAAAAATAGTAAAAAGAAAATAAATTTGGATATAATTTTCTGCAATCCATAAAAATACATGAAAATAATCAAAGGAATAAAATAAAATAATATACAGAAAATTAATTAGAAATCAATTTAATTTAAGATTTAGAATTACAGTGAAATATTAAATATTATTTTATTTTTATACTTATTTCTATTAATTTATTTTAAGATATATATAAATGAATAAATATTTTTATCATAGAGATTTAATTGATATTCAGATGATATGAAAGTTAATGTGTTTAAGCAATAAAATCTTAATTAATTATGATTTCAATATTCACTTACTTTTCAAAGCCCATAGTTTTCTTTCGACAAGTGCTTGTGCTAATATACGAATCTCATAGCTACAGCTATCGTTTTGTGTATTTGGTTCATTATTATAAACATTTAAAGTATCTCGATAATTTTCAAAGAAACTATTTGGAGATAAAAAGTTCAGAGCTTCTTCCAAATTTTCTTTATTGAAATTAGTTGCTCCTTCATTTATGACCACTGAATGTACACTTTTGATATTAAGAATACACGATAATAGTAAAAGAAAAGGAAAAATTTTCTTCATAACTTCATCCATAGTGAATCATAAAAAATAGTTTGGACTTAATATCAAATGATCCTTTTATATCACTTAGTGTTCTTTAGAGAAAGATGACAATCGTTGATTAGTAGGAATCTAATTTTAGAAAATAAAAATTTTACAAAAAATATAAGTTTAAAATAAATTATATTGAATAAAATTATTTTTTAATGATATAAATTTAATTGAATGATTTTTTTTAATCAAACATAAAATATATTCATTATTCAAATTATTAGATATTTGAATGAATATATTTATTTCTAAACCTATTATTAATTATAAATTATTAAATCATCTCCGATAATCTGATTTAATAGATAAATATTTAAGTTATCGAGAATTAAAAGATCTATAAACAAGTAGCAATTACTTTATAATTATCAAGTTATCAATAGCGTTGTATTGTATTCAGAATATGCAATTAAAGTTATAGGTAATTTAAAAACAATTATAGAGTGCATTGACAACTAATATAAATTATTACTGTATATAAATAAAGATACTATATTTAATATTCTAATATAAATATTTTATAAATATATTGTAGTAGTTAAATTTAGTTAATTGTGGAACTCACCAAAATCGCATGACGTTAACATCAATTACGTTATTTCAAATTTTTGAAATATATACAAGTAAGAATAAACAATCGATCATCCTTTTTTCACCTTTTTTACTTTTAACAGGTATTTTATATTTGTTTATAAACTGACTTCTATGTCATTTACTGTAATACAATATTATATATGCATTATGCAATTTCGATAAAATAAACACACACATTAAAAAATGTAAAACTCTGCTTAAACCAAAGTGCAACTGTCTTTTATGATAACGTAAGTAACACTAATTAATTTGGTCACTATCTCCTTTTCCATAATATTTACAGAAATACAAAGTACTATCTTTCATACAGTCTACAATCATGTATTTGTTTCAAGTATTTATTTTATATTTACAAAGATATCAGAAATTTTTCTAATTTATCGCTTGATGACACGTGTAATTCTGTAGTCATTGAATTCTTTTAAGTATGATTAATATCTAAATTAGTACAAAAAATATTATTTTAAAATAAACTACTGAATGAATACGAATATATCAATTAGTGTAATAAAAAAAAAAGAAAAAGAAAAAACGGCCTTAAATTCAATTTTTTGAAAACTTTTTTACTATATATAGTTGTATAAAATTTTTATTTCTTATAATTATATACATTGTTAAATATTGTGCAATTGTAGAAATAAAAGATTAAAGTATTTTATTATTCTCAGCAAATAATATAGTTTTGTTAGTTTTTATGTTAAATAATTTAAAATATAATAAAATACCAAAATAAAATACACTGCTATTAATATCTAGTAAATATCTTTAATAAATTATACTTATGAATATATTATCAAATAAAGTTATAATTTCTATAGAATTTTAACAAAAATAATAATTTTTGAATATTTATATCTTTTTTCAAAAATGTATAAAATTAAAAGAAGTATCTATGAATTAAGTAATACAGATAATTAATTTCTATTTTAATTTTTTTTTATTAAAATTATGATGAATAATGCACATTAATATTTAGTATTTCTGAATATTAATCAGTTAGTAAACTACGCAGAATTTCTATTTATTGTCGATAAAATAATTTAAAACACATTTATTATATCAAAAATATCGAATATATAGTAATAAATTGTTTATCACTGATTTCTAATATAATATACTGTAGTATTAGATGGAATTGTCGAATTTAGAGCAAAATTCATGGAACCTAAAAATTTGAATATCGTACTACTTGCACTTATACAATCAAAATTACAAATGTTATAAAACCCAAATAATTGATTATGTTAATTATTTATTATATTAAATTCACATAAGACAAATTTATGTGTCTGATGATATAATTGACCTTGTTTACACAGCAGTGAATTTGACCGATAAATTGAAGAAATCTGTAACGGCGATCAATGTTCTTTGATACAAAAAATTTTCATTTCTGCTTATCATCTATAGGTAATTTTTATAAAAATTGTTAATTTTTTTTTTTTTTCAACCTACAATATTTTTTATACTATATATATATATATATAGTAATCAAATTAATTACAAGGCACTATGCTGTATATTATTGAATAAAGAAATCATCGATGTGTTGGATGCTTTAACATAACTTTATAATTTATTACACATAAAAACAACCTGCGTCTGCACTATGAAAATAATAATGAAACACTTTCAAATCGGTTTACAAAATTCTAGATACTATAATGTTGTTATCTTTTCAGAGTTTTCCTTATGACATGAATTTAAAGATTAAAATAATAATGTTTATTGCTCTCTCATGGATCCACATAAAAAGACATTAAACAATTAATAGATATAATTCAGAATGAGAATTTTATGAAAAAAATATTAATGATCATTTAATTATAAATTTTATTAAATAATTAGAATTTTTGAAATATAATATACTCTTAAATTTAAATAAAATTGTTTAAAACTTTAAAATAAAAAAATTGAAAATAATTTTAATTTTTAGTGCACAAATTTTTCTTCTTATAGCATTTTAATAGTGTCAAATATTTTTTGCACAAGAATTATTTAGAGTTTGGTTTTCATTGACTGATATTTTGATAATTTATTTAGAATACTTTAGCTGTTGTAAGATAAATATTTTCTGTAAAGTTTTCTCATAGTGAACTAATTCTTACAGTAAATTATCTATGTTCAACAGTAGTAGCAGAGGTAACAATGAAAATTTATAACAAAAGTTGTATAATGCAACAATTCAACATTGAAATTTTTCACATAAAATACAAACCATAGTTTTAATTACAAAAAATATAATATCTGGGTATGTATTATAACGAACGTCAATCATTATTAATCTGCATATGTTATGATTATATATATATTTATATTATTATAGCAATTGATTTACAATTATCTAAAAATCAGTATTATTATATTGTATTGTAAATCTACAATAAATATTTTAATCTGTTTTATATAATTAATAGATTATAACACATTGATATTGACAAATATTTAATTTATATCTATAATTGAAAAAATCAATACGTTTAAATATTGATATAAATATTTCAAAAATATTCCAAATATATTCAAATAATTTAATTTTACGGATTCTTAAGTATAACAAAATATCACCATGTTAACATCAATTACGATAATTCTAATTATTAAATACAATTATTTATAATTAAGCAATTAATCGTTCTTTTTGATTTTTTATCTTTTTTAATTTTAATAGTATCTTATATCCGTACCTGTACTAAATTCAAAGTAAATTATTGTAATACAATATTATTTGTGCACTGTACAATTGTAATCAATTAAAAATACACATTAAAGAATATAAAAATCTCCTTATACCAAAGTACATCTGTCCGGTTAAATAACATATTTTACAATAATGAAACTGATCAATATTTAGCCCTATGCCATTCAAAAAAATACATAATATAATCTTGCGTAAACTAGACAATCACGTATTCTTTTGGACATTTGTTTTGTATTTACAAGAATATCAGAAATTTTTCTTATTTATCGCCTTCTGAAACTTATAAATCTCTACTCGTGAAATTCATATCTACAAGATGAGAATCTAAATTAATACGGTATATAAATTTCTATATTTTGATAATTTTTTAAGAATATTTGTTAAAAAAAAAAGGAATCTGGATACAGGATACAGAGATTCATCGAGTGGTCCAGCAACCATAGCCTGGATTTTTAGTTCAATTCAATTCAATGTTTCTCTTTCTGTTTCTCTCTCTCTCTCTCTCTCTCTCTCTCTCTGCTAGTTGGAGTCAATCGGAATTTTATACGTGTGTTTATATTTTCAAAATAAATAGGTTAATTGGATAAAATTAAGATTGTATACATATGAGTATAAATATTTTTAAAATTTAAATCACGATTTTGTTCTTTAACAACTATTATTTAATAAGTAAAGACAAAAAAATAAATATTAAGTTGATAAAATATAACGAGTGCATTTATTTGATGTTTCTCACTTTTTTTTGCCCCTGGTCAATCAATACTTAAAAAAATATTAAAAAACTTTACTGTAATTTCAAATTATGCACTTTTTTCACACACAAATAGCCTAGGAGGATCAAACGTTGAAAGGTATTATTCTCGCTATTATTTAGTTGTTTTTAATAATCTCTTGATAATATCATTTATAACAAAAATATAATAAAAATATAATGATGCTTATATTGAACTGTACGTATTAAACAACAAAATTTTGTTTAAAAAATGCTAAATTTTTTTTCTATTTTTCGCATTTACTCTTATAAGTTGAGAAATATACAATTTAATGAAAAAAATCATCATAAATGAAAATAGTTATTATTAAAGTTAGCGGTATTATGTATAATTGTAACCTTGAATTATTTTATGTAATAATTTAAAATTGAATTGCAAAATTTTCTTTGCAACTGTTTTTTAAATGTAATTTTTCATTGTTTTGTATTTCTTGAATGATAATATTTTTTGTAAAATTTTTAATATTATTCTTAAATAAGTTTTTGATAGTTTATGTTTATTTTCAAGTATTCATAATCATAAAAATAGGTTTTAGAATAAAATATTTGCTTCTTACATATTTTTTCATAATATTAATATCACTATTGAGATATCAAGAATCAAGTATGATTTTTTAGACGCAACTTCATCGCATAAGTTTTATACTATTATTATCATATATCTCATTGATTATTGCAAAAGATTTCAAGAATTGTTTCCCTACCGACCATCGATAAGTTATCCGTTCTTGTATGTTATACTCATTGTAATTGAAACATGATAGAATAGATTTCTAGTCTCTCCTACTTTGGTCATTGTTGGTTGATAAAATTTATCGACTAATTTAAAAAAATATAAATAATAAAAAATATTATAATAAATATAATATAAAAGTAATACTTAAAATACAATTATAAATTTAAAATTTATAAATAAAATACAAAAATAAAAAGAATGTATTTTTTACTTGAACGATACATAATTTATACATGATGTATGATACTTATGATATTTACTTCAATAAATATGAAACTAAATTTGACGAAATAATTATGTAGTTATAAAAATTATGAAATGGAATAATTAAATACTACTGAAAGTTAGTGAAATTGAATATGAAATATTGATAGTACAATTTTCTGCTAAATTACACAAAACGAGCTCATTGTTCTTCCGTGTACAAAATTCAAAGTGAGTAGCTCGTTCGATGATTTTATTTAATTTGCTAAAACCATTTCGTTTGTCTTCATATTTTTCTTGCTAATTAGTTGAAGGAATTTTTTGTCAGATAATTTTTGTCGTTTGCTTTACACTGCGCAACTTTTACATATCCTACTTCGGTTTTCACAGAAAAACTCTATTCATGGCAAGGAACTTTTTTTTATTTCAAGAAGGAAAAAGCTAATATAATTTATGAAATTTCACATCGAACACTTCATATTGTTTATTAAAATATAGTTTTGTATCCAATGAGGTGCAGGGCGAATAAAACCAGTTATTCTTAATTATTTTGCCCCCTCGACAATATATCCCTTGTCCTTATCAAAGATAATTTAAGGCACAGGAATAGATACTCTATGACGTGTTAGTCAAAATATTACAATTTTGAATATGTCAGATTCAAATTGTGACGTTACATCAATCACAATTCTTTTCGATTTTCATTACATGTACTTGTTTTCCTTTAAGTATCCGTAACACCTTCCTTGCACTTTTAATTGTTATTTTAGTTTCTTTGTTTTAAAGCTTCTTTCACAAGGCTAAAATTATTTTTGATTTGACTTACTTATTGAAATTATAATGTAGCAAGAAATATTGTGATAAATTAAGAAATTTATTTATCATACTTAGATAACATAAATTAAAATGTCTAATAATTATTTGTACAATTTTTTATTATTAATTGTGCTTTAGTTGATATTTATTAATCTTTATTTTATTTTTTAATAAAAGTTTTGGCGTTCGCAAAAAAATATTTGATCAAATAATTGGTGACAAACTATTATTTATTATTATTTATTTAATACAATTCCGGCCTTAGGCCTAGGAATGGACTTCCTTTAACATAGATATCGCTCTCTTTTATTTACAAGTTATTTAATTGGTGACAAACTATTTAATATGTGTTTAATAATAATTTCATTATATTTTATTTATAAGATTTTGATAATATGTATAAAAAAAATCAAAGTTTAATTAATTAAAGATTTGTTTTTTAATATTATAAATAAAAAGGATTAAAATTCATATCAAAATTTAAACATACATAAGATTTTAATTGTTCTATTTAATTATATTTTTATAAATTTGTTAATCAACTCAATCTTCCATACTTGAAGTGAACTTAGTTAACATATGTATATTTATGGATTTACAATAGTCCTTTTATTATTTTCTTTACATAGATTGTAATTATATTTATATACTTATTTGTATTTTATACTTATATAATTTTATATATAGAAATTTATATAATTATGATTCATTTATTACAATTTATATTAGTTTAATTTTATAATTTATATTTCTAAACAGATTGATCCATATGAATTATACAAAATATATCTCATTAGTACATATTACATTAATACAACTAAATAGAAGTTAAATGAATCCAAATCTGATTTATATGTATTTTGCAACAGAAACTTCAATTATTTTCATAACTCTACAATACACTATTCATTCTCAGTTTTTTTCAGGATTGACTGTCAATAATATTCATATATAATGTAAATACATCTAAATCCTTTCTGTGCTCTATTGCTATATAAACAGTAAAAATCAAAACGCATAAATTTTAATCATTATTTTTAAAATATCAAAATTTTCAATCAATTTTTTTTTAAATACTATGACGAGTAATACAATATGCGTATAATTTTGTGTTTTGAGCGGATTATTGTTAAGTATATTCCTAAAATCTTGGATCGGTTAATTACGTATAATCCAACCATGTGCTAATAATATAGTTATTAATAGAATATTACATATTGTAGAAATAATTATACTCCACGTAATTTATAGGAAGCAAAAAAATAAAAAAAAGTATATTTATGTTTTTTATGCACTTCTTAGGTTATATCTCTATCGCAAAAATGTGTGTTGAACTGTAAGGAGTAAGATAAGATAAATTTTAAAATATTTAAATAAATTTAAAACGAATTACATTCAAAAAAAAATAAGTCAAACATTTTATTTACTATAAAACTCGATATCAATAAATAAACAGACACTTATCAACAATTATAAACATATGTCTAATATTGAAACTATTCACATAATATAATTAATTAAAAAGTTTTTATTTTTGATGATTTAGTCCCGTCTTGTACTGTGATTTCGTGATTCCTCCTGCGGTTTTACTTTCTTTTTTAAAATAAATCTTTCTAAAACTATCATTGGTGACTCAAACAATATATAAAAGAAAAATCCTGTCAAAATTGATAATGATAAATCAGCGAAATATGGCCGCCACTGTAAAAAAAAAGCAATTATAAAAAAATATAATTCTAAAATAAAAAATTGTTTGTATATAATCTGTCATTAAGCAATATAATTTTATATTAAATCATATTAAATACTCACTATATAATAATCAGAAAAATATTGAGAAGTTCTTATTAAACGAAGGTCCGTGTCTAGCAGTACATAATGTATAATATACAAAGAGTACGATAATCTACTCAGAGGTACAAATGCTTTATACGACAAAAATTTCGCTAATGGCCCTACAAATATTTTGTAAGTTATTAATATTAAAGACAATTATAATAAATATTAAAGAAATATTAAAGTTAAAGAAAATTATTAAAAATGAAATGTCTATAAAAATAAATGTACAGCATTAAAATGAGGATCGAGTGAGGTAAAATGTGAACCATTCATTTAAAGTTTGGATAAAGAAGCAATTGCTCCAGGATTAACTTCATCCTATTGTGAGCCCATATTTTTGAAATTAATACATTTCATACGCATCCTTATTATATACAAATTGTAAATAAAATATAATAAAAAATAATATAAGTAAATATATTGAAATATTTAGATATGTCATCGTTTATCTATAACTTTTAAGTTATTTAATTATAATATTAACTTAGCAATATTTAAATGAAAGTGTTTTTTACAATTTTATTAATACAGAACTTTTTAATATAAAAACTATTCTACAGTGATCCTGATAATTAAAAATCAATTAATTTAATGAAATTAAAACATAAATAAATCATTTCCTATAGTATAAAATTAATTTAATGTATATAGTAAGATGATTAATATATCAATAAAAATTGTTGATTATTACATATTGATTTTATTTTTATCTTAAAATTGAAATGGGATTATTTTAAAATAATTCATATCAATTTTGTGACATATATAAAAGGATAAAAAGATGTTAAATCTAAATCTTAAATCTATTAAAGTGAAAATATTTCTATACCTCCATAATTATAATAATTAGCTAAAATAATCCAACAAACAGCAGTACCCCAAAGAGGCTTTGAGACTGTGGAAAACATAGTTTCATAAGTATTATTGTATTCGTAATTCTTATCCATAAAATACTTTGTCCCTAAACCACCTAGAACAAAGGATCCTATTGCTAAAAACCATCCGCAGTAAAAAAACATCTATAAAATAAACCATAATTTACATATTAATAATTTATAATAAATAAAATATGAGATTTAAATGAAAAAAGTGATAATACATAGTTAATTATTTTATATAAGTATTATAATTAGAAATATAATATTAATTAAATTCTCCATATAAATAAACACATTTTTTCATGTATTCAAAACCTTAATTTGATATGAATTTAAATTTACAATTAATTGCCTAATATAAAGAATAAATACCTTGCTCAATTTTCGATTATTATTGACAAGAAAATATCCAAAAAATATACCAATTAACCATGGTGATGCTCGAGTATGAGGTTTTATGTAAACAGCTTTGTATGCATCAATTATTTTTGTAATGCTAAAAATAAATAAGGATATTCTCAAATGATTTATTAGATTTATAAACAAATGAAAAAAAATTAATTTTAAATTTTAGATATACTTGCTACGGTGTATTAAACTTAAAGTGTGATACTCATTAGTCCCAACTATTAAAGCATGTATTACCAATGACAGAATGGTTAGAAATCCAAGAAAGAATAATCCAATTTTTGGTTTTTTATAGAGAAGGTAAAGGATAATAGGCGAAACCCAAAATAATTGCATATCTACAGATAAGTACCATAAATGTCCCAAGCACTAAAAATGTATAAATTTCACTAACTTAAATAATAGATGAATAGAGGATAAATTATAAATTTACATAATAAATAAATTTAATATGTTACATTGGTGTATAAATTTAAAATAAATAACTAAAACTATTTCTATTCAAAATATCTAATGAGCTACACTTTATAGTTGTCTACTTATAAGATTTTACTGAAAAAGTATTAATGAAAAACACTACTAAATTAAAATTGTTGTCTTTAATTTTTTTAATACATTATTTGATTATACTTCTTTTTTTACGTTAATATTTTTATATATTTATTTATTTTTACTTAAACTATTAAAAATTAAATATGATAACATTCTATACACATGGTTTCAAAAATAGATGATTGTCTAAATTTATAAGGGAAATTTATTGACACTTAAAAATTGGAGTACATAAAAATGACTTATGTAAAATCTAAAATTGTCAAAATTCTAAATTTTAATCTGTAAGTAATTTCTTGCAATTACCTCAAAAAAATCTGTGTAAATTTGAACGTATAATAATGTTTGCCACCAATTTGTGCGGCATTCACTTGATTCTATCGTATTCCAAACAGGACCTGAACCTAAATGTTTTTTAAATACTATTGTAAAAACTAGGACGGCAGCTATCGATGGTGTAAGTCTAAAAAAATTGATGAATCTGTTATATTTTGTATTTATTTCTTAAAAAATAAATTATTCGTATTTGTTCTAATTACCTGAAATATCTATGTAAATAAAAAACAGGAACGTTAAATTTTCTTTGCTTTGACATTTGGTTGAAGAATACGTAGGCCAACAACAATCCACTCATTGCAAAAAATGTATCCACGGAAAAAGGAGCTACAAATATATATAAAGAATTCCAAGATGTCATCCACTAAAATTATTTTTAAAAAAAGTATTAGAATTAATTGTTAATTAACATAAATAGGAACTGCATTCCTTTAAAGATTATTCATTGAAATATATTTTATAGTATGAATATATATTCATAAAAAAGAATTATGCACTTATTCTGTAGCTTACTAATTAATAAATACATATTTAAAGATAAACATTTTTGAAATTATAATTTTTACTATATTTATATTTGTTATTACATTTTAAATAAAAATATTCAAAGAATTAATAATTAAACGCTACTAACTAGTTTTTAAAGATAATTCAGATTATTTTAAATATTTTAATCAATTTTCGATATTATTATTTCATTTGTTAATCATCCTTACTTAAAATCATAACAAATATTGACTTTCTATTATGTTATAAGAATACAGCAATATAATTAAAAACAAAATCAATAAATCAAATCAACGAGATTAAGATGTAATAAGTTACAATTTACTTTAATAAAAATTATTATAAAATATCCTTACATTTAGTGATTTCCTAATAATACTCAATTTATATATACTTCAAAATAGATATCATAAAAAAATACCTTTACTTACTTTATAAATATACGTTGGATTTACATTTACAGTATTAGAAATCATTGTATATCTATGTCCAATTATAACCCATGCTATACTAAGAAATCGAATACCATGAATAACAGGTAAGTTTCCTTGTTTGACTTCAGTATTTAAAATCGCTTTAGCACTTTTTAGCATAGAAAAGGAAGATAAAAGTTGAAGTGAAGAATTCTTGAATTTTTGAGCACCGACATACTCAAGATAGATATCGCTAATAGTACTGATGATCAGAAATCCCACGTACAAAATTAAAATAGTGCTGAAATTTTAATTATTATATTATTTATTCGTATTATTTTCGAACATTATTAATTTTAACATTTTCAATAATTTATATATTTGTTTATTGATCGAATTGATAGTAATTTTATTTCAAAGTAGTAGTGAATGTATTAACTCACAACCAAGTGGTTAACTCGGTATCCCAGATTTTCTCATCATCCATTGTACATGTAACTTTATTCAATGAAATCTGAAAATCTCCTAAGGACGTTATGTTTTTTATTGTACTGTTGATAAGACTTGATACATTATCGGGTGTACAACTATTTGGTACACAAATTGAAAGTTTTGGACTAAAAATGAATTTTTTATTATAAGACACCGTGAAAGTATACATGCAGTGACGTCCATGAATTTCAACATTATTTACTTCTTCAGAAATTTCTACACATTCATCAAACATACCCAAATCCACAATATTTCCTTCTAATATTCCGGAATTAATTTTTGATGAAGCATCTATCACTGAAAAAATTCATAAGAATGGATGAATAATATTTTTACAATTATACAATTCCTATTACATTGAAACAATTATTTGCAAATAATATATATTAATAGTGAATCAAATGTTTAATTTCAGATTTTAAATTTTATAAATTATACATATAAATTAAATAAAAATATTTTGTAATAAGAATTATAATTCTATTATAATTATTGTGTAGAACTATGCGGAAATGAATTGTTTATGGAAGTAGTGGATAGTAATGAAATTCATGAGTCATTCAATTAATGATATGCACTGCTTATTAAATCTGAAATTGATGGAAATTTAAATAATGATTAAGGCTCCGAAAATTACATGGAACAGTAAATTAATGTTAAAATTTGAACATCATAATAATAAATAGTGTGTATTATTATTTTACACAATTTTTAGAATTATTATATATAAATATTTATCTGTTGGCCATTTTCATTAAATTTTTATTTAAGGACTCGAAATCATCTACATTATTAATTAATATGAAATCATAGCTCTCGAAAAATAGCCTACAGCATGTGATAATTAGAAGAGGTGCAATGAAGAATGTATTTTATAAAGTTCTGTTTAAATAGTATTGTATTATATAGTTAAGAAAGCGAATATACATTGTTCCTTTGTCAATTCTAGATAATTTTAATAATATATAACAAAACAAATTATATTACAAACAATGTAATAAATTTTTTTTTATATTCTAAATAAAAAATATGATGTAACATATATTGTCTACTAAATTACGTGTTGACTAATTATTGACTTTTATTGGTGATAATTTTCAAGTTAATTATTTATAATTGAAAAATTTTTTAGCTTTGCTCAAAATGATAATTTATACTCAACGTAAATATTATAGTCTTAATCTTATTGTATATTAATATTATTATCATTGTTGTATTAAATCTTATTATACAGTAGGTCTCTTATGAAAAAAGGCTAATCGCAATATTCTTATACATAGTATTGATAATTATATTTATTTTTAATGATTTCTTTATCGTGTAGATTAACTGATATTCTTCTCCAAAGAAACGGAAACATTCATATATTTTTTAATCTTTGTTATGATAATTCTATTGTTTTACTTGACATATAATTTATTTGTATAAAAAAATTGAAACAATAAAGATTCATAAATATTGTCTGGTTTAAGAAATCCATATTGATTGATAAACATAATATAAATATATAAATATTAAAATTAAGGGAAAAAGTAGAGTTTTTAAAATGGTTGAAAAAATATTCAATTTTTTTCATCCTACAAAATTCTTTACGAAACAAACAGCATTATATGAAATTCAAAAATCATGTAAATGATAAAATTATAAAAAAAAAATCTTATATTATGAATAAAAACTATACAAACGTGATATACAATAATTTTTTATATTTAAATATAAAATTAAAACATCATTGGATAATAAAAAAATTATGATTTCAATATTCCCTTACTTTTCAAAGCCCATAGTTTTCTTTCGACAAGTGCTTGTTCGAAAATGCCAATCTCATAGCTACAGCTATCATTTTGTGTATTTGATTCATTATTATAAACATTTAAAGTATCTCGATAATTCTTAAAGAAACTATTTGGAGATAAAAAGTTCAGAGCCTCTTCCAAATTTTCTTTATTGAAATTAGTTGCTCCTTCCTTTATGACCACTGAATGTACACTTTTGATATTAAGAATACACGATAATAGTAAAAGAAAAGGAAAAATTTTCTTCATAACTTCATCCATAGTGAATCATAGAAAATAGTTTGGACTTAATATCAAATGATCCTTTTATATCACTTAGTGTTCTTTAGAGAAAGATGACAATCGTCGATGAGTAGGAATCTAATTTTAGAAAATAAAAATTTTACAAAAAAATATAAATTTAAAATAAATTATATTCAATAAAATTATTTTTTAATAATATAAATTTAATTTAATGATTTTTTTAAATTAAACATAAAATATATTCATTATTCAAATTATAAGATATTTGAATGAATATATTTATTTCTAAACCTATTATTCATTATAAATTATTAAATAATCTCCGAAAATCTGATTTAATAGATAAATATTTAAGTTATTGAGAATGAAAAAATTTATAAAAAAGTACCAGTTACTGTATAATTATCAACTTATCAATATCATTGTATTGTATTGAGAATATGCAATAAATGTTGTAGGTAATTTAAAAACAATTATAGATTGCATTGACAACTAATATAAATTATTACTGTATATAAATAAAGATACTATATTTAATATTCTAATATAAATATTTTATAAATATATCGTAGTAGTTAAATTTAGTTAATTGTGGAACTCACCAAAGTCTCATGACTTTAACATCAATTACTATAATTCAAATTATTAAAATACAATTACGTATAAATAAGCAATCAATCGTCCTTTTTCCTTTTTCACTTTTTTTAATTTTAATAGGTATTTTATATCCTTATCTGTAGTAAATTCAAAGTAAATTATTATAATACAATATTATATGTGCATTGTACAATTGCAATTAAGTAAACACACACATTTAAAAATGTAAAACTATGCTTAAACCAAAGTGCAACTGTCTTTTATGATATAGTACATAATACTAATTAATCTGGTCAATATCTACCCTTCTATAATATTTACAGAAATACAAGTATAATCTTGTATGAAGTAGATAATCCTGTATACTTTCAAACATTTGTTCTGTATTTACAAAGATATCAGAAGTTTTTCTAACTTATCACTTGATGAATCGTGTAATTTTGAATTCATTGTATTCTTATAATTATAATCAGATTTAAATTAGTACGATAAATATTTATTTTTAAATTGATTTCAGAAAACGTTAAGAATGCAGACTCATCATTATCTAAGCTAATGCAAAAAAAGTATTTAGGAATGTATATTCGATTGATTATTTTTATAATTGAATTTATTAACTCTGAGCTCATGGTGAAGAAAGTTAACGTGTATTCATGTCTTTGCAGGTATACAAGTTGTAGACTCAGTTTTTGCTTTGACTCTTAATTGATCTCGCACTTACTTATTGTTATATCATCAAAATAAGCATTTAGACATCAGTTCGGTTGATTTGACACGTTTGAGGTTGTGACGTCGATGACTCCGCCAATGTATCTGTTAAATAGGTGCAATTGCACCGCCCCCTTTTTCCTTGAAAACCGTCAGCGAAGATTATTTATGATATTTATGATATTCCTAGGTTTTACGAGGAGAAGGTTGTCGACGTAAATTTGGAAACAATTTGACAGCTATGAAGTCACTCTTGATCGAACTGCTCTCAACTGCTTTTAGAACTTATAAAATCTTTGTGAATTTCTCGGCTTCATTCTAAAATATTCAACTCGAATCTCGCGATTTTTGGTGTTAATTTGGTGTATAGCGGCTTGTTTTTAAAATTAACCCGCTTCCCTGAACTGCGGACAGGTGTGTGTTATAAATGGGAGGAGGATCTACTCCGACTCCTTTCATCGACTTGTAGCGTCGTAGTAGTCGCCGAAAGCTGGGGACGGCGACGTCCGACTCCATCCGCGGATTCACCAGAGGCAGCGGTGATCCGCGTCACCTCGACGAGGAAAGAAAGTAGCTTTCCTCCCCCTTCCCCCGTATAGCTTTAGCGGAGTCACGGGATCGACGACAGGGAACCTGCGGATGACTTTTCCTCCCAAGCGGGGGACAGGCGAGTAGACTTTCAATAAATTAAGGACACGAATGATATAAGATAAACTCTTTAATTATTAATACCACCTCAATTTATTTTATTATCATTATTCCTTTTCTTTCTTGACTAATAGCAGCAGCAATCATATACAGGTAATTCAATCAAAGGCTAAAACAGTATCTGATAATATCCCTGCATATAACTGTGGCCGTGTTATAAACTATGAATGTGTACTTAAAATCTTACAATTTTTTTTTATTTACACTGCTTTTTCTCTTAAGAATATTTACAAATAATGACACAAAAATTTTGCTTTATAATCTTACTACAATATCTGCTTAATCTTCAATAATCGAACTATGTACTCATTGATGTCAAGATTAAAAATTATTGTAATTCATATTCTTGATATTATGATTTCTATAGATAATACGATCCTCTTTTTGATTACTCGTTGCACAGTCGTCTAGTGATTTTTTTTTCTCCATCAGAAACAATTTTTAATTTATATGTTTTTAATTACTTCAATACCTTGATTTCTTATCAATTTATTCTTTGATGTGAAGCATTCTAATATAATTAGTTTAAAGTATCTTCGATTACTGATAGACCATCATCTTATGTTTAAGCAATTAATAAATTCGCTAATAATATTATAATAATACAAATAATATTTCATGAATGCCACAAATTTGAATATTTAGAAAAATTTATTTCTTTTTTTTTACTCGGAAAAAAGTAATACTATTATATATATTTAAATATTATTATTTGAAAATTAATAAGATATTATATTATTGTTAGTAGTTTAACAAAGTTAGTATTTTATTGGAATCAAATCTGATAAATATGTGATTTTCTATAGAACCAAAGATTGTTTCTAATTGAAAAATTTTTAAAATTAGTTGTATTGATAATCTGGTCTATTTTTACACAATACTTAATTCACGTTAATTGTTTTTTTTTACCGATAGTACTGTGTTCTAATGCTTAATCAGATTGTAATCACCTTGAATATCACAAACATGATCGTAGTATTGTTTTTTTTGTATTACACAGGCCATAATGAGTTGGTAACGTCAAGTGCATTAGTCTTATTAAAAGTTATCTTGTTTAAAATTCACTTCTTTGATCTCAACGACATTCTGAATTTGAAATGGAACTTCAACTGAGACTGGAAGTGACACAGTTTTACTGATTTTTTATTACTTAGTTTTTCTCATGTTTGATAGCATACAGTCTTAATACAAACCTTAAATACATCTAATCTAATTTCTGTGCTTTATTGAAAGAATAAACATTATAATTTTTTATTTTTTTAGGGCAAATGTTACGTACAGACATCAAACCCTGAATTAAATTAGTTAAGTACACTTCAATCTTGTTCAGATAATATATTTATTATTATACAAGTATATATTATACAATTATTAATTATTTACACATATCGGATAGGAGATAATAATATAAATTAAATAATATGAACGATTTTTTTTCTTTGTCCTTAACTTCATTCTATCGTATAAAATGCGTTAAGCTGTAAGGAATTTACAAATATATATTTGTAAAATTTAGTACGTAACATAAATGAATACCCATAGAAGAACTGGGGACTTGGTTATACGAAAATATGCTGAAAGCGACCGGATCCAAGCCAACGGGGTGCGGCTTTGAACTACATGTTGACTCGTGGAGTTCAGCCACGCCCTACCCTTATCATAGTCAGAAGTTAGGGAGGGAAAACCTTGACCACGACCTCGCTGAGTGAAATGTAGAAATAGGAGAACAGGAATTACCCTACAGTGAGACAAAAACGCACTAATCACCCGCATGTTGTTGTGCCCAGATATGTGAAGGGTTGTGAACAGTCAGGCCATGGGGCAGGGCTTAAGCTTCAATATGTGATGGCGCGTCCTCTATTGCCTGAATCGACTGCCCTTCGTTGCTTCGTTGGGAAGGCCGCAATTGCGAGGGCGGAGGGATGGATTTTAGGGATGAAATAATGCTAGGAGATCGAAGCACAATGGGAAGTATCCGAGTGCATGACGTGATGAACTCTCTGTCCTAATTAACTAACTAACTAACTAACTAATTAATCGATATAAATAAGAATTATGAAAATTTAAAATTATGTTGTATTTAACTGAATTTACTTTACATGAGTAAGAATAATTTATAAAAATAATGTCATCGTCAAATGATTTACAAATACTATATATATCGAGTTATATATGTATGTATTATTTGATAATTGCACTTTATGATATTCTCATTGTAACTCAAATTTTTATAAGAATCCTTTAGTATCAGAAATGACGATATGAATGGCTAAGTTAATTCGGCACTTTAGGATAGAGGCCTAAAGATGCTTGAGTATGATAGTTATATGATAAAAAGTCATTTGAAATTAGTTATGCAGTATATGTTTTAAATATAAAATAAACAGATGTTCTGTCGAAATGGTAAAAGCAAACCGGCTGTTGTAGTTTTTTGGGTTTTTCATCCATATGACTTATTATGTAGTGAAATAGAGCAAAGAGGTGGTTTTCTTCTAGTTAATAATTATCGCTGACTATATGTTGGAAGTTTTCTTTCTTTTAGATCGATAATGTTTTGGTTTCTTATAATTTTGTTAAATGGTAGTTGCCATATTCGACACTATATTTAAGTTCATATCGCGATGTAACTCAAACTTGAAACTTGTTTTCAGTTTCAGATACATTTCCTCTACGGTTTTTTATTTTATTGGTATATTATTCGAATTTATCATCTTGTAATACAATCGGAATTTATATAAAATAATTAAGTTTTGAAAAACGTTGATATAAATATATAAAGACTGCACAAAAATGTAATTTATATAAGGTACATTTTATAATTTTGCATCATTGTTTATTGTATTTATTTTCATTTTGCGATGTAGTTAAAATTTGAATAATATATTGAAATGTAATTTTATCTTGTTTAATATCACTTACTTTGATCTCAATGAGACTTAATAGAAAATTTTTGATTTTTTAAATATATTCCTATCATTCTGAATTGATTAGATAAGTAAACTTGGACTTAATAATGTACACATTATGATATAATCATATATTCTCAAATTGCTAATTATTTAGACAAATTTGATAGATGATAAAAAATAAAACCTATGTTATATTGATTTGTTTTTCCTTCTTAGGTTATATCTCAATCACAAAAATATGTGCTGAACTGTAAGGAGTATGATAACAAAAATTGTAAAGTATTTAAATAAATTTAAAACGAATTACATTGAAAAAAAATAAGGCAAACATTTTATTTACTATAAAACTCAATGTCAATGAATAAATAGACACTTATTAACAATTATCAAACTTCGTCTAATATTAAAATATTTTCGCATAATAAAGTTAATTTAAAAGATTTTATCTTTGATATTTTCTTTGTTTCTTGTTTTTTGATTTTGTGATTCTTCCTGCGGTTTTTGTGTATTTTTTAAAATCAATTTTTCTAAAACCAACATTGGTGATTCAAATAATACATTGAAAACGAACGCTACAACTACGGTAATTACTAAATCAGCGAAAAATGACCGCCACTACAAAGAAGATTACTTATAAAAAAATGTAATTCTAAAAAAAAATTATATACGCATTTTCTTATAGTAATTTTCCAATAAAATTTTATAAAACATACTTACTATATTATAATTAGATACATATTGAGCAGTTTTTATTGAATGACTCTCCATTGCCTGTATCACGAAATGTATAATATATATACAGTAGGATAATCTACTCAGAGGTACAAATACTTTATGCGACAATAATGTCGATATGGGCCCTATAATTGGTTCATAAGTAATTAAAATTAAATACAATTATAATAAATACTGAAATATTAGTATATTAAACTATTAAAATCTTATAGAATATCGTATGTATTAATTCATTTCATAGATTAAAAGGTATTGTCTTTATATAAAAAAATTTTCATGGTATTTCTACAAGTGTAACATTATAAAAGCAATTTTTTTTAAATCATAAAAATAATACCAATAAGATTCGAGATTATATATATGAAATGAATTTTATAAAATTAATATTTTCGTTAAAATATTAACAAATAATTTTAATATGTTTAATACTCTTGTCAGTTGAATAGTATTTGAGTGGTTATTATTAAAATGTCATGAATCTCAATACTCATTAATTTATAATAAATTTAGAATTATAATATAGTCACATTCAGACATTCGTTAAAGAATTCAATTTCATTTACATATATATCAAATGTTTAATATATTATTAAGTTTAAAGAAAATTATTAAAAATGAAATGTCTATAAAAATAAATGTACAGCATTAAAATGAGGATCGAGTGAGGTAAAATATGAACTATTCATTTAAAGTTTGGATAAAGAAGCAATTGCTCCAGGATTAACTTCATCCTATTGTGAGCCCATATTTGTAAAATTAATACATTTCATACGCATCCTTATTGTATACAAATTGTAAATAAAATATAATAAAAAATAATATAAGTAAATATATTGAAATATTTATATACGTCATCGTTTATCTATAACTTTTACGTTCTTTTATCATGATTTAAAACATATTGTATCATGAATTTAAAACATAAAGAAATCATTTTGTATAGTATAAAATTAATTTAATGTATATAATAAGATGATTAATATATCAATAAAAACTGTTGATTATTACATAATGATTTTATTTTTATCTTAAAATTGAAATCGGATTATTTTAAAATAATTCATATGAATTCCGTGACATATACAAAAGAATAAAAAGATGTATAAATCTAAATCTTAAATCTATTAAATTAAAAATATTTTCTTACCTCCATAATTATAATAACTAGCAAAAATAATCCAACAAATAGCATAACCCCAAAGAATTTTCATGAAAGGTGTCATAATAGCTTCAAATCTATTATTATAATAGTTAACCTCATCCAAAAAAATCTTTGCTCCTAGAGCAGTAGAAGTAAAGATTCCTATTGCGAAAAACCATCCGACGTAAAAAAACAGCTATAAAATAAACCATAATTCGTATATTAATAAATTATAATATCATTTGTAATAGATATGATAATATTTATATTAAATATCTATTTCGATGAGTTATAAAAAATTGATGCCCTTTTCGGCACTTATGGAAGAAAAAGTATGAAATGATGGACTTATTGTACTCTTTTTCTCTCTTCCGATCGAACACTTATAAAATAAAATGGAGAAATCGGCCCTCGAAGGCAGAAACAAACACGGAATTTAAATGAAAAAATAACTTTTAACAAAAAATTATAGAAGATCGCGTTGCTTTGGTACGATGGCCTACACTCGTATTCAAAATTCGCATTTACAGTGGAAAAATGAGTTAGAAAAGTTTATATTGAGATTCTCGGCACAAGCATGGAACAATTAATTAATTTGATAATTATATTAATTTGATGTGACTTTAAATTAACAACTAATTGCAAAATAAAAATAAGAAATACCTTGCTGGGTTTTCGATTATTATTGACAAGAATGTATCCAAATAATATACCAATTAGCCATGGTCCTGCACGAGTATATGGTTGTACATAAGTAGATTGGAAAGCGTCTCCTATATGTGTTATACTAAAAAGTAATAAAAATATTATGTAATGATTTTTATAATATTGACAAAAAAAATTATTTAAAATTTTAGATATACTTGTTACTTAATAATATACTTTTGGCGTAATACTCATAAGTTTCAATAATATAGGCATGTATGAGCAATGACAGAATGGTGAGAAATCCAAGAAAGAATAAACCAATTTTTGGTTTTTTATAGAGAAGGTAAAGGATAATAGGCGAAAACCAATATAACTGCATATCTACACATAAGTACCATAAATGCGCCAAGCACTGAAAATGTAAAAATTTCACTAAATTTAACAACAAATAAATAGTGACAGCATTTGTAATTTATATAGTGTATATATATAATGTATCATATTGCCGTTATGAGTTTAAAAGTATATATCTAAAATTATTTCTATTCAAAATATCCAATGAACTAAATTTTTTAGTTGTATCTTTCTAAAACCTTACTGAAACATTATTGATGAAAAAAAGTAATAGTCTAAATTCGTAAATGACATTTACTGTTACTTACAAATAGGAATATAAAAATAGGAGTAAAGTAAACATAAAATTATGATCAAATTCAAAGATAAAAACGCATAAATGTTGTAATTACCATTTCAAATTTCGGATAATTTTGTACGTACAATAATATCTGCCACCAATTTGTACGGCATTCATTTGATTCTATCGTATTCCAAACAGGACCTGAACCTAAATGTTTTTTAAATACTGTTGTAAAAACTAGGAGGGCAGCTATCGATGGTGTAAGTCTAAAAAAATTGATTAAACTGTTATATTTTTATTTATTTCTTAAAAATTAAATTATTCGAGCTTGTTCTAATTACCTAAGATATCTATGTAAATAAAAAAGAGGAACGTTAAATGTTTTTTGTTTTGGAATTTGATTGAAAAATACGTAGCCCAACAACAATCCACTCATTGTAAAAAATGTATCCACAGCAAGCGGAGCCGTTAATATGTACACAGAATTCCAAGATTTCATCCACTAAAATTATTTTAAAAAAAGTTTATAATATGTTCGTAATTAAATATATAATAGCTGCATTATTTTACACTCAATTCCTATATCTGCCTTTCGAATTGTTATTAAATTTTTAATTGAAATTTTTAATTACTTTGAACAATATTTTTGAATATACAAATTTTTTATTAGATAAATATGTTAATATTAACTCTTTGAAAAATTAATATTAATATTAATTTTCATATGCTTTGCAAGTCACATAAGTTTTGTTTATTTGTATTTGTCGATAGTTTATTATTTTATAAAAAAATGTCTACAATTATACAAATAGTAGGAGGAAATATTCTAAAAATTACACCTTATTGAAAAAGATGAGTGTATTTCCTACAAAATTTGAATTAAAGAAGATAATAATACTAATTAATACTAGAAAAAAATGAGTATTGTTACATATAGAATTTCTAACTTATTTCTCATGTAAAATGTCTATACTTTCAGTGCGATAATTTAGATAAAGCTTTTATTATTAATTTATAAATTTTATTATATTTTCTTAAAAAAATATTGAACATATAAAAATAAATTCTGTTATGTCTTTTTCATAGCACTTTTTTGTTGCAATAGATAAATTATTAAATTATTAATTATTTTACGACAATTATTAAAGTATAAAATAAAAATTAAATAATAGAACAATATATCAATTAAATTTGGTATTAAAAGTATACGATGACCAATATTAACTCTCCTATTTTAAAACATTGAAATGAAAAAAAACATGAATAAATTAAATGTAAATATCAAAAAAATATATTGTTATTATTTTAGAATCAAACCAATATTTGAATTCTAATAAAAAAGTTTATAATTGTACATATCTATTTTAGAATATTATCAATTTTTATAAGCATTTTCGCAAGTTTTATTAATCACAGTATAATCATAAACAAGTACATTAATTAACATAGCTAGGAAAGTAAATAAATTTCTTTGATGATAGTAATCTAACTTATGAATTTAATATTCATTATGAAAAAATGTTTTACTTACATTGACAATAAATGTGGGGTTTACATTTATATTAAACATAAACATTAAATATCTATGTCCAAGTACAACCCATGCTATACTAAGAAATCGGATACCATGAATAACAGGTATTGTTCCTTCTTTGATATCAGTATTTAAAATCGCTCTAGCACTTTTTAGCATAGAAAAGGAAGATAAAAGTTGAAGTGAAGAATTCTTGAATTTTTGAGCACCGACATACTCAAGCAAGATATCGCTAATAGTACTGATGATCAGAAATCCCACGTACAAAATTAAAATAGTGCTGAAATTTTAATTATAATATTATTTATTCGTATTATTTTCAAACATTATGATTTGTAGCATTTTCAATGATTTATAGATTTATGTATTGAACGAATTAATAGTAATTTTATTAGTAGTAGTAATTAATGTATCAACTTACAACCATATGATGAACTCCGTATCCAAGGTTTTCTTATCATCCACTGTACATTTAACTATATCCAATGAAATCTGAAAATCTGGTAATAACTTTATGTTTTTTATTGTATTCTTGATAAGACTTGATACATCATCGGGTGTACAACTACTTGGTACACATATTGAAAGTTCTGGACTAAAAATAAATTTTTGTTTATAAGTCACCGCAAAAGTATACATGCAGTGACGTCCATGAATTTCAACATTATTTACTTCCTCAGAAATTTCTACACATTCATCAAACATACCCAAATCCACAATATTTCCTTCTAATATTCCGGAATTAATTTTTGATGAAGCATCTATCACTGAAAAAATTCATAAGAATGGATGAATAATATTTTTACAATTATACAATTTCTATTACATTGAAGCAATTATTTGCAAATAATATATATTAGTAGTGAATCAAATGTTTAATTTCAGATTTTAAATTTTATAAATTATACATATAAATTAAATAAAAATATTTTGTAATAAGAATTATAATTCTATTATAATTATTGTGTAGAACTATGCGGAAATGAATTGTTTATGGAAGTAGTGGATAGTAATAAAATTCATGAGTCATTCAATTAATGGTATGCACTGCTTATTAAATCTGAAATTGATGGAAATTTAAATAATGATTAAGGCTCCGAAAAGTACATGGAACAGTAAATTAATGTTAAAATTTGAACATCAGAATAATAAATAATGTGTATTATTATTTTACACATTTTTTATAATTATTATATATAAATATTTATCTGTTTGCCATTTTCATTAAATTTTTAGTTAAGGACTCGAAATCATGTACATTATTAATTAATATGAAATCATAGCTTTCGAAAAATAGCCTACAGCATGTGATAATTACAAGAGGTGCACTGAAGAAATGAAAAGTTCAGTGTTTTTCCGAAAGAAAAGTCCTATTAATCGTTTGCTACTGATAATATATACTTCGAAAAAAAAAAAAATAATAAACTCAGAAAAAATTCTGACTTTAAAGTATTAAAATACTATTAATATTGCGAAAACGTTCAAAAATTTTTGAAGAAACTTCTCTTGAATAGTAGATATGATGGTAACAATAACGAAATGTAAATGTAATTAAGAAATACATTAATACGCATTTTATAGAATTCTGTTTCAATACAGTAGTACAAGACAAGAGCATCTATTTTGATCTATTTCTAGTTTTTGCATCCACATCATTTTTATAATATAAAAATATATTAAATATGGAACTTCTATCTCATAGAAGTTTTTACATTCTAAATCTAAAATATAATATACATACTGTATACAAAATTAAGTAATAACTATTTATCGACTTACATTGATTACAGAAACTTAGTTTCATAATAAGATTTTGAAATATACATACTGTAAAAAAAATAATCCGATGATATTTACAGACTTACAGGAATTTAATTATAAAATAGTTAGGAGAAATTTATCCATTTAGTAATGATCATCATTTTAAATACATCTTTTAGTTATTATTTTACAATATTTTTAAAGAAAAAAAGCTTTATAAATTTAAGTTCAATACAAAAAATATAGAAATACTAAACATAATTTTCAAATATTAAACAAAATAATAATAAGAAAAATATTAATAAGACAAAATTAGTATAATTATTTATTAAATACCGTATTGAAAATTTTTTATTTAATTTAAATAAAATTATTGTTTTTTATTTCTAATGGTAAAATTAATATTTATGTGGAAATTAATAAATGGCAAATAATATTGAACATGTAAAATGTAATATTACAACTCCTTCGTATATGTTTATTACAATTATAATAATAGACTTTTATTATAGAGAGCCTTAAGATGTTATTGAGTTTCTTAATTAATGAAACAAAGTGATTTGCTTACACAATATCATTAAATGTCTAGTGACTTGTATAATTAATTGAAAATATGTAATAACTTGTTAAAAATATTTTAATTATAAACAGAATAATTTTTTTAATAAATATTTATCTAGCTTATTAATTATATTGAAATACACCTATAATTCAATAAATTTTAAAAAGTAGAATTTATATGGAATAATTAGTAAAAGTGTATATGATATTTATGAAAATTTTTTCATCTAATTGATTGGTTTATAAAATACATTATGATAATACATGACCTAATTCATATAAAAAAAAAAAAACAAATATATTAAAAACATTAATTTTTATTAGCTATAATATTTAAATAAATATTTAATAATTAATTTAATCAAAAATTTTATTTTTGTGTTGCTCAAAATGATAGCGAATATTCAAAGTAAATCTTGTAGTATTATTACGTAATACTTTCTGAAATATTAAAATCTAATTGCTATATTTTTATTCAATTATTTCAATATATCTACTTATTTTTCAGGATTTTCTCATCAATAACATAAAAAAAATTTTCTTCTCCAAAAAAATATATATTTATTTATTAATATATTTTTTAATATTTTTTGTGATTCTAATATTTCTATTGTTTTAATTATTCTATAATCTATGTGTATGCAAAAATTCAAACAATACAGTTTTTTAAATATATATTTATTTTTTTTATATAACAAAAATTTATATGTATTTATTTATACATATGATAACGAATTATTTTTTAATATAATACATCTTCGACTATTTACTTATCTCATATATAAAAATTATAGTAAAAAAACAAAAAATTTGAATTTCAATTTTTTCTAATCCCTAAAAATAACTTTATATGTTTAATAAAATCAAATAAATTAATATAGACATATTATTTTGAAATTAATTAAATTATAATATATAAAATTGTAGTAAAAAATTAATATTATGTTTAAATATTATTTATTTTATTTATTTTATGTTATTTTATTAAATATTGTTACTTTACACGTTTATTAATATTTACAGGATACAAAAGTTAATGTGTTTAAGCAATAAAATCTTAATTAATTATGTTTCAATATTTACTTACTTTTCAAAGCCCACAGTTTCTTTTCGACAAATGCTTCTGCCAACATGCTAATCTCATGACTACAGTTTTCGTTTCGTATATTTTGTTTATTATTATAAACAATTAATATATCTTGAAAATTCTTAAATAAATTATTTGGAGATAAAAATTTCACAGCCTCTTCTAAATTTTCTTTATTGAAATTATCTTTTTTGTCATTGAGAGTTTCTGCATGTGCACTTTTGATATTGAGAAAACTTGTTAATAGTACAAAATAAAAGCAAATTTTCCATATAGCTTGATCCATAATGAATGATACAAAATATTTCAATTTTTTCACCAAATGATTGATCCTTTTCTACTGTTTAATCATAGATGAACTTAATTCTATTTCGGAAATTGAAAATTTTTTAATAATTACAATTTTTTTAATTTTTTTTATTTATTATAAATTTTCAAGTTAAGTACAATATTTTTAAATAATATTGAAATAAAATCATTTACTTTGTTCAATATGCAATTTATATTCTATTCTAGTTGTATAAAAATATTAATATCGTATTTATTGTATATAAAATTTGTAGATTATATTCATTATATTACTTTTCTTTAAAATTATAATATATAAATTTTTTATAAAAAAAATTATTGTTTTTCCATTACATCAAACTACCTAATTTAATACATATATAATTACATTATATATTCTAAATCACTTTATAAAAAAACTGGAAATTAATATTAATTAATTTTCAATTATTGAACAATTAGTATTATTGCATTGCATGAATTGAAAATTTACAAAAAATATTTTAATCTGATTTATATAATTAATAGATACAATTAGGTACCAATAGATACAATTATTAAATACAATTAGGTATAATTAAGCAATTAATCGTCCTTTTTGATTTTTTATCTTTTTTAATTTTAATAGTATCTTATATCCATACCTGTACTAAATTCAAAGTAAATTATTGTAATATAATATTATTTGTGCACTGTACAATTGTAATTAAATAAAAACACAAACTAAAGAATGTAAAAATCTGCTTATACCAAAATGCATCTGTCTCGTACAATAACATATTTTACACTAACAAAACTGGTCAATATCTAGTTCCATGTCATTCAGAAAAATACATAATATAATCTTGCGTAAACTAGATAATCACGTATTCTTTTGGACATTTATTTTGTATTTATAAGCATATCAGAAATTTTTCTTATTTATCGCCTTCTAAAGCTTATAAATCTCTACTCGTGAAATTCATATCTGCCAGATAAGAATCTAAATTAGTACGGTATGTAAGTTTCTATATTTTGATAACTTTTTAAGAATATTTGTTTAAAAAAAAAAAGGAATCTGTATACAGGATACAGAGATTCATCGAGTGGTCCAGCAGCCATAGCCTGGATTTTTAGTTCAATTCAATTCAATGTTTCTCTTTCTGTTTCTCTCTCTCTCTCTCTCTCTCTCTCTCTCTCTTTGCTAGTTTGAGTCAATCGGAATTTTATACGTGTGTTTATATTTTCAAAATAAATAGGTTAATTGGATAAAATTAAGATTGTATACATATGAGTATAAATATTTTTAAAATTTAAATCACGATTTTGTTCTTTAACAACTATTATTTAATAAGTAAAGACAAAAAAATAAATATTAAGTTGATAAAATATAACGAGTGCATTTATTTGATGTTTCTCACTTTTTTTTGCCCCTGGTCAATCAATACTTAAAAAAATATTAAAAAACTTTACTGTAATTTCAAATTATGCACTTTTTTCACACACAAATAGCCTAGGAGGATCAAACGTTGAAAGGTATTATTCTCGCTATTATTTAGTTGTTTTTAATAATCTCTTGATAATATCATTTATAACAAAAATATAATAAAAATATAATGATGCTTATATTGAACTGTACGTATTAAACAACAAAATTTTGTTTAAAAAATGCTAAATTTTTTTTCTATTTTTCGCATTTACTCTTATAAGTTGAGAAATATACAATTTAATGAAAAAAATCATCATAAATGAAAATAGTTATTATTAAAGTTAGCGGTATTATGTATAATTGTAACCTTGAATTATTTTATGTAATAATTTAAAATTGAATTGCAAAATTTTCTTTGCAACTGTTTTTTAAATGTAATTTTTCATTGTTTTGTATTTCTTGAATGATAATATTTTTTGTAAAATTTTTAATATTATTCTTAAACAAGTTTTTGATAGTTTATGTTTATTTTCAAGTATTCATAATCATAGAAATAGGTTTTAGAATAAAATATTTGCTTTTTACATATTTGTTCATAATATTAATATCACTATTGAGATATCAAGTATCAAGTATGATTTTTTAGACGCAACTTCATCGCATAAACTTTATGCTATTATTATCATATATATCACTGATTATTGCAAAAGCTTTCAAGAATTGTTACAAGACATAAAAGTTAATCATTTAGGCGCAAGTTCTTTTCATAATTTTTCTAATATTATTACCACATATAATAATAATTATTATGAAAATTTTCAATATTGTTACCCCACCGATCATTGATAAATAATCTGTCATACAATTTCATACTCATTTTAACTGGAATGAGATAGAACAGATTTCTAGTTTTCCCAACTTTGGTCATTGTTGGTTGATAAAGTTTATCTACTTATTTAAATAAATATAAGAATCCTTCAAAACTTATTTATTTTTTTCTTTTTATATTAATTTAAATTCTAGAACTGTACTTACTTATATTCATTAATAAAATCCAGTGCCACAAAGGCGAAAGAGAGAGAGAGAGAGAGAGATCTTGTTTAAGATAGAAAAAAGATGTATAATTAAAGAGCTTATACGATTAGAACTTAAAATATGAGAAAATAATGTCAAATAAGTATTGATAAATGATAAGCTCAATTAAATTATATGTTTTTTTTGCATTGGCATTATCATTTTATATTATTTAAAAAATGAGTGGAGTTATCAATCTCATGTGTTTTTCAACTCTTATAAATTTGAATTATTGATAAATTTTCCTTTATTTAAAACAAATGAAATGACCCTTCCAATCGTTTTAAAATTAGCAAAAATTTTTAAATATTTCATTTTGCCTATTTACCATTTAACTATTTTTTGCGTTGACATTCGTTTCAAATGCTTACACGCTCATATAAATCGATAATTTGTCTATGATTATTCACAGAAAGCCTCGTTTCATTATAAAAAAATCAGCTATATTCATTATATCAATGTAATTACAAGAATGAATTACTAATTGCTAATATGTGATTCGCGAATACATGTGAGATTTCTCGATTATATGTAAGATTTCGCGAATTTCAATTATTTTCTTTCTAAATTATTCTTATCGTATGTCGACTCATCGAATGTCCGATTTTTCTATATCATCCTAGCTGCGTCATCATCTTCTGGAACATTTAAAACACAATCGTTTACCGTCTTATCAGGTTCCCCTAGGTTATCCCGTTCGCCAACTAAATTTTTTTCTGCTGCATCGAAACGCGATCATGACTTTAAATTTTACCTAACACAGATATTATATGCAAATGAAAAAGAACGAAAATAGAAATGTGAAATAACAAACCATACACATAAAACAAAAAATACGATATTTAAAGTTTATATCCGAAATTTTCTAGTATTATAGCTCTAATAGAGCCATTTTACTATAAAAATTTAATAATGGAGATTATAGTTGGACGACGAAATTTTATATTTAAAGATGTTTTTTATGTTACATACACAAAACAGTACGCAAAATATACAATTGCTTGTATTAATATATTATTAATATTTTAATTTTAATGTTTTCTCATAAAATAATTATTACAAAACGTTTATTTGTATAAGTATATTAAATTGTTGAATCTAGGATACACTCTTATAATTAAAACTTTTAATTTTTATTTATTTTATTTAATTCCACTAAAATCAAAATTTTTTACAGTATATATTATTTATGAAAATTTATATTTTATTAATATATATATAATTACATATCACGAGGTATTTTATTAAACATATAATAATATCTTGTATTTTTTAAGTATTCGAGTAAAATTTTCTCAATTGTAAGTACGTAAATATTTTTATATTTGTAAATATAATCATGTAATTAATAAATAAAATAAATATGATATGATAATTGTAAAAATGTTAAATAGTTTAAAAATAACTAATAATACATATCATCAAACATATTTCTCTTTTGTAAGAGCACACAAATTCTCTCACTTCTCGAATTCACTAGTGGTATCTAATTTATTACAAGTTATTTTATAATATTATTTCTACATTATGTCTTATAATATTATATTATATCTATTCAATATTACAATTAATGTATTTTAATTTGATTTATAGAACGAGGAGAAAATATATAATAATATAAAAGCACACAAAAAGATTTTATATAAATTTAATATTTCATTTTAAATTACCATCTGTTACATAATAAGCATTTACGGATAAATTTGCATGTAAATAAACGTGTAAATTAATGTAAAAAAATACACTTGTATTCAATTCTAAAAATTACTTTCTTCATACGTATTCTTACCTATTCATGTATATATATATAGTCATACATGCACAGATATAAAGAATAGAATTTTTCGTAATTAATGCTAGTATTTGTACATCAGCCTATTCGAAAATATTCATTTGCAATTATGAATCATTTTGTTAAAAACTTTTGTTATAAATTTTTATTATTACCTTTAGTACTATTGAACGTAGATAATATTCTATCAGAATTAGTTCAGTACCAGAAATCTTTAAAAAACATATTTATCTCACAACAATTAAAGTTATTAGACCCGGAAATTTTATTAAAAAATTATCAACATGTAGAAATCTATGGAAATCAAAGTGTAAACAATTATTGTGCACAAGATATTTCACGCTATAAAAATGCTATAAAGAATCAAGATTTGTGGGCACTACAAAGTAAGAATTTTTAATTATTTATGTTAAAAATGAAATATGATAGACGATCACGTGAACTTTATTAATAATTATTGAATAATAGTTATTGAACGTGATATAAACTTTTAAAACTAATAAAAGAAAAATTAAAATTTCACATTATATTAATAAATGCAGAAATAATTTGTTGTTTTTCAAACAATGATCAACGGTTAGTAGAAAATGTTTTCAATGTGAATCGGCTTAGAAGACAAACTTAAAAATATTCATTGTCATGCGAATGAATTACATCGAAGGTATTTTCAGTGCTGGACTCTTCGTCAAAGATTCCTACGGGGATTCTCATGGGAAACATGGTGGATATCGGCGCTTTCGACGAATGCATGGAGGCTAAAGGAAAATGTATGGAAAATGAAATTCAAGGTCGCCATTGCATGTACCAGTTAAAGGGCAAGGATTATAAGGGTCTAATCGATGATCATTTGAGTTTACCCCAACGATCAATTTGCGTCCCACGAACTTGTAATTCAAACGATGTGAGGGATCTTGTTTACATGACAATTAATACGACTGATGAATTAAAAACCTCGGTAGAACTGAGCAAAATCAATTGCGCAGATGTTGAAGCAAAACCTTTCGATACGATACTTATCGGTGCAATGTAAGTTATAAAAAGTTTAAAAAATATATTTTATAAATTTATGCATTCTTTTTAGAATAATAATAATACTTAGATTCCTTTCGCATTTTCTTTAACATAAATTGATTAAAGTCAAGTTATATTCTTGTTCATTCATTACCTTTTCTATGCAAGTAAATTGGGGTTTTGCGAACCACCCAAACTCGTATTTTTAGTAAATACTATGCGTATCATACAAGACGATATATAAATTCCTACATATAACAAAAATTTTCAAATTTTAATTATAAATAATTACAAATTTTAATATTTTTTACATGTTTTCAAAATTGATAAGATTTTTATAGCCAAAAATTCATTATATACAATTGATTGTGCATGGATGTTCTAAAAATTGATCTATATTATTGTTGTCATTATTCATATAACAGAGAGATATATTTTATGTTATACTAATAAGAAATATATAATGCTTTTATTGCATTATATATATTTATTATATATATTATATATTTTTTAGTAAAATATCATGTTGTAGTGATTATACATACTATATTCTAGTGTCTGTATCATTTGTAGTATCTTGCTGTTGCTGTACAATTATTTTGGATATCTCCTCTAATACTTTTACGATTATATAGAAAACCAAAAGTTGGTGTTTTAATGATAGTATCTCTTGTATTCCTTTCAAATAATTACTGCAGTTTTAATTGTGTATAAAAATAATTATTCGCCAACATATTATTCATCAAAAACTATGTAAGTCCATTACACATTTTAAAAAGCTTGTGTATTAATACAATGAATTACTAAATTATATTTAACTAGTTTTAAACAATTCGAGGAATCTATTCACAATGTTTATGTAATGCCGTATACTCAAATATCACCATGGCTTTTTGGAATTTTATTAAGATATGAAACAACTTTTAAAAATTTCAGAATAAACAAGGTATTATCTTTAATAAATTTCGTTTATTACATTTATATAAGTGTAATGGATTCTTAAGCATGTACGCGTATAAATATATAAAAATCATGCAGATTTACAGATTGACAATTTTCCGATAGTATTGATTCTATATTCTGCTCAAACAAGCTCGGTCAAAATTTGTATATATTTTATTGAAAATAATATTTAAAAGAAATATACTAAAAAACATATCCTTTATAATAGGTTTTTAATTATCTTAATTGCCTTATTTATAAGTTTTTAAGTTTTTATACAATAAAAATAAAAATTTATATGTTCTCACATATATATGATTTCAATAATAATATAAGATAAATTTTGAATCTTTTTTTTAAATTGAATAATTTGTATTTAATAAATCAATATTAATATTAACATAAAAAAGATACATATATATAAAATAATTTATAATCTTTTTTATAGACAATAAATAATTTAAGTGGAATTATTCTGTTTAAAATGTTAATAATTTATATTATGTGTAGTAAAGTTTTTCTGGATGATAATTATACATACAACCCTATTTGGGAAATTAATTATGTCGTTGCTGAAAAACCATTATGGTGTTTTTTGGGTGTTGGATAATTAATACATGTCTTCAAGATAATGAAGGTATATAAAAAAACGTGTGAACAACAGCTATAATTACACTTTTATTTTTCAATTTTTATACATCAACTTAAAGGTATTTTCTTCTTTATATAAAGCTATAGGGGACTATCCATGCTAACTTCGGCGTATAAAATCTAAACCGGTGTACTGAAAAACTGACTAAAAAAGGATACAGAGGAAAGGAAAATACTGCCAGAAGGACAGGTCGGCTTCAGAAGAGGAAGATCTACCACGGACAATATGTATATTCTAAAATTAATAATAAAGAGAGATGTGAGAAAAGACAACAGAATATACATACTGTTTGTGGACCTGAAGTCGGCATTTTACACCGTCAACAGAGAGAAATTATGGACTATTATGGAGAAGAACGGATACACTAAGGCATTAACGAACGGAATTAAAAGACTGTAAGAAGAGACAAAATGTAGGGTAAGGACAAAAGAGGGATTGACCAAAGAATTTTGGACAAGTAGGGGCCTGAGACAGGGTTGCTGCCTCAGCCCCCTGCTGTTCAACATATACATATCAGGGATAGAACAGGGTATGAGAGAAAGTAACATAAGCGGTACAAAGATAAGAAATACCAGAATATGAACCCTGGCATATACGGACGATCTTGCACTAGAAGGAGAAAACAGGGAGGCCATGCAAGGGATGATGGCAACGCTGAAAAAGTTCTTAGAATATAGGGAGATGCGGCTAAATACAGTAAAACCCAAGATTATGGTGGCAAAAAAAGGTAGAAAACAGGATAAAGAGAAATGGGAATGGAAAAGGAAGCAGATCGAGATAATGAAATTATTCAACTACCTGGGGTTTGTCTTCAGAAGCGATGGTAGCCATCTGGACCACTTAAAAGAAAGAATTCATAAGGGAAGAGTTGCAGCGAAAAGGATATGGGGGTTAACGAAGAGAATATGTGCTGGAGACTTCGATATGAGAAAGATGTTTTTCAACTATTTAATAAAACGAGTCTTGGAGTACGGAGTCGAAATCTGGGGAAATCAGGACACAGAAGATATGGAAACGATCAAAACGGATTACTATAGATGGACCTTAAAATAAGACTTCTGTACTCCAAGATATCTGGTGTATGAGGAAACCAATGAATGACAAATGGGTACGGAATGGAAAATTAGAAAGCTAAAATACGAAAACAAGATCAGGACGCTAGACGAGGAAAGATGGGTAAGAAAGTGCTATGAAGAAAGCAGAAAAGAGACGACAGAGAACGTAACTGACGAGACCGAAAAATGGCTTAACAAATTAGGGTTGAGCAGGACACAGATCGAGATATGGCAGACAGAGGGAAGGAACATATACAATGAGAGAAAATAAAGAGACAAGGACATATAGGGAAAAAACAGAATGAGCAGGATGTCACAGGCTAAATATAACAGAATATATAAGGAGATACAATGTATAGGACTTCCAGAGTACCTAGGGTCAACAGAGAAAAGCGGAAGAAATGAAGACGATAGCTCGTATAAGATGCGGTAATATAACCACATATAATAGGTATTGGCCGAAGACCGAGGAAAAAAGATGCCCACTATGTAGAGAAGGAGAGCGAGATTGAGAACATTGGATCATGGAATGAAAAATGACGGAGGATATATTCGAGGTAACAAGGAGGAAAAGAGACTGGAACTGGACAAATAGACAGACGATGTTGTGGTTCGCGAAAGGGGTTAGTGACAGAGATATATACAACGGTATCAGGGAGATTAACAGAAGGATAGAAAAAGCAGGTGAAAATCAGTAAGACGAAGAACAATAATAAGACTAAAAGTGAGAACTACAATAAGTGATAGATAAACAAATACAAAGACACTGTGATACTATTTAACTGTAAATATTAGAAATAAGTTGTTAAAATAAGAATTTGTAAATGAAATGAATGTAAATGAAAACGGAAGCTATCTCTTGGCAATAGTCGGAACGTAAATGTAAATAAATAAATAAATAATACTAATACTTCTGATATTTTATTTATATAAATTATAACCAACACTAATATTTTTATAGGATCTCTAGCAAATTTTTTATCTTTAAAGATTTTTGTGATAATAAGTAAATTGTCATACAGCATCTACGTTACACATTTTATATTTCCATTATTAAGGATATTAATGTCAAGAACAACAACACAAGTTCTTGCAACACAAGCTTATTTTATGGTAAATAAATTTAATATAAAATTAATTAATATTTTAAATTGTATTAAAATAAATATATTATTACTTATTTAGTTTAATACAGCATTTAATGATTTCATTTTAATGCTTGTGCTAACATTTTTCTTTCATGTATTATTTGAAGCTCCCTGTCTAATTTTAAGAGATATACTTTTTAAAAACCGTAAACATTAATGAAAAAAATTTAAAATAAATAATATAGGAGAAATATTTTTTACTATATATATATATATAATTTATCAATTTTAATTTTTAATAAAATTTTTTAATAAAATTTACTTCTAGTACTTGAACTGATTTTTTTTTATCTTCCATATATTTGATTTTTGATGAATTACATAAAGGTATATACAAAAACACATTTAAATTACTCAAAGAATACATTTAAACATATTATTACCTAAAAAAAAATAGTATAAATCTCTAAAAATTCAAATTTTATAAATTTTATTATTTAAATCCTCTGTTATATTTAAAAAGTGAAAGGTATTTTGTTATATTTCTAGACATATTTTATGTTTAAAATAATAGAAGTTTAAATAAAATTAATTTAATTAAAAAAGCATTAAAATTTTGAAAAATTAGAATGTTAAATTTTTTATGTTTATAATCTTAATTATATCATACTATATATTTATGATGAAGATATTATTATACTGTTGTTATTAAACTTATATTTTAATTTATATAAAATAGTATATAAGAATGTAATTATATTAGATTCAATTATTATTACATTATTATTATTATGTTTTAATTTTTTATAAACATAAATTTATCATTGTTTGAAAATTTTAATTAACATTTTTGTAGATATATTATAATTCTTATAAATGTATTATAATTTATTAAATTTTATTTAAAAATTTGATTGTGTAAATTATCATAGTACATTATAATATATGATTTTAATAATAATTATTCGATTTCACATGCATGTAAAACTTTTTCAAATGAAAATATGTACATACAATTTATTGTAAATAAAGCGTAGATTAATTTAAAAATAGCTAATATTAAAATGCTTTGGCACATACATACATATGTTTTTTCAAATACATATGCTATCATTTCACTAAAGTGTTACAAGGTGTGTTAATTTAAATTTTGTTGTGCGTATACTTGTGTGAGAGCGAAGGTAGATTCGTCCGAAAATGCAAATATATGCATACATAGTATGGATTTTGTATTTATTTTTTTTTTATTATTTGCTAATTGCATTAACTGTATTTAGATATACATTATATGTATATGTAAATTTCTGTATATAAATATATATGTACACGCACGTACGCAAACTAATATAACGAATGTGCATATATATATGTATTGAGGTATTTACGGTCTTCTCCATTGCGATCAGTATTTTTACTCGAGAACATCAACAAGTTTCACATTAAAATGATAGGACATTATAATTTAAAATTGTGTTTTAAATATTTGTTAGTGCTCCTATTAGTGAATATAGACATCGTAGTGTCAAATATAGTTTACTATGAAAAAACTCTACAGAACCTATATATCTCAAAACAGTTACAGTTATTAGACCCGGAAATATTATTAAAAAATTATCAACATGTAGAAATCTATGGAAATCAAAGTGTAAACAATTATTGTGCACAAGATATTTCAAGCTATAAAAATGCTATAAAGAACCAAGATTTGTGGGCACTACAAAGTAAGAATTTTTAATTATTTATGTTAAAAATGAAATATGATAGACGATCACGTGAACTTTATTAATAATTATTGAATAATAGTTATTGAACGTGATATAAACTTTTAAAACTAATAAAAGAAAAATTAAAATTTCACATTATATTAATAAATGCAGAAATAATTTGTTGTTTTTCAAACAATGATCGACGGTTAGTAGAAAATGTTTTCAATGTGAATCGGCTTAGAAGACAAACTTAAAAATATTCATTGTCATTCGAATGAATTACATCGAAGATATTTTCAGTGCTGGACTCTTCGTCAAAGATTCCTACGGGGATTCTCGTGGGAAACATGGTGGATATCGGCGCTTTCGACGAATGCATGGAGGCTAAAGGAAAATGTATGGAAAATGAAATTCAAGGTCGCCATTGCATGTACCAGTTAAAGGGCAAGGATTATAAGGGTCTAATCGATGATCATTTGAGTTTACCCCAACGATCAATTTGCGTCCCACGAACTTGTAATTCAAACGATGTGAGGGATCTTGTTTACATGACAATTAATACGACTGATGAATTAAAAAACTCGGTAGAACTGAGCAAAATCAATTGCGCAGATGTTGAAGCAAAACCTTTCGATACGATACTTATCGGTTCAATGTAAGTTATTATAAAAAGTTTAAAAAATACATTTTCTAAACTTATGCATGTTCCAAGTATGGAAAATTTTTCATTACTATAATGAAACTAGTTTTAAATTATTTCTATGAAGTTCTTAGTGATAGTTATTAAATTTTCTTATTGATAAAGTAAATGAGAGTCGAAATTTAATAATATTAAATGGTCAGTAAATGAATTTATTATTTAAAATTTCCTTGTAAACCAATTTTTTTTTTTTTATTATTTATAATTTTTACTAAAATTTAATAATTATTAAATAAAATATTTTCCATGAACCTTATTTTTATCCATGTTAAAATGTGCTTTTGATTGTCCTTCCATAGTAATGAAGTTTGGGTTGATCAGGATTAATTTCTATATAGAATAGGCTGCGTTACGTATGTAAGGAAATACGATAAATCGATAGTTAAACAAATTTTCTACATATTCAATAATTATAACTGAGCGGATTGTGTAAAAAATTGCACATAAGGGCATAGCGAAAAATATTGCTGATAGTCGATTTTAAATGAATAGTAATCGTTATAGATGCGATAACGATTACAATATGATCGATTTTAGCCAAGATATTGGGAAATAATAACCAGGTAAATTTAACTGGAATGCAACGAAATGCCAATTAAACCTAAAAATGGGAACATCTCCACGGTGGGAAGAGTTAGCGTTATAAATACATATAACTATATAATTATAAATATAGTTAGTTATAAATACGGTAACAAATAAGCTTGAAAAAAACCAGAGTGGATATTAAGATTGGAGAAAAATTTAGTACGAAGTAAGTCGATTCCAGTTGGTAACTCTCGTCGTTCAACAACGCGACATTAATACGATCAGATAACATCACGGTAAAAGTAATTATTTTGAAATCTGGTTTATAGCACCTTCCATAGTTACTTATTGAAAATTGTAAAATTAGATCCAATGAGTTGAGAAAGGGAATAAAATACAAATTTTATTCAAATTCTATTACATCGACGTTTTGACAATATCAATTATCCTCTTCAAGACTCTATATTAACAAAAAGTAATTACAATTATAATATTATATGGAATAAATGACAAACTAACAAGATAATATTTGATATTTACCAAAATTTGTAGCGCAAAGGTACGCTGGTATTATAAATCTGGTGATAAATCGATCGTAATGTCACAGGTCAATTGTAAACAATGTGCATATTTCTCATGAATATATACAAATTATGACATCACTGTCTATGTCACATTTTAATTGTAATAACTTTTTGTTAATATAGAGTCTTGAAGAGGATAATTGATATTGTCAAAACGTCGATGTAATAGAATTTGAATAAAATTTGTATTTTATTCCCTTTTGCACCTCATTGGATCCAAATTTACAATTTTCAAAAAGTAATCATTATTGCAATTTACAGACACATGTAAGAATTATTTAATTCACAAGCTAATTTTGCAAACAAATAAATCTCTTTTTCGAGTTATAGAAAATAAATCGGTATTTAACACGAATTAATCAATTGTTTATTTTATTTAAATTCAAATTCTTACGAAGGCTGAAGAACTTGGCCCGATTTAGCTGAGGCAGAAGAAAAAATCTGGGTAATGTACAATTAAATAATAATTAACGAATAGTATAAAAATTAAACGAGTCATTAATCAATAAATACGCGAATAAAAAAGCTAATAAACGATAAATAAATAAAAAAATAAATATATATATATATATATTAGTTACGCTTATAAATAATGGTCGTGACAGCTTTAAGTTCCTTACTGACTAATTTATCGCTTTAAATTATTTATGATATTTTTTGTTAGTTGATTTTTAAATTTAATTTATTTTTAATGAATGATATTGACATAAAATTTTAGATAGAATTAGTTTATATTCACATTCACGATTTCAATCTAAAAACATATCAGACCAGTATTAATACTTGACATAGTCCATGATTCCCGCTCATATACTTTATAGTTGCTTTTAAATTTTATTGTATAAATTAGTAAATTGTTCCAATCTGTAAATTAAACTCATATCTCTAAAGCACTTTTATGAAGTCAAATTTTTCAATTATTCAGTTGCATTTCACAGTAATTCGATTTAAAAATTACGTGTTTCAGCACTTCAATTTATTTATTTTCACACTTTAAATATAATAAAAAATATTATTAATAATATTTTAATGCTAAATAAAGCAATATACTATTTACAATGATATTAAATAAATTAAGATTATCATGATATCAGTTAAATCTAAGTATTCTAGCATTTGAAAATTGATCGATAATACTATTTATCATATTTTTGTGCATCATTGCTTGAAGTATTGTTATATTGTTATACATGTATGTGGTATCATTATATTATTATTGTAATACTGTTTTATCTATTTATTATTTTATTTGCGTTTATTTAATATTTTAAATTTATAATTTTTATGTTCTCTAATTCTTGACGATAATATATTATACAACATATTCAAAAAATGTACGAATCTAAATTTTATCGATCAGCAAACAATATTATATTTTCATTGTTATTAACACAACTTATGTGACTCTTAATTTTTAACATCTATACAAAAATATTCAATAAAAAAAGTATTAATGGACAATTTAGTATTTTCACAGTTATCTACTTAAGCTTTCTCATTTTATGCACGACATATGATCTCAAGAATAGATATTATAACTCGAATAAATGTAAAACAACTACGTATCCAGTATTAACACAATTTTCCATAATCAAGAATATCGAAAATGTTTTTAAGGAAGCAGAAAAAAAAAATTCCTTACAGTTTATGCATGGCTTAAGAAGCATTAGCACAATTTTTATTTCATTTAGTCATGAATTCGCGTTACAACTTTTTGGTGTTAATAATAGTTGGATGTACATTTGGAAAGTAAGTAAAAGATAAAATTGATCTTTATTTATGAATTTTTCTTATACTCTATACAAAATATTGATATAAAATTTCTTTTTTATATTTTTTTAATTTTTAAATTTTTACCGCATAAATAAATAATATAATGTATTCAGTTTTAAATATAAATATTAAACTTAATCATTTTAGAGATAAATTAAAAACTAATATATTATTATATAAGAATTTTTTTATTCATAATATTTACAAAAAATTTAATTCTTTCTGTATTATATATTGAAAGTGTATGAATAAGTTTAAATATAAACATTAATATATTATAATAAATTTATTAAAACTATGTTAAACTTCATAATAAATTTAATTTTCTTTAAATTTATATTAATTATCAAATTTAAATGTACATATATCAAATAATTTTATTTTTAATTATTAAAAAGATAATTTAATAAATAAATATTTAAACTTTCTTACAGACATGGGTAGATGGATTTTTTTTTCTGGGTATATTTGCTATAAATAGCATAAATACTTTGTTCGTTATAACTGGATTTTTTACCATGAAAAATTTTGTAAATAAGCTAAAAAAAGAAAATGTAATAAAAAACCCAAAATATTATTTAGATTATATTATAAGGTAAATAATAAACATGACATATTATTTAGTGTATTAATAATATTACATTTAATATTTTCTCAGATTGAATTTTCCCCTAGTATTTTGCTTCATTGGCATAGTCATATTTGAAAATATTGGAATAAGTGGACCGTATTATTGGAAGATGGAAAATATATTTATATCTGGTTGCAGGTCAAAGTTTTGGACAATCTTCTTAAGTCTGCAAAACCTTGTAGATCTAGATAATAGCGTAATAAATCATTATTCTTAGATATCAATTAATTTTCAATTTACTTTTTATTTTAATATAAAATTTTTAATTATTTTAATCAATCAACAGTTTATTTATAACAAATGCATACTTTATTTGAATTATAATCCTTTTAAATTTTAATAATTATTCATATTAAATTATTATAAAATGTTATAAAATTAAATTGTTTGCGTTAAACACAAGATTTAAAAAAAAAAAAAATTAAATTATATTATTGATTTTCTAATTATGTGTATTTACACATTTGAATACAAGATATAATAACCATATTATAATTTTCAGTAATGATAATTATTGTTGTATACATTATAAATTATTTGTTTCTTTCATACAGATAGTTTAATATTTTAATATTAATGAATTAATTTTTCAATTTTAATTATTTTTAATTATTACTTATTTTTTTTAAATTTAAAAATGTACTTATTATGATACACATTTTTTTAGTGTTTTATACATTTATGGTATGTGGCTATTGTAGTACAATTATTTTTAATATCTCCTCCAATACTTTTACTTTTATATAAAAAACCAAAAATTGGTGTTACAATTATACTATCTCTTATACTAATGTCAATGATTAGTACAGGCGTAATTATGCATAAAAATAATTATTCAGCAATGCATTATTCATCAAACGTTACGTAAGTTTTTTAAATATTAGAATATTTAGAATGTTAATTAATCGACTAAATCAATTACTTTTAATAATTTTATTTTATTAGTATAAAAAAAATGCAGAAATCTCTTCATACTATTTATATATCAACTTATACTCGAGCATCTCCCTGGCTCTTTGGAATTTTATTGGGATATCAATCAACTTTGAAAAATTTTAAAATAAATAAGGTATTGTGATTTTTAAATTATATTAATTACTGAACGTAAAAATGTTTTTTTTTTTAATTTAAAGTAATTTCAATTTATTAGTCTACATTATAATATTGATGTACATACATTAACAATATTTTTTTTAAAATTATTAAATAATTGCTTAGATCCTATGAAAGTAAATTAAATCGAAACAACAAAGTAAATAAAGTATACAGAAAATAAAAATATTGAGGTTATTTTCATAAATATCAAAATAGTTTATTTTAAGAATAATAATGCACTTAAATTACATGAAATATATTAACGTATCGATGTATACAATCATAAAAACAGTTTACTGCAATTAAAATTTGATAAATACCTTTTTTAATGTAGTATTTAATAAGAAAATATTAAAACCTGTATTTTTTAAAACATATTCTGTGATAAATTTTTTTTGTATATTTTTAGTTTCAGTTTGACCAAAGTAAGAATATGTATTATTCATACTTATTATTTAACTTATGTTATATTTATGTATCTTTTAAGAAAATACGTTTATGTTTTCAGCTAAAAATTAAATACAATAAAACAAACTAAATCGATAACATTATAAGTGTACGTATTGTATTTTTCGCTTAATTAGATTAATATACATCATCGTTTAACAAATTTTAATTTTGATAAATAATTAGTACGACGATTAACATTCACATGTAATTACATTCAACTTATTTATAATGCATGTAACTTTTTCTATCCTATTCTTACTTGAAGATCGAATAATTGTAAGCTAGGCATAAATACTAATAAATAATCCGTTGACTTTCACAAAATATAGGGAAGGGTTTACTGAATAAAACGCAATATTTCTCAAAATAATCCTTGGATTCACATTTATTCAATTGAAGATGTGCAGACACAACGACATCATACTAAATCGATGCCAAGATAAAGTTTTTTTCTTCTTGAAATTTCTTTCAGAATCACAGTTGACCTCTGGTTAATCTGTGATAAATCTGCGGATTAAATGTGCTTACTCTTTTCCGTCTCTCGGCACTAGAGAAAAGAAAATCGTGTTTTTCGAGGGATGATTTCATTACAACTGCGCAAGCGCATTGTATCAGTTGTTGGTCCAGCCAGGCAACTTAGAAATGGAAAATCATAGACGAGAAACGAATGAATCCCTTTGGTTTTGGTCCACGAGAAAAACTCGCTTTTTAAGGTGGTGCTAGTCAACTGACACACACAAATTTTTCTTTAGACCCCCACATTCTAATGGATAATATTAAATAATGTTCCTCCGTCGCGGTTTTTACAAGAATACATTTCTATATCCTCAACGTGTTGGGTAGTTTCAAAATAAGAAAAGTGCAGGAAAGAATTAGACGTTAGTTCCATCCGGTACGTGCGAATCCTTTAGCAAAAAAAAAACAACCCTCTGTAATCGTTAAAAATATTTGATGGCACGCTGTATATTTAATAATTGAAACGATATGTATTTTTGATGCATAACACCAATGCTTATTGTTATTTTGCAGATTATATACTATATAGGTTGGGTCCTATCACTTGCAGCCCTAGTCCTCTGTATGATTTCTGCTAAAACTTTTATCGGCGATAATTATAGATACAATCCTGTTTGGGAACTAACTTATGGTGTTATGGAAAGACCAATATGGTCATTAGCTATTTGTTGGATAATTTATGCATGCATGAGCGATAGTGGAGGTAAGTGGGGATTCCCTTAAAAACTTTTATTTTCTTTGGGAAATAATTTTACTATGTGACTATATACCATATATTATATGAAATTGACTACATAAAAAAAATAATATTTTTTTATACCATCCGACTTTATAAAAAATATATTTTTAGTCGATAATTAAAAACATTTTTTAAGCACTTTTCTAATATATGTATAATTAAATTAGAATCTTATTATTTTAATTTACTTACGATAACTAATTTTCATGTCTCTAAGTATATTATATTAATAGACACAATAAAGAATACAAAAATCATTAATAATAATTGAATTACGATTACAAATAAAATGTGTCAAAGACAATATGAAAAAAAATATAATAAAAATACTCAATAAATAAAATAATCACAATTATTATTATTGTATAATTATTTCCCAGATATAAGACCTTGCAGATAATTTATATATTTTGAACATTTTTCGAATAACTTTTCTATAAGGAATTTAAGTGTAAATATGATTTTTATATTCAATAGTATTTAAAATTTTTGACACAAAAATAACATTATTACACTTAAATTTAGAATGTTTTATAACTTTTTATTCATTATTTTATAATATAGTTTCAAGAATTACGTTGCTTAAAAATGATGTAATAAATACGAGAAGTCATTATCAAAACGTTTCATATCAATAGTTTTTTTATTCTACAAAAAATTTCTAATTTTTATTGTAAAAAGCATTTATTTTCCTCAAATAATATCGTTTATTTGAAATACTTTATTATAAATATTTGATTAATATATTCAACATTTATATTCAAAAATTTTTAGGACCAGTGAAGAGATTCTTATCTTTAAAAATCTTCGTGATAATAAGTAAATTGTCATACAGCATCTACGTAACACATTTTATATTTCCATTATTAAGGATATCAATGTCAAGAACAACAACACAAGTTCTTGCTTATTTTATGGTAAATAAATTTAATATAAAATTAATTAATATTTTAAATTGTTTTAAAATAAATATATTATTACTTGTTTAGTTTAATACAGCATTTAGTGATTTCATTTTAATGATTATGCTAGCATTTTTCTTTCATGTATTATTTGAAGTTCCATGTCTAATTTTAAGAAATATATTGTTTAAAAATACCAATGAATCTTCACAAGAAATAAAAAAAACCAAGCATACGTGAACAAAAATAATATTATAAAATTTAATGTTTTTAATAAAATATATTGTGATTAATGATGTTTATAGAAGTAAATTCCTTGTTATGTAACCTTTTTTGAATAAAAACACTTTTTTATATAAAATTATGTTCTTATTATATATTTGTTAATTATTAAATTATTATTATTGTTGTTGTTATTGTTGCTGCTGCTGTTATTTAAAGCTTTTTCATATTTATTGAAACGATAACTACAAAATGGAACAATATGAATTGAATAAAACAGAATGAAAGTTTTTTTAATTGTTAGTGATGAACTATTACTAATTATACTTACAGTATCTTCCATAATAATTTTCAAAATTAATTTAATTAAAAAATTTCATTTTCAAACTCTGTTTAAATGCTTAAACAATATGGCTTCCTACAATATTATTTTATTTACGTTCCCGTTTATATAATAACTGCGATAATTAAGATTCACAAATTGCATGACATAAATCCATAGTCCTTTCTACTATATCTACAAATACATTTCCAGATTAGAATGAAATATCAATAGGTTACTACCCTGTGAAAGTAATGAGATATTTAGTTTCTGCTATAAATTTAAAACGAAAAGTAATAGAAGTTAATTTTATACGTAATAATTTGATTTAGTCTTTGCATAAAAACTTGACCCTCTTATTATAATTTCCTTTTAGCATAAAATAATTTATTTAATTGTTTTTCAGCTAACATATATCGCCATAAAATTCTATGAACTCCTTCACTTTTGTAATCTTTATAATTAAATTATTTTTTATTATCATTCATATTCTAAATTTATGTTGCATATAGAACTAATATTTATATTTGTAAAATGCAAACATCTGTAAAATATATTTTTATTCTTGAAAAACTGTCTATGCAATATGAAGCTGAGCTTCTTAACATAACAAGGAAATATATTGATAGTAATACGAAATGTTACATAAAAATTTAATAAAAAAAGTTACAATGTAAACGTTACACACACAAATATCGTATCTTCAAAAATTATATAGAAAAATAATTCATAAAATTTAGTTATGCAATCTATGTAATAAATTATGACTTGTTATTAATCCCAATTTACTTAATGAATTAAAAATGAACAACATTTAAGAAATTTGAACTAATTATTTTTTTAAAAAGATGAAAAATATATCTGGAAATAATTTAGTATGTTTGCATGAAATCATCTTTAGTGCATTTTATTTTAATTATATTTTATTATTTGTTTATGTTTTGAATTGTTTGATTATATCATTTATTTATACAAATTTATTTTAGTTTATATAATTGAATTTTATTTAATATAAGATTTAATATTATTGCCTGTAGATATATATTGTAAATAATTTTTTTTTACTTTTTTTACTCAATAATATTAATATAATTTATTACCATAAATGTTATTTGTATTTCTTGAAGTAAAAGTTTTAAGTGTAAAAATATTTCAAATTAATGATTTTATAATATGAATGTTACAAAAAAATCATATTATATAGTAAATAAAGTAAATTCTTTAAAACAAATTTATAAACAAAAATTAATATTATTTAATTAATAGAATGTTAAATAATTAGTTTTAATTAATATTTTTATAATTTAATTTTGAACTTAAATATTCTATTTCATAAAATTCTAGTATACAATTTTCAAATAAATGTTTTCTATAAATAAATATTATACCGCGAGTTGATATAAATAATTTTCCTGAATTTATTTATCCCGAGTAAAATAAATATTACTTTTCATGTAATTTGTATGCAGGACATTAGGTGGACCTAATATTATAAGTAATAATGTTACTTTTAGGTATTGCTTTTTTCAATTTGGAAGTGCAGGTCGATAAAATAAATACCTGTCACTTCTGAGCAGAGAGTACATTATCTTCTTATACTTGTAGTTCAATGATTGTTGTTTTGGGAGAATTGCGTTGGTTTGGGTCGTTTACTGTGGTTACTCTTAACTGCATGTTATATTTATTCTTTTTTTACTAAAAATGCGTCTGGAAAATGCGAAAAACTCGAGTACATCGAAAAAAGAAAATGATAATTCCAATATCAAGAAATCGGTCGTAGGAGTAAAATGACAGGGAGGGGCTCATATCTTCGTTCAAAGGTACTGTAATTAGTTTTTTTTTCGATAAATAAAGAATTACTTATTTATAACAAATGATTATTAAAAATGAAGAGAAATGTAATTTTGAAGTATGTGTATGAATTTATAAAGCATAGACAGACTCATTCTCAACAAAGTAAAACAAAGAATTTCGTGCAAGCTTAAATTTTATTCATGTTTATTATGAAGTTTAACTTATTGAATTTCACAGGTCCATTGATCAACATATGGCTTCTAAAATGCAAAATACAATTGTTAATAATCCTGCAACAAGTGTACATTCTTCAAGTGACAACATTGAAAGTAATTTACAATGTAATGTTATCTGACCTTTTTTCTATTCATTAAATTTTAATGGTTTTATATATAAGTTAAAAAGTTTAATTATTGAGATAAAATTTAGTGAAACGTAATATATTTTTTGTAGGTGACACTACACAAGAATTGTCAACTAATAAATACTCAAAAAAAGTCTGTGTAAAAGCAATTCATAAATCCAATTCAATGCAAAATGTTCAAGATTGTTGTTCTTGGTTATCCGATTTTAACGAAGCTATTTCTCAGTTGATTGGCTGTACAAATTATCAACGTTTCAAACAACTTTTAACAATTTATGCAAAGTAATTCTTATTTATTTTTATTCAAAATAATTTATTAATTTGTAAAATAAAATTTTTTTTTTTTTAGAAATATAAGTGAAGATGCCTGCATATCTAATTTAAAACTTTCTAAATTAATCAAGTTGAAAAAACATATAAACAATATTCTTTTGTATTACCATTTTCATTGGTATGATTGTAAAGAGGTAATATAAATTATTGAAATATTTTTCACTTATTTTTTAAGCATTTATAATTTATTTTTGGTGCTTTTACAGAAAATCAGTGATCATTATTTTTATTTGCAAAAGATGTCAGATATCTTAATAATTTATGTAAATTTGGAATTAAAATTTTATAAAAAAAATGGAACTACAGTAAATAAAATAACAAATACTTTAATTAATGCTCTTTATATATATTTAGGTAATTACAATTTTTATTAAGGTGATTAATTAAACATATATGTAATTTTAATTTACAATTTTTTATACAGGAAATTCTGAGGAGCATATTTTTAAGGTTTTGTTAAAAAGTGAACTTGTAACAAAACAAAACAGCAAAATTTGTTCACCAATATTTGAGTAAGTTATTAAATCATCTTATATTAATAATCATCTTATATTAATAATTATCTTATATTTAAATAATTATTTTTGTAATTTATTCCTTATAATAACATAAAGTAAAGAGTTTAATGATATAACTGTATGAATTTTACTATATATTCAATTTTTTACAGAAAATGTTTTTCAATCATTCTAATTAATCAATTACAACTTACTAACATCACTTTTGTGCGTTATATACTTGCCTTAAAAATATGGAAGTCAATAAGTGATGATCAAGAAGAGTTAAAAAAAATTAATAATTTTGTTTTAAAAATTATGGGCTCTACAACGCCTTCATTATCATTGGATACTTTCCAATTTTTCCCTCAAGCTCCCAAAAAGTGTGCTAACAAAACAATTTGGTATTTACAAACAAACTCATTTGATTTAAGAAGAACAATTGAAAATTTTTTAGAATATGAGGGAAATCTACATGGATTAATAAGCTCAAATGAATTGAGTATACCTGAGGTATTATGATATCAATAGTTTTTTAATAATAATAATTTCTTATTTTTTAATTATGTATATTAAAAATATTTTGATCTTTTAGAAAAATAAAAATTGTTGCCATTTACAAGTTAATGAAAAGATTTCATTACAAAATACAAATAAGTTTGTAAAATTACAAAATCATTTTATTAAAAAGAAGAAAAAATTAGAACCTGGAAAAATAACTTTCATTGATCTAACTGAAGAAGATGATCAAAAAAGTGAAGGAAAAAATACGAAAGTAAAACATAATTTACAATGGTTGAAATTAATCAAGAAAAAGAAGAATGAGTCAGAATGTTCAAAATATAATCATAAAGTAGAGATTGCTGATAGTACAGATAGTTATGAAAGTCCAGTTAATAAAGTAGCATTAATCAATTTACCAATATCAGATAATGAAGTTACCGAATCCTATAAGTTTGATATTGTAGATTCAAGTTGTGAAAGCTGTGATAATTATACGGGTAACGATGTATCTAATTTAAATAATTCTAGTGACATTTTTGAAAATAGTGATATTACCAAAGATAAAAAAAGTTTAAACAATGAGACAAGCATAACTTGCTCCAATTCTAGTGACCTATTTGATGATTATATTTGTGATATGTTGATTAATTCCAGTTTACTAAATGTAGAATCAACTTATCTATCAGAATCAAAGTCATCTTCAGATTTAAATACTGATTCTACAAAAGAATTAGTACCTTCTTTGCTAGATTTTAATTTAAATGGCATTGATTCATTATCAAATGATTTCTCTTACTCAAGTATTGATGCTATAGACCCATGTCTAACTAGAAAAAATTTTAAAGAAACATGTACTTCAAGTGAAACTGATAGGCCTTATAATACATCATTTCGAAAAGACACTCTATTAATAAATTTTAGAGATAGTAAAAATCAACTTTTGACTGAACTAACTGATTTTGGACTATATGAAGTTGAAGACAAAGATTCTTCAATTCTTGATGATGAATCTTTAATAACATCTACAGATGTTTCGTCCAATCCATTTATTCTAGAATTAAATTCTGATATTGCAATAGCTGATTTTTCGAAATCTTCATTGTTAGATGAATTCAGTTTCATTTCTGATGGTAAGGAATATCCTATTTCAACATTTGATATTAAGCACTGGAAAAAGAAGATTTTAAAAACAAGTGGTACCTCAAAAACAGGCAAAAAAGATAAAATTTTACTACATGAAGATTTAGAAGATGATGATTTAGTAGAATTTAAGATACCTGAAGAGAAAAAGAAGAATAAAATGCGTCAAAGAAGAAAAAGATCAGCTACAGCATTGAAGATAAAAGAACCTCCTGCACAGAAGATGAAAATACCAGAATTACTTATCTTGGATGATGAAACTGAAAGTATTTCTTGGTTAAATGATGAAAATAAATTGGAAGGTAGATTAAATTCATTAATAATGAACATATTAACTGGAATAAATAATTCTCAAATATTTTTAACATTATGGTTTTGTTTTGGTTTTGGTTAATACAAATTAATTAATTTAATTATAATGATATAAGGTTTTTATTTGAAATAAAAAAAAAATAAATAATAACAGTTGGTTATTTTTGTGTCAGCAACGTTTAAGCAAGTTGATTATTGACTTCATCAGCTCAATTGTGATTATTGACATATAACTAAGTTTTCACAGCATCAAATTTAAATTTACTCATTAATTAATTGATTGAATATTAATTGGTTGAATTGGTAAAGTTATAATGTTTATCAATTAATTGAAAATATTAAAATTTATTTTAAAAATGAATATATTTAAAGGTAAATTAGTATAATTGAAATTTTAAAAAGTTTAGATTTGGATTTCTAAATCTATTCTTTATTTTTTATTATAATTTAAATTAAAATATACATATATAAATCTTCTGCTGAAACAGAATGAAGAACTGAAGAAAAACAATAATGGTATGGTAGACTTAAATATTATCATAAATAATATAATAAGTACAAATAATAAAATTATTTTTATTGAAATTTTGTTTTAAAAAAATTTTTTTTGAATTATATATTTTTTTATTAACAGGTAACATATTTAGCACAACAGATGAGCCAACTACAGATTCTAATGAAAGATTAACTTCAAAATTCCTAATGCAAAAAATTTCAAATTTTCAAAATCTTGCTGATTGTATAAAAAATAACAATATTAATAAAATAATAACTTTATTTGATTCAGGCAGTTCAATTTGTAAGTTTTATTCTAAATTTTTAAATAAAAACATTTTATTGCACTTTTGTAGTATATATGTATATAATTATTGGATATATATATTGGATTTCCAGTAAAAAAGGTTACATCTAAAAAAATGAAACCTTCATCCAGTCATTATTTTATTCGATTATTATATGAAAAAGGATTTTTATTACGTCATTATACAGAAGATAAAGGAGAACTTGAAAGATTGGCAGGAATTTCACCTGAAAAATGTATTGCTTTATTAGGAAAAGGTTATTTATTTCCCATATTAATTAATAATTATTCATTTTTATCAATACCATTTAATTTTATAAAAATCATATAATTTATAATAGTTTTTAATTTACATTCTTATTTATAGATGTTTTACCAGAATCACTTTATTTTCAAGTAATGTACGATTTTTCACAAGCCAATCTTTTGATTTTTTTCATTAATAATTTATCATCTGTTTCCAAATGGTAATTTTATTCAATTAAATTATAATAACAATACTAGGAACAATACTATTATTTTTTTCTTATAATTTTGTAATAGGTTAAATGAAAAATGTCCTCGATTATTTATTATTCAAGAGAAAACAGACGAAATAGATAGTATGTTTATAACAGATTATTTAAACTTAATTCCAAAACCATCTAATGATTTACAATTTGAAAGCAATATAAAACTCGAAGTAATTCGAGCTGAAACACATGACAAAGGTTGTCAGTTACTCGCTGAAAAACTTGGCTGGAGTGTGAGTATATTTTGATTAAAAAAAATTAATATAATTTATTCAAGTAATTAAAATAATTTTTATTTATAATATTATTCTTTAATATTGGTAATACAGTTTATAATAGATATAAAACATTAAATAGTGTTAAATTGATTATAATTTATTTTTTTAAAAATTTAATAAAAAAATAAATCTATCTAAATAAATAAAAATACATTTTAAAAAAATTTAATATTTATTATAGACGGAGCTCAAGCATTATGAAGAAACAATGTGAATTAGAAAAAGACATACGCATAAATAATAGTACAAACTTATTAATATAAAAAAACATTCGGTTAAGTGTTAATTTTGTAAATAGTATTAGCAATATTATGACTTTTTTATAATTTTTATATTTATTCGCGAGGCATAGATGTTAAAACCAATGCAAAAAAAAAAAAAATTAAAATTAAAAAGTAAAAAAAAACAATCGTACACAAATAAGCGAACCGAGTGCCAAGGATAATAATTATCGAAACATAAAAATCATCCATAAAATAAATAGTCGCTAATACAGGTATATCATTCTTGTAACTCGCGAATAATGTATTTTCCTTGAAAACTTGGGTACAAACAAGATACGCTTCATTATATTTATTTATTTATAAGTATAAGATAATAAATTACAATGCAACTTAACAGTGTAGGGATTTTAATTACGTATGCGTTTCTATACAAATAGTATGTACAATTTACAAATAGTAAAAAGCTCCATATGTATGTATACAAAATTAAGCAGATCTCTCGTTCTTCCACGATCAATCAGGAAGCTCGTAGTCAGATTTTGATTGTCCGGAGTTTTTAAATTTTTTAAAGAATATAGTTATTTATATTCAATTTATAAATAGAATAGTATCAGTACTATATTACATGTTTTGAATTATTTTTTTTTTATTACTTTATTATTTCTATATTTTTAATATAAAAAATTCAATAATTTTCTATAACATTAAAAAATGTATTTTCTATTTATAATTAATGTTATCGGTCATTTAACATTAAATGATTAACTTAACAAATATACAATATTTATCGTAGTAATACGATATCATTGAAATACTTGAAGTAAATATATCAAACAGTGGATTTGAATATATTTTTTTAAATTATTAAATTACTAGTTTTCTTATAATTTTTTTTTTTTAATATATTGTAAGCATACATTTTATATACTATATTACGTTTATTTTACTTTTCAAAGACTTTTTTCAATCATTTTTTAATATGAATTATTTATTGATGTGCATGTGATACCTTCAATATTTTAGACTTTATAATAAAATGTGATATATTACTTTGAAATAGATTTGAATAAACTATTTGTATACATAATATATTATTTCAATATAATATTTTACTATATATTATTATGAAAAACTTTATCAGTATTTTTATGGATACTTAAATTAATTATAATTTTTTTAGTTTAAATCGTTTAAATATTTGACTATGGGCTTCTAAATAAATTATGTAAACGTAGATTTTTGTAATATTGTAGATTACCATTATATATATAGTGATGTACTGTAATTTGTGAATCTTTTAGATAATTAAATAAAATATTCATATCTATATTATCACTAAGTAACGCGAGCGACTATTCACTCTAAGAAATTATAAACTGCCGTTTTAAAAAATAGCGTTTAGCCATTTGGCAACATGTACAATTTTCTTGGTACAACGACTAGTCGATTCAGGATTGCTTTAGCAATCCAAACGATATTTATCTTTAGGTATGGGAAAATAAACATAAGATATTATGATTCTGAAATTTTAAAAAATTTAGATAATTATTAAAGTTGTTTCAACATCTTGTGAAACTCCAGGAAAACTTGAGGAAATCAATTATAAACAATTGGATTCATACAAGAACTTAATTCTAATTTTTAAAGTAATTGATAAATTCTAACTTTAAAAAGATGTTAAACAGAAATTAATGGAAATTGTCTATATTAGTAAAAAAACAAAATAGTGAGTTAGAAATTACAATTTCCAGAAAAGAAAAAAAAACGACAATCAACCAAACAACAATAGTAGTTTATGTTATAAAAATGTGTTAAAATTTATATTCATGATCGGTGCCTTTTCGAATGATTAGATTGTAAAAAAATATCTATAAATCATACAGTATAAAAGACCAGGTAAAGAAAACCTTGGGTCAATCATTTTTGTTATTTTTCTTTGTCATTTTATAAATTTAAATTTAAAATAATATTGTATGTGTATTTCATAGTTTTAACTTTTACAAAAAAAAAACAAAGATTACGATATATCATTGTTAAATTTAAAGTTATTGAGAATTTTTATTAATTCTATTAAGAACATATTTACTTAAATACTTTATAATACCTATTTGAAAAATTAAAACTACTTTTTATTGAACATTGCGTTGAATTATAATATATGATTCAACAATAATTTTGGAATTTCATATTTTGCTGAAGCTGATAATATATAACAGCATAGCTGTAAATAAAATATTTGTAACATAAAGTGAGCCTTACTTTTAGAAAAATGAAAATTTACATAAAATTAATATTACAAAAATTAATTTTTAATATATTTAAAATTTATTTAAATACTACTAATGATATTTTATTTGTTGTATTCACCTATCAGAAAAAATACATCATAAATTAAAATATATAAAGTACATTTTTAAAAAATAACTAAATTTCATATATTAATTATAAATTTATACTTCATTATTCACATAGTTTATATGTACAAAATAAATTGATGATAAAATTAATATTATTTGAATTTAATTCATAAAAGTTTTTTATGAATAGTAACTATAACTATGAAGATATTTTTATTATATAATTTTTATATAAATTTTGTTGAAATTTTATAATAAATTTTTTAAATAACTACAAGAAAGGCTCACTTTTAAAATCCCGTATTTTATTTTATATTTATGTATTAAACTTCCGTAAAAAGTTTAAAATATTAAATGTTCTTATCCGAAAATTTTTGGAAATTCCAGTAAAATTGATATTCTATATCATTAATATAAACCAATGGACATTTCTCATCATTTTCGTTTAAAGGAAAATACGGGTATATAACATTCAAAATTATTTAATCCTTGCTTCAAGTCTATAATCATTACAAGAACAGTTATGTAACCAGTAAAATTCTCCAAAATTCTAATTGATTACAATCATTTACCACATGTGATACAAATTTATGTGCATTATATAATTTATAGACAATCGTGGAAAATGCAAAAAATCAAAAATAATTTTCATAAAAATATTTTTTAAAATTAGTTTCATTCGTGGTGTATAGAAATTTATTTTCATTCAAAATTGATATGAAATTATGTAAAAAATTTTAATGAAATTTTTTAAACATTATTTTAATTATTTTAATCATTAATTATTTTTTATAGATTTAAAGTTATAATTTACAATTTGTAAACATTTTTTTTACATATCTGTTAGTTAGAAATAATTTTTAAAAATATAATAAGAACTTACACTTCCTCATCTTCCTGTAAGCTTAAATTTTAGTTTATTTAACCAATTTCGAAGTCGTAGCTAATTATAAAAACGCGTAATCATTTTAATATTAAAATAATTTTAAAAGTACTTACAATCTTTTGAAACATATAATCACCTGTACCCCTAATCTTGAGTGAATAGCCCCTCGAAATAATATCTCCATCTCAAATATTATTCAAGAGGATGTCATTTTAATTAATTAAGAAATAACAATTTATATCAATTATTGTTAAAGTAGAAATGGAAAAAAATTCATTCGTAAAATAAGGATTGTATTAGTTAATATATATTTGTACTTTTAACATATGCGATGTTTATATATTTATTATAAGTATATTATGATTGTATTCATCCCATGTTCTGTATAAGTCCAATACTAAACTTAAATAAAATAAAAATTAGATAACAAATGTACAGTTTTAATTTTTTTTACAAAGATTTATTTATAATTTTTATTATTTTGAATGAACGAAATACAAATAATTTCTCTTGCAAATAATCGTATAAAAATATTATACACATTGCTATAATACAATTTTTTAATGAAAATATGCCAATAATTTTGTCGCAATATTAATATACACAAAAATTTATTATAAAATAATTGAAATCAATGTGGCATTTACAGTTTTTGCATACATGTAAATACATTCCTCATACTTGATAATTAAAAATATCACAATCATTCTTGATTATAGTACTCGTAATATTGTACTAAGAAATAATTGCTTATTATTAACAGTTTTAATAATGACATATTACGTACATTATTCTTAGTGCTTCAATACCAGTTACATTATTTACAATATATGTATAGTTACCAATTTTTGCAAAAAATAATTACTTACAATTATTGATTGTAGTAGGCAACTATAATTATTATTATATATGATTTACAACTATTCAGTACAAAATTGATGCTTTTAGTGCTGCGATTCTAAATACTTTAAAAAGTTTAATACCGGAAAGAATATTTAAACTCTTGGTTTTGGTACTGTCAAAAAGTAAATTTAACATTTTTTACTTTTTAACAGTTTTATCGTTTTTTCTTTCTAGTAGTTTAAACCAAATATATGTTTTAAGTAAACGAGTATTTTTTTATTTTTTTTAAAAATAACAAATATTTATCACTTCTTACTATTTTAGATTACTAATTTTAAGTACTTAGTAATATAATCAAAAAACAATAAAATTATCGATGTATAATATTACATGCATTTATATAGTTGCTGTATCAGAGACTAAAACTATTTAAAAAACGCGTACATGTTTGTTAAAAATTGTTTTTTTACATCAAATTTAAATACTTTTTAGTAATTACAATGAACGTAATCTTATAAACAGAAATAATCATCGATACAGCATAAAGTTACAATTTTAGTTTTATATAAGACCGACGTACAAGAGCACATTTGTTATTGCTTTAGCAATATTTCAATTAAAGCTCTAAAATATTCCATCACAATTATATGAAATTCTGTTCGTATATAACAATTTATAACTGTATATAAACTTTTTTCTTGATAACATGAATACATTCGTTAATATTTTAACAATCGTAAGAAATAACGCTCTTTTTCTTTGGAATGAATATTTTCACCAATTAAAGTCATTCAAGGATATAAAAAAATTTTACACTAGCCTCTAAATTTTTTAATTCAATATAAAAAAATGAAAATTCATTCTTTTGGATTCTTTTTACAATTTTTAAAACTAAAAAGAAATCGCAATTTGAGACACTACATTAATATTTTAATGCTGATGTGGTAGATAAAATTAATGTAAAAATACTATAAAGCACTAAAATTCAATTTTGATATATTAAAATATAGTTTTATATAAATTGATAATAATTAATAATTTTTAAACATAATTTTTTTAAAAAAAAATTAACAATCATTTTCAAATAAAATATATTTATTATATAATATAAAAATAATTATTTGTTTTATATTTCTGTTTTTTGAAAACAGATAAAAAAGATTCAAACTTCTTTTGTAAATAAAAAAAAATTAAATTTTAAAAACATAACATTAGTGCCAAAATAATACAATTATCAATATACAATTAAAAGAATAAAAAATACAATAAATTTTATAGATAATATATGAATTCAATGAATTCTTGTAATACACAACTAATAAAGCCTTGATTATACTGCACCATGAACATTTTTGGTTTTTTTGCTAAAAAAATTGCTTATAGAAAATTTCATTAGAAACAACAATAATAATATTTTTTATTGCAATTAAAATATATTTATCAATTAATTAAAATCAATTAAAAAATTTATTAGGCCTAATTACTACGTATTTACATTTGAAGATTATAGAAGATTATGTGCAATGTGAGACTCTTGCCATATACAAAATTTTTAAAAGACTTAAGTATACTAAAATATTAAAATACCATCTGTATATATAGCTCTGAAAATTTCAGCCTTATTAACTCTTTAAAAATATATAAAATATATTGCAGTGCCTAAAATGTATAAAGTTAGTAATTTTTTATACAAATTTAATTGTCTGCCTTTCTTAATAAATTTAGGCGGAAGTTGCACCTTAAAAATAAAGAGTAGTAGGAAGTAAATTTATTTAAGTAGCAAAAAATAAAGTACAAATAAAATAAGAAAGATAAAAAAAAAAAGATAAACTGTTTAAATATAAAATGTAAATTATTTTGTAAGTCTGAACTTTAATAGTAATAAAAAATAGGACAAATAGAAAAACAATGATTTATTAAGTACTACTTTAAATTAAGAAATTGAATGATTTTTTCTAAAAAATATATTAAAATGCTCTGAATATCGTCAAATATTTTAAAATTATTTAAAAAATTTTAATATATTAAATAATCATACATTCTAAATTAATAAAAATAATCTTATATCAGTTTATTTTAAGGATATTTTTTCAAATGTTAAGAAATGATAAAATGTATAGAAACTATAAGTAATAATTATTTACATAATTATACTTGTATTTCTTCAATAATTTTTAAAAAAAGTGAATTAAGTGAATTCTAAATTTTATATTAAAAGTCATTTTTTATAGTTTTGATTAATTGTATACAATACGTTTGATCAATATATTTCTAACCAACCATTTTACTTTTTTTTAAAATAATTTGAAATTATTTTTTATGAATACCATGTATTACACTTCTTTGGATAAATTTCAATTAATTTTTTTCTTGATATTTACTGTTGAATTTTAAAATATGTGCATACATTTATTCCATTAAAAAAATTGAGTTTTTAATTTTCATTTTAAGATGACGACATTGAAACGCAATTACACGTAGATATATCTGCATTTATGCAAAATTTGTAAACTAATCAATAAACCTATGTTGAGAGAAATTTAAATGAAAATACAGCAAATAACCATAGGATACTAATTTAACAATAGTTATAATTAAAATATATACCTAGCTTTTTTAAAATGTATAGAATAAATAAATTTTGTATTTAAATTATAAATGTCTAACTGAATATATATGGAAATAGGAATTGTTATAAAAATAATTTTAGTATTAATTTGTTTTCATTACAATATTATAAATTGAAATACATAGTTTTTTTATTTATTGAACTTGAAAGTGAATCTTAAAGACAGATGTTCAAAAATAAAGAATTAATTAAAACATATGTACTTAAAAAATATAGGGAGATATTACCTCTTTAAACACCTTTTATTTTATTATGATTCAAACTTATTATTATTTACCTGAGTATTCAATTGAAATTTTAAATGGAAAATTGAATTATTTAAAAAGCTTTTATAATTTACTTAAATTTCAATTTATAAATTATTAATTATTTTTAAAAATTTCATAGAGAAAATGGAAAAATTTATCTAATGTAAGTAATATCGTTTTGAAGTAATTATATTTTTTAATATATCTTTGTAATAACATTTTTTAATAAATCTTTGACATTGTAAAAAAAAGGAACAATTAATATTATTTTCTAAGTAATATTAGTTAATAATTCATATTGCAAACATCGAAAAAATAAGTGAAAAAATCAAAATAAAATTATAAATGTTATATATTAAAATATATTTATGTCCTAAAAGTAATTGAAGTTATTTACCCTTCTTTTAAATTTTAATTTTTTTCATTTATAATATGCTATTATAATAAATATGTAAAAAAACAAATAAAAATGAATTTTTTAAAAACATTGATTTTAATAATATAAAAAAATACTATTGATTTTAAAAATAATTTAAAAAAGGTTTGTAAAATTGTCTAGCATATAAAATATATATATTTTTTTAAAATTTCTAATAAAAATTTGAGTTGTAACTTTTAATAATACTTGATATAAGTACAAAAATAAAATTAAATTTATAATCATTTATTCCATATGAAAAATTTCTCTTATTTTCTTCTACATATACTTGTAAAATATGATATCTCTACCTTGAGTCTTAGTTTTTTTTACCTAACACTTGTAAACTCAAATTTAAATTTAAATCTTAATCTAAAATCTAAAAATATTTTAATTGTTTCTAATGAAATGATCTATTTACAAAGTGAGATATTTATGTGTTTAGAATCAAACTCATGATTCAACTAGCATTTGATACATCTATATCGATGGTATCATCCTTTAACAATAATCGCCTTTCTTCTTTCAAGCCACTTTGTTTTTTACCACCACCTTTGCGTTTTCCTCTATTAAGTACTCCATTTTCTTCATCCATCATCCGTAAAATTTGAATCTGATCAGAGCTTTCTAATGGTGCAATTGAAATATCACGTACAGCTCGAAATTTACCACAATTATTTAGATGCTCATTTTCTAATCGAAAAAAGTTCCACACGAATCTTCTGATGTGTTAAAGTATATTCGTATTATTATAAACATTTTAAATATTAAATTTTGATTAAAATACTTTTAATGCATTTTCATAAATAAAATTTCCTTTTAGATAAATTTTTCTTATAAGAAATAATTATATTTATTGTAAATATAGTAATATTTAAAATATTAAATATACCTCATAAATATTATATTTAAGTACTGTTAATTTTTCTAAATTAAAAAAAATTTTATTTTTCAAATTTTAATAATAAATTTTAAATTATTTATTTAACAAGTTCCTATGAGTCAAAATTCGATGTTATTCTTAAAAATATTAATTATTATTTACGTTAAATATTACCTGAATACTTCTAGAGGTGCAACTATGGAAGTCATTAAATCGTGTCCAATAAAACCATACTCAGTTAATGCAAAACTCAATACCCACACAAACCTCAATACAAAGTCTTCAATAATTGCAAAATAGTAGAAGCTCTATAAAAAAATATAATAAATAGACATATTTAAAAAATAATTAACCAAATATAACAAAAAATAAAGTATTAATTAGTTATAATAATTGATGGTAAATTTATACAAAATTGAAGCTTACCGCTGATGAATAAACCACTTCTTCTCTTAAAAATTTATTTTCTCCAGCATTACCATCTAAAAGACCCCAATCCATTTTTATGTCCCATGTATAAGAATATATTGAATTGATAATACAACTAATAACCCAGAGCCAAGCCCATGGGCTTTCCCAAGTTCCATTGTATTTGTCTATCAAAAATAATTGTTAGATTAATTTACTAAGAAAAAATTTCTGATAAATTTTATAAATATATTTCATGTATATAAAATTTATAATTATAAGCTTTTATGTAAAAAAAGATTATAGGTATTCCTTTTTCATTATTATATTTTTATAAATAACATTTTATAAATAATTTTTAATTAAATGTATATAATATATAATAATGATATTATAACAGGAATTATTCTCTTAAATATTTCTTAGAATATTATTTATAAATACAATTTAAAAAAATATATAGTGAAAATATTTAATTAATAGGAGTTTATAAAAATAATTTGAATTAAATTTTAATTATAACATTTTTTTAAAATTATTTTTTGTAATTAATGAAATTTAAAAAAATTATTTGTTGATTATTCATAAGATAATTAAAACATTAAAAATTGAATTTTTCGTCTTTAAAAAATATTCTATTATTCTTTACAAATTAAATTTATAAATAATATTAAGAATAGAATACAACAAAATAAATTCAATGATCAAAAATATATTGATTAAACTTAATAAAATTTATATAATTAATTAACAAGTATAATTTGTGAGATAGTATGAATTATCACAAATAATATCAGAATAATATTATATCTCTCAAATTTTCAAACAACTTTTACGTTATTTTTGCTAAATTATTTTAAGCATCTAATACCTTTATGATAAAATCGCAAAGTGGCAGTAATGACCACCAGAAAAGTTGTGGCATATTTCCCCGCATTAACTAAATGCGGAAAGGCCTCTCTAGAATCTCGATAACGACGTATACACTGAGCGAATCTAAACCACGCAGGAAGACAATTTACAATAGGTCTCATAATTAGTGATCCATTGGAGCATTGAGTTGTGTCGGTTGCCTCAAGCCAATTTCCATTTGTAATGTAGAAACAAGCGAGAAAATGGAAATCAAGAAGAGCGGTAACCAGACTGTTGAGTTGATCAGCCAGCCAGAAGTCGGCAAAGTTGACATATACAAATGGTGCAATGATAACTCGCCACTAGAAAAAAACAAAATGTATTTGTACACACACAGTAAATAAAAATAATTACTAAAGAAAGATAGTATGTTTGAGAAAGTTAATAACTATGCATTAATTAAAATTAATTAATTTGATTTAGTTATACTTGATATAATTGTTGATGTTAAATATTATAATATTATATTAAATCTTACTCACCACGATCCTTAAAAGCCAAAATCGAGCTTCATGTCGAAATACTTTAAAAGGATTTAGTAAAAAAGCTGACATAATAATAACTAGAGCTAAAGGATTAACGTAAGGTGGTATACTGAGACTTGCACTGTATAAAAAACTTAATAAACTCAACGTCCATACAACTCCAAGAACAGCTGCTAATTCCATTAGATGCTGCTCTGACAAATGATTGCGAGGATCCAATTCAAATATTAATACATGATTAACACCAGAAGAACGCCAGCCATATACATTAACACCAATAAGAAAAAGAAATTGAATAATGAGCAGTGGGCCTCGATACAATCTGAAGGCAATTTTTAAATTATCACCTCCATCATGAAATATAGCTAAAAATAAAATTTAATAATGTTAAATAGTTTCGTTATTATTTATTTCAATATATATTAATTTATTAAGTTAAAAATATATTAGTTGTATTAATTAGTTATATAATATTCTACAATGATTCTAATTTAAATTAATTTCAAGAACTTTAAAGTATGTTTGTATTACATAATTTTAATTAAAAACAGTTTTTTAAGTTTCTAATTAATGAATATTTTTAAAAACTTTTATAAAAGAATATTCAAATTAAGTTTTATGTATATAAATAATTTTTCCTTTAAATTAAGATTATAATTTTTTTTTTACCCAATAAAATCAATAATTTAATTATTTATACCTTATAGTAGCTCGTACCTGATAAAACTACTGCTACAAACAGTACTATAAAACTACCAGAAAATAAACCAACTTTAAATGTTGTCCATGGACTTTGATGTTCACCAAGAGGTGGAACTCTGAGTCTTTTCATAGCACGTTGACGATCACCACCTTCTAAGCCATTTGTAACAGTTGCTTCTGTATCTTGAATAATTTTATCTATATCTTTTGATGTATAAAAATGAGTGGTTTCCACACATTCAACTCTCCATTTTGATCCAGTATCAACAGAAAGTAACTAAAATAAAGCTTGATTCTTTTTAATAATGATATTTACATCAATATTTAAATATATAAAATTTTTTTTATTTTTATATAGAGTAATTCTGATAATATTGCCAATAATATATTAAAAATTTTTGCAAATATATTAATTAAATATGTAATATATTGTTTAATAATTTATGGCAAAAAGTGAAATTACAAAATATAATAATGAATAATTAACTTATATTTCTATAATGCAACATATAATCAATGTTATAGTGTACCTTATCATGTTTCTTCAAAATTTTACGAAAGCCAGTATAATTTAAATTTTGATAATTTTGTAAAAGAATAAGTGAAAGATAAAATTCTGAAAAAGCTAATTTCAATTCTCTCATTTTTCTTGCTGGAAGTTGATTTTTAAATGCAGCTTTTCCTCTATTTCTGCCTCCACTCTGTTGAAGATCTTGAGCAGTTTTAAGTTCACTTTGTATAGATGCATATTTTCGAGTTGCTTCTGCTAGTTTTTCTGCAAAGAACCAATAATAAATAAATTATACTTAAAATTTAGCAAAACAATCTTTAATTATCATACAATTTATAGCCTTACCAGAATAAAATGTATTGATTTTTTTTAATTCACGATCACAGAAGGTAAAGAAAACTTCATCAAATGAAGCAAAATGTCGAGTTATTATTTCTGGTTCTACACTTTCAGAAGAAGGTGCTTCCTCTACTGCTGTATATAACATCGCTTTCATTTCCTAAATATTTTAATTATTTTAAAAAATCTGCAAATTATTAAAAAAAGTTTTTTGTGTTTCCTTACCTCGTAACTTATATATTGCTTGCGCCATTCTGGTGTAATATGAGCAGAAAGATGTTCAGCAAATTTCATTGTTTTATATTATACTGCAAAATTAATTAAAATATACACATTTATAAAATTTTTACTCAATAAAATTTATCGTGCAATATTTTATATCATAAAGTTTTTTTCTAAACAAATTGCAAATCTAATAAACTATAATTAACAATCAAATTCAAGCAATATGATCATTAAAAAAAATTTGAGATAAATATTTGTAAAATAAAATATCATTATAAACAGTTACTTATTGAAGTTTCTTTAAATTTTTTGCAACAAAAACATTCAGTGTAGATAAGTTTAACCTACTTTTTCAAATATTTTTAAAAATTTTATGCATACACTATTTAACAAATATTTGATGTAAATACAATATAGGTTACTTTAACAGAATGAATTACTAAAAAAAAAAATTATATACCATATTTGCATTTTAAATTAAATTATTTTAATGTGTTGAAAGCTGTCAAGTATTACCTTAATAAATAAATGCATATGAATATTTCCCAGAACTTGTTTTATGTTTTGAATTCGTATAAATGCTTTTACAAATTAATAAATAAACGATTGAATAAATTACCAAATATTACGATTTACTTAATTCAAGTATATACGTTAAATCATATTTGCTAAAATTAAGGAACGAAGAAAATACAACCTACTTAACGAGCCACAACAAGAATTTTCACACAAGATAACTCAGATAACATATATTCAGAAACAGATATGTAAAATTCAGTGCTAATTGTATATGCAATAGCCAGTGGTGAAAAGCACTTTTAGTTTAATAATCACCTTTTATCAATAATGCAACTTATATGTAATAATCACTAATAATTAAAATGTTGATGACGAACAATTGAGCATGATTTTTTAGTGTTTTTCTTTATTGCTTCTTCAAACAATTACACCACGTGACGCTTCTTATGTGTATTTTACGTCATTGAAAGTAATTAGTTACTGTGTACACAGTATGTAAAGTTGGTTCTGTGGTATATCAGCTGGTCGATGTCACCATCAGCGCTCAACACACCACAAAATATCCTAGATTTGAAATCAGTAATTGATCAAACAATTTTTTTATTGCACGCAATATTGTATTCTGCAATCATTTTGCAATCTTTCATTGATTACTTCAGCATTATTGCCAAAAAATTCAACTGGAAAGGACGAATGTGGTGCATTTATTCAGAAAAAATGGAGTGGCTTTATAGTCTAATGTTTTAAATAAAAAAAAAATTTTTGTAGACGATCTAAAAATTTTATGTTTCTTGGATGGCAGGAGGCTGCAATTGACAAAAATGATTTTGTCGTGTAGATATACTGTCCATAAGCCAGCCTATGAAGATTCATGATGATTCATCAATTTATTCTGATTTTATTTAAGAAAAAGTATTTGTACATTTTTCGAGGGTCGAAATTTTGCTGCAGGTCCCTGTACGTTAAGTCTAACATAAAAAAAAAAAATTGACAAATATTTTATATGTAATGAATATAATATTGTGGTGCCTAACCATTATTGTTTTTTTCAATTATTGGTGTTTTATTTATTAATTTAGATAAAAAAAGCAAAATTATTAATATTCCATTTAATTATACTGCTATAGTTCCAATTCGGCCGCTGATGGCGCTGATAATTTTTTATTACATGTTTGCTGCATTCCGCAATAATTTTGCAATATTTAATTGAAAACTTCAGCAGTATTGTCGAAAAAATTACACTGTAAATAACAAAAAAGGTTCATTTATTTACAAAAAAAGCTTAAGTGATTACAGAGTCCAATGTTTAAAATATTAAATAAAAATATTTTTTGTATACGATCTAAAAATTCGATATTCGTCAGAAATCAGGAGGATGTAATTGATAAAAATGATTTGATCATACATATATACTATCCATGAACCAGCTTACAAAGATTTATATTAATTCATTGATTTATTCAAATTTTATTTGAAAAAATATATATTGAATCTTTGAAAGTAACATTTCTAAATGCAGCTTCTATACTGCGAGTTTGATATTCTTTATATCATTATAATTTTTATTTATGTTCTATATATTATTAATCAATTATTTACATAATTAGTGTTATTTATTTGAATTCGAATTTCCTTATCATCCTGTTAGTCTTGTTCACGCATGCGCTTTCTCTGTAGTTTATGGTTTAAGAATTTTTATTGTTTTATATTATACATATTATTTTAATTAAAGTTTTAATACGAGTGCAGTTTTTTAATAAAAAAATTGAAAGGAATTATTAAGCATTAATCGCATTTACAAAATCGTTATAAATTTTTTTTTTCTAATTGTAAAGGGGGTGTAGTTTTTTAGAGGGTGCAATTCCATATTTTCTTCTTTTTTTTTTAATTAGAAAGTTCGTAGGTGGTAATAATTTGATCATTTAATTCTTTTGCAATATTATGTCTTTAAACAAACTATTAAAGGGATTAGATATTGAGTTTTATCTAATTTTTGCCACAAATAAAATAATACGATCTGCAGCTTTAAAAGCACTTGTAGAGAAAATATAAAAATTATCAATATAAAGATTGGATACAATATACAATGATATTTATAAAATGTAAATATATTTGAATGAATACAATAAAATTTAATTTGTATTTTTTTTAATTCAACTATTGTCTGAGGTAATGTTAATTTCTATTTATATTACTTGGTTTTTGAAAATCACAATATGTTTAAAACAATTGCCTTAGCAGTAAAGCACAAATAATAGATCTTCGTTAATTTGAATTTCAAAACGGTTATTTAGTTATGCATTTCGAAGTTTTGAAGCATAAAAATGAATAAATGCGAATAAAGTGGTTATGAACTTGTAGTTTTTTAAGTTCAAGGTACGTATAAGTTAAATAGTTATTTTTAATAATTGAGTACCAATTTTTTTCAGAGATATTATTAAAATGAGTTTTAAAATGAAAATTATTGTGATTCATACGATAGATTTACAAATAGCGAATAACGTATGTTTCTTTTTTCATTTCAATACCTTCTAAAAAGCGAGAGCTTTAAAAATATAGTGGGAAAGGTAAAAAAGCTTTATTAGAGATAGAGAGATAGATAGATAGATAGATAGAGAGAGAGAGAGAGAGAGAGAGAGTGAGAGAGAGAGAGATGTGAATATTTCAAGTTTGATCGCCCGTAATTTTCATGAATAGGCCACTTCTTTTTGCAGAGAAGTGAATAGTGAATGAAATATCGTAAGAGGACCGAGATGAGCGCCAGACGAAACTGCGACCGGCGAACGAAGATCAGGGTAGATGCTGGGGGTTGAGGGGGGAAGAGGGGGGGCATGTCGAGTGGCAGTGCCAGCTAGCGAGCAGAGTCGGGACTAGGGCCCGCACACAACCGCGGCGCCGTCGTCGTCGTGCTCCTCGACGGTGTGAACGCGGCTTCGATCCCCTCTCCGGCGCTTACGCACACACCCACACAAACCGCCTTCCGCTGGGCGCACGACTGCATCGGGTTCGAGCATCCAGTTATCGCCCAGGAGGGAAGGAGTGCGCGGCGGCGTCTCTGGTGTCGACTAGTCGCGGAACGTGGCCAGTGGCCAGTTGACGAGGGCCAACGGCGATTACCGAGGATGTTCGAGTGAGGATTGACGACCGCGACGGCGTGGGCTACCTGCGAGGGGACTGACGCAAGCAGCGCAGAAGAAAAAAGTGACGACGGTTCGCGCGTGTGCATGTGTTTATCTTCCGTCTCGTGACGCCAAGGAGGTGGCGGGGGGCGGCGGAGGAGGAGGGAGCCGAGAAGGAAAATAAAGGAACGGCAGAGGAGGCCAGGAGTACAGGTGAGTTGCCTTCGTCCCTCTCTGTTGCTCCTTCCGCCAAGCGCGATCCCTCCGTCCTTACCCTTTTTCTCACCACGTACGCCAGCCTCCGGAGTTGTCCGCTCTTCGTCCGTCTCGCTCGCTCCTAACCTTTAACGACGTTTACCTGTCCGCGAGGCGACTCTTCCGCGTTGGCCTGGTGTGTTCCGCGCGCGCGTGTGTGCCCGCGAGGAAACGCGTGACGTAATTGTGTACGTTGTCGGTGCCAAGATGCATCGCCGAGAGAATGAAAGAGCCGAGCGGTCGAAAGCCTCTCGAGAGGTTAGGATGCTTTCTTTTCCTTTCTTCGCTTCTTCTTCTCGTCCGCTTTTCTCTGGCTCCGCGTGCATGTGTACGCGCGCGCGCGCGTGTCCGTGTCCGTGTTCAAGTTCCTCATCTTGCTTCCTCGGTATCGTCGATACATTGGCCTCTCTGCCATCGCCCTCCAGTAGCCGTTGCTCTGCTCAACTTTTTCTTCGTCCTGTATTATTAATCATTTCCGTTCGGTGTCAACTCGTCGCCTCTATCTCTAGCTGGTTCCTCTATCACTGCACTTTTCTGAAATAGATAACTCGAGTATTCTGATTTTAAAGTTAACTTGGGAGGCTTCCTTTTCTCTCTCTCTCTCTCTCTCTCTCTCACTCTGCCTATCTATATAACTCTATCTCTATCTCAATCTGTTCATCCTTCTTTCGTGTCTCGGATTTCGCTTCGCTCCCCTTTATGCACTACGTAATACCCACCTTCGACCTGTCATTCGACTTAACAGGACGTTGTTAAGTCGAGTCCCATGTCGCTGAGAATCTGTGTTTCAGTCAAGCAATTGTCAAATTAATAACCATACAACGTGAATATTTTATTCGCTAATTGAAATTTTAATTGATATCCAAAATCCAAAGATTAAATTTGATTTATTTGTTAAGTACAAATTAAATCTATAAGCAAATAAATTGGTAAGGACCGTTTAATTGATTTACTGACTTTTAGAAAACATCAGATGGGCGTCAACGGCTTTAAATGAAAAGAAAATTCATTTCATATTCATTTTAATGTCTGGTGCCCTATAATCGATGCATTTGTTCAAAAGTGTGAGAATAATACAACTTACGGTACTTAATTACTAGTACTTAAGGACTATTACTATCCAACTTGCGTCAACCGAATTAAAATTGAATCTTTAATTAATATTAATATTATTTTCACTATCACACCGTTAACTTAATTTTACTCTTATAACAATTTTTATCATATCAGTTGAATATCGTTTTTATGATAAATAACTACTAGAGATTGAATGTCGAAAAAGCATTAATTGTTTATAATAACTTAAAAAATGAATTATTAATATATTCGGCATAAATATCATTACCATACAATTTATAAGATTTCTTTTTTAATTAGTATTTAAATGTATAAAGAAAATTTAAGATTCTTTTAATGGAAGCAGAGACAATGAGAAAGAGAAAAAACAAGAATACAACAAAAAGTTAATTTTCGTCCAAAAAATAACAGAAATTTTAAAATGAAGTCGATTTTAACTTATTTTAATACTTTTTATATTCTACTAAACTTGACTTGCTTTTTAACTTATGAATAAATAACATTTTAAGTACAAGATCGTTAAAATTCAAAACAAATTTTATTTTTTTCTAAATTAAAAGATAAAACTTTGCCCTTTTTATAAACTTTTGTGAGACATTAAAAAGTAACTAGTCACGTTTTTAAAAGTATTAAATATTAGTAGAGTTTACAGTAAAGAGTCAGAATAAATAATTTATATAAAATAAAACAACGACAGTCATTTCAGCACAGATAAATTTTGTATTAATTCAAAAATGTATATTTGAAAACGTTTTTATCTTCTTTTCTTTTGCAATCATTAAAAAATATTACTCCTAAGTGGGTTATTTTTATTTTACTCTTAATTAAATTGAAACATGAAAGTTATTAATAATTTTTTTTTTTGTAATTTGTTAATGGTTTCGTAATAATTTTATCTTGTGTGCATGAAAAAAATCTTTTTTTCTCGTTCATCTTCAGTCATGAAAACGTTTTCGTTTATATTAAAAAGAATCCGTGGAATTAAAATTTCCTCTTTGTTTCTTTCGTACTATAAAAATTTAATTTATCGCAAATCTTGTATTTTACTGTAAAATATTTGAATGAAAAATTTATAAACATGTGAATTTTTAAGAATGTCATTTAATTGCTATGTATTTAAGAATACTTTAAATGACTATTTCTATTTATGTTTATTGTAAATTTACTTTAATTAGATTGTTTTAATATATAAGTAGGTATGTGAACATTTAACAGTATTAATATTTCTATCATTTATATTTAATAACACTAAGAATTCAAGATAAAATAAATTTAAAAATTAGTATTCATATTTGTTTAAGTTGATATAGCTGAACAATAACAAGTGTTTTTTTTTTTTTAATTGTTAGTGAAAATTTTTAATATTAATATGTTCGTTTCTATTTATTATTATTAAAAATTATGAAACGCATACTGACAATAATTTTTTTAAAATTTAATTCTTTATATTTTCATAGTAAATATAATTGATTTCTGTACAAGGTTTTTGAAAGCATAAAAAAAAAGAATTGCAAAAACCTAGTCTTTGTATTCAAGTAATACAAGTTTCATTAAAAAAAAACGAAAGTACACTCAGTTAAACTAGGAAAGTTTACAATGACATATAATTTACATCACACAAATATAAAAAATAATTTTTATTTTCATTGCATACGTTATTAAAAAGTTTGTTTGATTATTTATGTAGTTACATAAGTAAAATTTATATATAAAATATTTCAAATTTAATAAAATTGGTTTAAAGCTTCATGTATAATATCATTTAAATTTTTTGTCATTCAAAATAATTTTACTAGTAATGTTATGAATAATTTTATGAGTAAAGCTTTTAGAATTTCATTTTTCTCGTTCCTACAATAGAATGTTAAAAAAAAATAAAAATATGAATCTGAAAAACTTAAGTGTTTTATTTGTAAGTGTGGATTTATGATTATTGATATCTTAACGAACAATATTTGTCACTTTTAGATTAAGAACGAGGCTAGAATATATAATTATTAATATATTTATTTGATAATTCTATTCAAATTTTATTTAATAAAATTTCAAGGATATATTCAGTACTTTAATTTCCACACTTTAAACAATGTTTTATTCAAAGCACGCAAATTAAATGAATTTCGATTCATTTTTTTTGTTTACAATTTTTAAGAAAACATTTGTTTTTTAGCTTTACTAATTCTAAATTAATGTTAGATTGTGTTGAATAGTTCTTGTTGTTACATGCATATGAATTTAAAAAAAATAATAACAGTAATACAACAATGTACTTGTAAAAAAATACGTTTTCAAATGAATTTGATTTAATATAATTTTATTTAATGAATTCCCCAAACGATAATAACAACTCGATTATTTATTAAGAAATTTATCAAATGCGGGCAATACTCTGAGTTATTTTTACTGGATTTCTGAATTTAAATTTTGATGACTACTTCAAACACTTGAAAACGTGTTATTTTATTACAAAAATTATGCTTTTTATGTTGAAAAAAGTTGTAAAATCTTATAATTTTATCGAATCGAGCCAATAATTAAAATCAATTAGTCTCTCGGTAAGGACATACAATTGCAGCTCGACGATTGGAATGAAAATTAGTTAACCGTCGTCAAAAGATTTCACTCGAGTGCTGCAGATTTTTCTTGTGAGCGAGTGAAGTGATGCAATTTGGCTCGCGCCTGTATCGTAACTGACAGGACATAAAAATGGAAGACGGAGAAGTACAGAATCTGGGGGAAAAATTGAAAAGAGCGTCCTGGTGGGTGGGGAAGAAGCATATTCGGTTAAATTAACTTTGAAAGAGCAGGTCGGCGTACAAGGTCCGGGCTCTCGATCTCGCTCCTGCTGCCTTTCCTCTCTCCTCCGCAGCCTCCACCCTCGAGCCTTTCATCGCGACGCCAAAGATCGAAGGCAGGGAATGACTGGACGGGACTGGAGGTCGCGCGAAAAATACTTACGTAACCGGACGATGCCGCCAACTGTTTTTTACTTCGCCCTCCGTCTCTGGCACGACCTACGTACCATGGATTCTGGTGAATGTCAGGCATTTCGAAGCCTTCTTTGGATCATCTGACAAAGCGACATAGCCGTCGACACTTTTATTGATACGCGTATTCTGGGAGATTCATTGTTCTATTTTTAATAACAATAAAACAATTTTGTGACGAATTGGATCGGACCACTCATTTTCTATCACTCTTTGGCTTATGTTATCTATGAAACACACCGTTTTTCATTATCTTGTAACGTACACTCGATTTTTCTGGTGTCCTCGATTTTTATAAAACGCCTTCCGCGAGCTTTAACATTTGTCCAGTTACATAAATTAAATAAGTCAAAAATCAATAAAGCTCTTTTTGTAAAAAGAGCCTCATACAGTTACAAGTTTTATTTTTTCTTTTTTTATCCTAGAGAAGACAATTATTATCATTGCTGTACTCTGTGTTTAAATTCAACGTATGCGGAAAATATTTTTTAGGATAAGCTTATAAAATTGGAGAATTGTGTTTTACTATGAGGTAGTAAATTTAAAAAATTTATAATAATATGTAGTATTCGAAGAAAATAAAAAATTCTGCATAATTAAAATAGATTGAGACTTGCATAATCATCCAAGAGCTCCGCTGAAGTGTATAATACACATAAACATTCACGTTTTTAGGAGATAAATGAAAAAAAAAATTAGTTACTGCTTTTAAACATGAAGTAAGTGAAGATTAAAGTTATAAAATAATGAATAATCCTTTTAAATTTTATTTAAACTCAACATTATCGGTGTTAGATAATATCAAATTATCAAATTCTAATTTTATGATCTAAAGATAATATATGGGTTAATATAATTTTTTGTTCTTAGAAAAGTAGTCAATTATATTTATAATTTTTAAAATGAATGAATCTATGCAATGAATGTGTACGCTATAGTCTACAATTTTATTTCGTATGAAAAATGTATTTGTGTACTGTTTTTTTTTTAATTTTTACGATATGCATTTAATTTTCAACCGAGTAGTCTGTGATTTATCAGTTGTATTACATTGTTTTTTATGCGATTTATAATGTCGAAGTAAACAACCTACCCAAATAAATTAAAAAATTCTTTATGTTTTCGAAAGTAGCCTAAATCAGAAGATATTAAATCATAAGTTCTTTCGTTGCATTTATAACGACCAATTTAAAAAACAAAACTTAAATGAGTGTGAGAAATAATAAGGAAAATTTTTACAACGAAGAGAGAAAATTTTTTCCTTGGAATGCATAATTTTTATTTTATATTATTTAATTGTTTTTTGTTTTAAATTAATAAATTCTTTACATCCAGCAGTATTTTGAAAAATATAATGGACTCATTCATTAGAATTATACTATGACTTATATTAACTTTATTTTTGTCATGTTAAATTAAAATTAAATATTTAAAATAATTTTGAATGCATTGTGTATACATTGCGCGTATCTTTTGCTGTGTATAATTATTTATTTTATTTTTGTGAAGCATGTAAACATTTATAAACACAGATGAAATCAAAGCTATAAATATTAAAGTTTAATACTTTAAAATATAGTTTAAAAATTAAATATATATAAATTAAAAATACAATTAATATCAGAGTTTATAATTTAAGCATTGGATAAATGAAAGAATTGTATCAATGTGTACGTATTCATATTGTAAACTGTTCAGAGTTTTAATCGAAAATAAAGTTTTTGTTACGCAGTCGTTCCATTTTTATTCAAAGTTAACGTTAATTAAACAATGTTTTATACATCAATACCTTGTCATTATTTTCAATGTAATGAAGCCAAAGATGGTATCATCTCGTTTTCAGATGTGCAGCGTTCGTTAAATGTTGCAGTTGAGTTCGCACGACTAAAAAATTTAATAATAAAATATATTTTCTCATGTTATACTTTTGTTTTTAAACAAAGTAAGCTTTGCGCAAAAGTTTAGAACTCCTTTGAGCGAGAAAGAGAGGCGAGAGGGAAGAGAGAGAAGAGAGAGAACGCGTGCTCCCGTCGACATGTAAGAACCGTGGAGCTCGATGATAATTGGCTCGAATTTGATACCAGACATACGAGGCGAGCATAACTCACATACTGTTTAGCCTTAAAAAAAAATGAATATTTTATATTCGATTATATAGCATGTTGTTTGTAAATTTAACGAGCTGTCGAATTCATATGCTAATGTTTCATTATTTGCAGGAACATGTCTTTTGGTATTTTACTTTTTAAACAAAACTTATATCGTTTTTGGATCAAACTATTTTTAATTTCATTTGTTTGTGTAACGTTTATTTATTTATTTACATGTGGATTATTGAATGTTTTAAACAAATGTTTTAACCATTATCTGAATAATCTATTCAGATAATGGTTAATAATGCATTTTTTTTTATTAAGTATCAGAATATCCAATCAGTGTAAATGTATGATTTATCAAGCATAATAGCATAATAAAATAAAAAGCAAAATAATTATTATTTTTTCACTTAAAATATGTCACTAACATCTATATATATTTTGCAAAAAATATTAGTGTTCAAAAACAAGTATAATAAAAATAATTTAAAAAATATCTTTTCTAAAATTTAAATTATCAATTTTAACATTTATTGTAATTAATTATTTTAACATATCCATTACAAATTTTATACTGTTGAGAAATTAATATTTTATGTGTCATTTGGATTATATTTTAAAATAATTTATGATTATGTTTATTTATATTTGGATAAATTTAATTATTTTTAATTACATTTTCTAATTTATTAAAATTATAAATATGATATAAAAATTATTCATCAATAGGTGTGTCGATTTTAATCTAATCTTTATTATATTATCTACATGTAAAAATTCTGATAAAGCTACTGTGTAAATCACAGTGGAAGTTTTTTTTTTATTATTTTTCTAACGTAAAATAATGTATTGTAATTGCCATTAAATTTTCAAATTTGCATACATAGTTGATGCTCAGAAGTGTATGAAATGAAAATGTGCTTTAATTTTTTCATACTATTGTACTGATGTATATTGATGAAATACAAGATAGTACTTTGTAGGTCGTTATAGAAATATAGCAATCTGAATACATTAAAAATGGTAAAAAGTCCTTAGTTTCTTATTTTCTAAAATCCCATTCGAAATATTTAGCGGTTAATTTTTTATCAATAAATTTACTGAAATAATGATATTTCTTTATTTTTTTTGTTATAAAATAAAATGTTGTAAATAGAATAGTATAATATTCATGGACGAATTTAGTGTTAATAAAATTACGAAGAAAATTCATTTTTATTTAATACGATTAGTTAATTAGGAGTGGAGAAATTTAAAAAAAAATGAAAAATATATAATTAATATATAACAAAATCTCTATCTTACATTTTGTAAAAATCTTTTAGATTATTTAAAAAATGCGAATAATAAAGATCAAAATCGGTTGTATTCCAAAAAGTGGCGTCTTAATGGGGAAAACAAGAAGTGAGGGCTTAGTTTGTCGTATTTTATTTTTATTATTATATTTCTAATCCTTCCTAATCTTGTTCTTCCCACTCCTTATCCAACATTGTACCTTCAGTCCTTTTCGGTCATCTTTATCCGAATTTTTTAGATAATATAAAAGATTTTTACAAAATGTAAAAAACAAAATTTGTTTTAATATAAGTATAATTTTTTTAAACCGTTGAAAAACAAATAAAATCGGATAATGCACCCAGATTAAATAAATTTTTTAAAATGTTTAAATAATTTAATTAAAACTGGAACTGTGCTAAAATTTATAATTCCTTAGAGCTAAAATTTTATATGAATAAAATATATATAAATCACTTTAATTTTCTCAAATTAAAGTTCAAAAGATTGAAAAATGATGAAGCTATACATTTTTAATTAACTAAAAAATTTTCCAGTTTACTGAAATGTAAAATAATACACTTCGTTAAAATTGTTTACAATAAATTAGTTTATGAATATTCCATGTAGCATCTTAAAAAATACAAAAGAATGGATTTTTTTTACAATTTTTAACGCCTTCTGATTGTTATATTTCGCCAATTAATTAAAAAATACTTTATTGCTTGATCAATCAAAAAAGTTTTATTTAACAAAAACATATTTATTCCTGTATGTAATTACATATATGTATATGTAGGGACTAGAATAGATAAAAAGTGTCAACTACAATTAGCAATTTTTGCAATTAGCTAAAAATTTTTTTTATTTATAAAAAATATAAATATACTTTCAATTATCGTATAGCACAATATTAATACATTTTGTTATAGGATTATTAACATTGAGTTAAATGTATTAATTAACTTACATTTTACTAATTTATTATTAATGTGTTCTGTTATAAATACTTGTAATACATGCTAATAATTATTTTTAGTTTTATGTTAGTATTGCATAAAAACTATATTGTAAAAAAGTTTTTTTAATAGAAATCGTTACAGGTTTTTACTATTTAAGTAATTACAAGAATAATATTTTGTAATTAACGTTATAAATTTTTACAGTATCATTACCAAAATATTTATTTTTTTTAATTTATTTTATTATTATCATTAGACAGCGCATTAAAGGACTATATGCAATTCATAATTTATAATTAATTAAATAATACAATTATAATCAAATAACAGTATTTAAAACATTCGCTTATTTAATTTTTTATTATTGAATCTATTATCATTAATTATTTATCTTTAAAGTTTATAATAGTAGGTCAAATTTTATTTTTCAATGAATATTTTTCGCTTCAAGTGGAACTTTAATTTAAAAACTGACAAGATCAAATTTAATTATTTGTAAAATCATTATTGTTTAATATTTGTTTACAAACGTAAACAAATTATTTTATTGTAGCCCATTTTTCATCAAACATAATTTTAGTAGGGTATTAAATATTTTAATACAAATTAATTTTAACTGTAATAAGTCTAATTCACGTTAACTTTTTTAAAAAATTATATATGTTTATTTTAATTTTGTATTAACTTAAATACATACATATTCCGTTATATTTTAATATATGAATTATATTACAATCAATATGGTATTTATATTTAGATTTAATTTTTTTTATTTTATAAATATAGTTTATGTACAAAACTATTTTTACTTCTTATTTTCTTTATAATTACGAACTCTATTAACCAAAAGTATTTTTCATGAATTAGTTTTTCAATTAAATAAAATAATCTGCCTATAAAAATTGGATAAGAATAGAAAAAGTTAATACTTTTTAAATATTTTTCTGCTATAACTATTTATACCTCATTTTAATTAGTATATTTTCAAATAATTTAAAAAACAATAATGTTCAATAAATTGTCACAGTAGTTCATACTATTAATAATTTGTACATAAAGTCTAATATCTGTTATTTATTAATATTTTATAAAAATAAACTTCACATTTTGTAATAAATTTGTAAATATTAATTCTATCAACGTTGTATTTGTCATTTTTTCTATAATATATTTTTATCTTGTTAGCGATAAATATCACATGAACGAGCATGATAAATAAAAGTTTTGACATTAATTAATCTTTTCAATAAGAAATACACTAAAAAAGTATAGATATTATAGAGCTCTGATTATATATTTTATTTGCTCATATTATTTGCATTATTGTACATTGGAAAAATACGTAATTAACATATTATTTTTGTAAACTTTTTGGTATAAAAAAAATATTCTATTCTAAATTTTTTCATTTCTTCTACTTATGTCAATATTTGTATTATTCGTAAAAAATTTTTATTGTAAATTTTTAAATGAGGAAATTATTCAATGAGAAAATTTTTAATATGTTTTTTCATACATTATGTCATTTTAAATTGTAAGAAAATTTAATTTAGTTATACTAAAGCTAATAAAAACTCAGTGTTATTTAGATTTTAATAAATTTTTATGACTATAGGATGGAAAGTGAAAAAAGAATAGAAAATACAAGAAAATCTTGGAAATTAAAAAAATATAACTTTAATAAGTTTTATTAAAAAAGAAGATTATATTATGTAAATAAATTGGAAATTGTGTTCTTCTTTTAAAAAAGTTGGTGTATTAGTGAATATTGATTAAATGAAAATAATATTGTACAGATGGTTGTTAGCAGGAAATAAAGTACTTTTATATTATTAATAGAATATGTAAATAATGAAACATATTACTCCATTAAATTGTAATTAAGGTAGTATTATTTTAGATAAGCCCATATTAATAATTAATCACCATTTAATGATAGCCCATTTATCAATGAATATAAGTTATTTTTTAAGGCAGTTCTTTTATTCTTATTTTGATAATATGCTTAATTGGTGCGACGGTCTAAGCTCAGGTCACATAAAAAATTTATTTTTTTGTTTTATGCTTTAATTCATATGTATGCGTACTTACGTGAAAATCAGCACCTAAATAAAGTAAAAGCATATCATTCTTATAAGTATCATCTATATCAAAATCAATCAATTGACAAATCCTTCTTTGATTTTAATTGATAAAAAAAATCGACATTTATTTATGTGGCTTATTCGGAGTTTGTTCTTTTGTCGAGTTATATGTTGCATGTGCAATGGAATGTCTAATTACATGCATACAGTCACAATTATTAATTACACACACTATTTTGTACAATAAATACATCAGAGTACATGACCACATAATCACTTACATACACATGAACACATTCGAAAGTAGATACGAGTTTATTCTCTTTCATACCGGTGTACACGTTACGCGCGTTAAATTAACAGCTTGAAATCTTGAAATGAGTATAATAGACGTTTACGACAATTAAATTAAATTAATTTGTAATGCAGTATCAGTTAATTATTTATTACATGCAATGAATTTTATTAGGATTAAATCTACAAAGAATGTCAAAGAACTAATTAATTTATGGTTTAATGTGGATGCAACTGAAGTTTTATACATTAAATTTTTATGTATCAGTTGATAGAATTTATTTTAACAATTTTATAATTTAAATTACTAAACCTTTTTTAAAATGCAATTTTTTTTCATTAGAATTTTAATTTATTAGAAATACAATTACAAAGAACTATACAAATATTACATTATTGTAATTTGAGAAATATAAATCTCAAATTATATTTCTTATATTCAAACAAAAATAATCTGAATATTTCACGAGAAAAAATGATTATAGATATAAAAAAAAATTGAAAGGTATAAGTTTTTTTTTAATATAATCATTAATTATTAATAAAAATGGTAAAAAATCTTATATAATTTAGAAGTATGTACAAAATTTTTAATGTTATTAAATATTTAATTAAATAGATAGTTTAATAAATATTTAAAGAAATCGAAAGTAGAATGTATTCTTTTATTGTCAATTTAATATTGCATTTATAAAAAATAATTATTTAAATTAATACTAGATGTGCTTTAGCAAATTTATGTATAATTAAAATGAGACATTAGATTCTAGAAACGAAAACAAATATTTTGATGATTTATTTCATAAAAAATGAATATAATGAGTGATTCAATAGTACTTGGTAATGTACTTGATTTGTTTATAATTATATTATATTTTTATATTATAATTATATAAATATAGTTTTAATTACTTAAAATTAAATGAAAATATCCATTAGAAATAATGCGAACAATAGATTAATTGTAATTAACACAAGACATAAATTATACAAAGCTATAAGTACATTATTACTGTACATTATTATTGCATATAAAACATTGACCAAACGAATTATAAGAAACAAGATATTTAGTAGTAATTACAGTGAAGATGTAGAAAAATAAATACAGCCAATAATGTTTATATTGATTGAAACTAAATACGTTTCATATAATTAGAGGAATAAATTTGATTTAACTCATATTGGACATGCATATCATATAACGATTTCAACCAAATTATAAATAAATATTGAAAAAAATTGTCAGCATGTAAATTTAATTTAGTATGGAAAAAAACATGTAATATTTGTATATTTATATAATGTAAATTCAATGTTTATACATTTCTTTGGCTATTTATTAGTTTTTATAATTCATTTATTCAAATTGTTGAATAGTTTTAGTATATGATATTATTAATAAATTTGATATTAAAATAAAAAAAATGTACTACATATGCTAATTTATTAAAGTATATTAATAATCCATTTATTTTATTTTAAACAATTTAATATATACTATTTGTTTTACACATATAATTATTATACTACATAAGAAATAAGATTTACTCTTTTGCTATTATATTTTATAATGTGAAACGCAGAAAAGGGTTCGGTTCGGCAAATAGGAAAACTATTGTTTCATTTGATTTTCCTTTTATTTGCAAAAAATTTAACCGAATGCACTAGCTGTGGAGAAGTCTAATTTTCTTCCCGATTAACTCCCTCTGAGAACTCGAATGCGAGTGCTCGGAAAATTGGGCCCCTCAGGACTACAAATCAGAGCGCGTAGGGAATTTCCCGGTTCGCATACTAAGTTTTTTACTCCGCGAATACCGACCGTATAATAATACTTTTTTTATTATTATTATTTATAATCTAAATGATATTTTTGAAAATTGTATTATATTCGAATTTATTAGATAATTTAATAATCTGTTAAAAAATTTAATATAATTAGATAATTATAAACATACATTAATAGATAGAATGAAAAAGAAATATTGAAATTACTTGTTGAATTAATAAAAATTGATACATTTAAATGGAAATTAATTTTATCAATATATTCTTTCTTATCATTCTTATCATCTACGTGACATGTTTGCCATAGTGTAGCCATGGACATGAGCGATTATCCTTATTTTATTGCAACATTACAATTATAAATATTTAAAAAAAAAAATTAGTTTTTTTTATTCACAATAAAAAAATACAAACACTGAAAAAATATTTGTATATAGTTTAATATTTTAAATCATTTACTGAAAGCTATTTCTTATTTAATTTTTAGAATTTTTAACTATATAAGCAGTACCTATATAAGCCTGTATTTATTTATCAATTATTCATAATAAATATTCATAATATTCAATTTTTTTCAAAATTTTTAATATTTTAATTAAATATAATTAATTAACGTTAATACTAATAAAACTATTTTTTATGACTAGTAGTTGGAGTATAAATAGCTTTGGGATGATTTGTTAGAGTTGAAACATCCTAACATATCAATTAATCATTGCTCATAAACTTTTTTTTAAAAAAAGAGAAATATGTTTTATATATTTTTAAAGCAGATGCTTAATAATGATTATTAGTTGTTTAAAATAATATTTTATTTTTAAATAATTCGAGAAAATATACTAAATATTGACCTTCGTTATTTCCAATGTCAATATTAGAATATATGAAAATTTTTAGTGAAATAAGTTTGTTTTATAAGGGGAAAATATTGAAGAATACAGCGTGTATGCATTTAATTCAAAATCCATAAGTAAATATACTTATCCTTCTTTAGAGTGGGAATAAAAATCTAATGCTAATATGTATGGGAAAAGGTTTTATCCGTGGATTTAATACTAAAAAGTCGCTTACTTATTTATTTAAGCAAAATTATTCTCTGTTTTAACATTTTTCTGTAATTCTAAGCGCTCTGAAGGGTCACATTATCATTTCAATTTAGTTGTATCAATCCACCCATACTATCCTATCCCGCTGCCCAATAGCATTAGATACGTACCGACATATTGTCTTGAGAGATGACGTGGTGAATGTAGGGAGGGGTGAGGGGTCACCCACGCACACAGAACAATTTGGTGCCCAAGTATCTTCACTCCCACGCACGCGCATGCACACATTGAAACACAAGATTCTTGGTGAGTTTTATCCAATGCACGTGTGACTTATTTGTATTCTGGTATGAATGAAGCTTATCAAATATCTGTACACGTTTCCTTCTTGAGGAAGTGAACCCGAGTGAAACGTCGCCTTCGTTTTCTTGTTTTTCACTAGAATTTATGTAAAAAAATAGTGAAACTTTTGAATATTTGATTCTTCCAAATAGAGAATTAAAATACGTTCTTAGTAAAAAGATAAGGATCTTCAAATTTAATAAGAAATATGATTTTAATTTATAACTCAAAAATTATATTTTAGTTTTCAAAGAAATTTTACAGCCTCCAGAAGAACATCATAATGTTGTTGAAATGTCGACAAAATTTTTCCATTAAATTTTAATTTATACATTATTCACCACAGGCGTACTAGCATTTCCATAGAAAAATATGTAATACTCTTTGAATTGTGAACCTTTTCGGTATCCTGAGTTTTTTCTTTATCTCAGCTTATTATTCAAACCTAAATAATTCAAAAGATGGTAAATTTAATTTTATCACTAATTCCAAAAGAAAATAAGGGTTTTTAATAAAACATTTTTATTTGTGTAACTTGGATTTATTTTTTCATATTGATGTTAGAAAATCAAATAAATGTGTGAATTACTTGTTCAGTCCGTACTTAATTTAATAAAAAAAAAACAGCTATGTTAATAGGTGGTTGTAAAAAAATTTAAATCTAGGAAGCGTATAAAAAGTTCTGAAGAATAAAATCAATGAACCAATACTTTCACCTCAATTTTGTAACAATAAAAAATATTACTCGAGATTTTATCGATTATGCCTCGAATCTGTGTTTGAGGTGTAAATTGGCCCAAGGCTCTAGTCGTGCGAATGTGGGATTCCTTAGATAAACGACATGTGGCATCTGACGCTCGATGTCCAACTTGGCAATATAGTATTACAATTCCGTCTGCTACTGCTGACATTGAAAAAGATAAGAGAGATACGCCATTATCAATACAATGGCGACCTTGTCGGACTACCGATCTTCTATCTGACCTTGCATTTGTAACCACATTTAGTACTTTCTTTCTTCGTGCCAATACCTTCACTTGATAAGCATAGCAACCTACGAATGTGAAAGTATTGGCACTTTTTAACTCGTGAATCTTTTGTCGAGAAAAAGGCGTTACAGATAAAACTCAAATAATCGCTGAAAATTAATACTTTGAATTCACGTGAAAGATAATGCAAGATATTTATAAAAAAAATTACATGTTTAAATTGGATTTTATACAAAAATTTAAAAACAACAGTACTTGGATTCAATTTCAAAAAGCAGTAGCACTTTAGAAATAAATTACTCACTAGACTAAACCAGTTATTCTGATTTAGAATTTCTTTGGGGTTCGGTTTATTTTTAGAGGAAAAGTTTTTCCGATTTATCCATTGAACATATATTGTGTTTTGAAAATATGGAAAAACTTTCGTTGTATTTAATGTTATTCATCTAAATAGTAGATCGAGTATGTATAAGAATTTAAATATTACATTTATATGTGCAAGTGTGCATTTATGTTTTATAAAAGTTTTAGTATTTATTAAAATTATATTGTTGAGCATTTCATTTTATAAATGGAAAATTCTACAAAGTTTCTTTTTGTTTGTAATTATACTCATAATAAAATTTTTTTCATTTTTTGTCGTATATTTAATGTTTACTTAAATTAGAATATATTTACCAAAGTATGTAATTCAATCGGTATTTAATGTATTAAAACAACATTTAAATTTTTTCAAAGCGTATTTTAATTCTAATAATAATTGTATAAATTTAATGTATTTTTTTAATTTACTGTTAATATAATTGATTGGTTTCAATGTATTATCTTCATTAAAAGCTGATGTTAAACACGAATAATTATGTATTAAAATTAATATTATAGGTTGTAAAGACGCAGTAACAACGTTTTTGTTATATTACTATTGAATGTTGTATTATTCTGTTGCAACATAGTCAATGCACTATAAAATTTTTCCTGCACTACTCAGATGAGTGCAATTTGGTTGATGTTTTTTTAATAATATACGTACGATATTTGCTACGAATTATGTAACAAATTAGTGATTCTCGGTTTGAGTACGTCATTATGCAAAACGGCGGATGTTAATTCTTGGAAATAATGCATTCAACTAAAACTATTCGGAGTAATATTGGTGCGTGCGTGTGGGTGGGTGGATGGGTCGTGGGTAACCGAGGAATTAACGAGTTATCTATACTTAATACTCGCTGCTTACTCAATCGCTATAATGTTCCCTGTTTAAATTAAAATTGCAATTATCGAAAACGTGATGCATTTTTTTTTAATTTTACACTTTCGTATCAACGTGTAACCTGTTATACAACTGCCGCAGCAGTGGCATAAAAAACAAGCAAGTTTTCAAATAACAGGTGAGTCATAAGTCAAAATATGAGCAAGTGCTCTTTCAAAATTTTCAAGGAAATGGCGTGGGGGCATTAACGACTTTTCACGCGCTTGGAATCGTTGATAATTCGCGCTCGCGAGCCTGGACTCGCTTTTGGTTTTTGGCACTTGGTTGGTACATGGTGTATGGTGTATGGTGTATGGTGTATGGTAAACAGCGTACCAATCATTCGATCAACTGCCGCGAAAGCTCTGGAATGCGCACCACTCGCGCTCTAAATTTAGAAATGCGGGCTTTTGGTCGTTCGGTAAATGAGTGAGCGGTGGACTTGACTCAAGTTCGTTCAACTTTGATTTTTGTTACTCCTACGCGTCCTTCTAAATGCAGGTTGGGAACATTTTCCTGTTGAGCTGTTTTGGCGCATCAATAATTCAGCCGTTGAACACCGATTGTGCGTCAACAACAACGTCGTGGATCAATTATGAATGGGGCATCCGTCTTATCTCATCCACAATTATCGGCTTTCATCTATCGTTGCTATTTTACTCAACGCGCTTCTGGCTATTTCATTCGCCAACCTAGTTTGAACTTTATGGATATTATTTTTAAATAGCTAGCGAGCGTTTATTATCGGCGAATTGAAGGAACAAGTTAATAAAATTTCATCAATTTAACATGCGATTCGGTTTACTATTTTCAAACCAGTAGCGGGCCTATGTACATGCAAAGAGAAATAAGCAGTGACATATAAATATGTAACGATGTTTGATTTCGAAAGCTCAATTCTAAAATAAAATTTGTTTATGCGCGTTAAACGTACAATGTTTTAAAATTAAACTAGACGAAAAATATGCTTCACTACGTAGTGATATTTTAATTTATTTATCAAATGAAAATACTTCCTCGATCATGAAGGTGCATTTGATTTATTGCTTGAAACACAGGTTCATCTATTCATCAGTCATTTTACAACCATTCTTATCACTTTTACTACAAAAAAGCGGAAAAAATCTCTTCAAATTTTATTTTTATTATCTGTTAAGGACTCATGATTTACCCAAGCTTTAACTCAATTAAATTTGTCACAATTTTTACTAAATAAAGTAAATTTGATAATATTTCAGTTACATCACAATTTTCTGTTTTATTTGCACACAAAATCCCTGTATGTGTATTATTTTTATCTTATATAATATTATATAATAATTCTCTATTCGATTTGTTGTAACATATTTACTTTTTTATACTTTCTTAAAAAACAAATATTAAAAACAAAAAACATTCATAAAATTTTTACTTCAAAAGGTGAAATACGTATTTTATATTTAAACTATATCAGATCGTTAAGAATTGGTTGTCTGGATGCATTCACAATTACGAATATAAAACATATATAGATTTTTACGACAATGCTGTTTTTGTCTAGAGTATGTAATATGACTTCATTAATTCTATTTGCATTTACTATATTATAATTTATGCTTTCCTTTGACTAAATATCAAACAATAAGTGTAACGTTAAATTTGGAACAATCATTTTAGAAATAATATTATTATTATCCAAAAATTTCGTCTAAATTTATGTAAACGGTTGCTTTATTTAATTTTCTTCTGTAATTAAATTTCTTTCGATCATATGTTACCTATGACCTTATTTTGAAATTTTTTTACAGCGATTGAAATAGAAAACGTTTGAAAATTTTAATATCTATAACTTCTTTGAGCTTATTCGAGAATAATCTCATGAAAAACTTGATTTTCCCAATTAGCCTATTTAGAGCTATTACGACGTGATGAACAACTTGAATGTCTGAAATCAATCTGATCATTACTGAAGGCTAGAATATTCTCTGGCCTGTGATTAGTAATTTTGATTTTTGGGTTTGGAATTGATTAAAGGGATCATCTGCATTATTATCTATAAAACCTCTTCAGAATCGAGAAATTATCGACAATTATTTTAATTTTTTCCTTTTAGATCCCCATTTGTTATTACGTCATTCATGATTTATAATTTGATCGTCGCACCACACGGAATCATTAAAACTCGACTTTGTATAGGCAGTTAACGCAGTAGCAAACTCGACTGCTTTCGAATCGAGCTGCCTCTTGTTTTTCGCAGCCGGTCTAACTTTCATCTTTTATGTACTCCCTTTTTTAAAAAAAGAATTTATAGTCAATGCAGTGTGGAAAATGATATTTAAATTATTCCATTCTTGTCAATTTAAATAAAATTTGTCGTAGATTAAGTCAATTATTTTACTATCGTAATATTATTCCTTGGTCATAATTATAAAATTTTAAAAAGCATATATTTATAATCTTGTTTGATTGGCATTTTTTCTTTTTTATCGCAATATAGATTACATTTATCAATGAATAATGAAATTCTTTATCAGATTGCAATTGTTTGATTTATCATATGTGTTGAGATACAGAGGTATTATGTTGAGCCAATTGAAAGCCAATATTGCTACTTTAAAATCTCCAACGTTGTCTTAAAACCCTGATTAACTACTGTAAATGATCGTTCTACTAATAATTATTATTAATTTTATTGATTTTGTATTAAAATTAATTGCTAAATTTTTTATGCTTAATAAGTTATTCTTTTTCATTTTATATTAAATTTAAATGGAAATAAATTTTTGAAATGGCATTATAAAACAAATTTTTTATTTTTTAAGTTTTTATCAGCTGTTAAATTGAAATATTACTATAAGTCTCTAAGCGTCTATGTTTGTTCTTTTTTTAACAATTTGCAAATAAAAATTAATATAACATATTTTATTAAATATATTGAAACAACTATTACCTTTATATTATTATATAATATTTTATTTATAATTCAATAAGTCGAAAAACTATAGTTATTTCATAGAAACTAGAAACAAAATTGTATGAATAGAAAAAGAATGGGAGTTAGCATACGATTTAGATTGATCTAACATCTCTATAAAAATACATCTATTGGTTCATTAACTTCCGGTACTGTTTTTTTGTAGATTAAAATTATCGATTAATAGCTTCGATGATCCTATTTATTTTAGGCTTAGAATGAAGTGCGGACCTGCGGCCTGGCGACTGATATCTCGGCCAATCAGTGCTTGACTATCTCATTCGACAAAATGTTTAATAACAATTGATTAATAATTAAAATTAAATTTAAACAAAATCATAAATAATAATTAAGTAAAATATTTTTAGAATTAAAAGATATTTTTTACAAAATATGCCATTAAAATTTCACAGATAATTATTATTGTAATGTACACATGTATCAATAAGATTTATATAAAAAGCATATATTCTTTGATGTCTATTATATAATGTTTAAGCTTTGATAATTACTGTTTCACTAATTATCTAATAGAGGAATTTAAATTTAAAAAAAATTCTAAAAATCTAAAGCAATTGATATATGTGATACGCGTTAGTGAATTAGAATTTTCATTTATGTTTATTTATTATTTATAAATATAAGAAAAATCGTTATAAATTTATCTTCAACACATGAGTTTATTTTTAAAAAATTAAAAATGAAAAAAAAAATAATAGTATTTTGAAGGCAACATATGCATAGAATTTGAATAAATAAAATAGATTTACGCTAACAAATTTGCAAAGATGTTAATAATTAAAAAATTATTTGTTTTAATAAAATCAATTAAATATCTTGTCATATAAATATCCTGTTTTTTGTACACGTATTAATTTAGTATTATATCAAATAATTTATTGAATTTATTATTGAAAAAATTTCAATTTTATGTTAAAACTTTTTGTCATAGAAACTGTAAATTGTTACATTTAATCTTAAATTACTTGCAAATTAAATATTATTGAATAACTAAAATTGGTATCATTGATTAATTATGTATTCATTTGAAAGTACTCAAAATTTTTTATACACATATACTCATGTGGTTAGCGAGAATATTTTTAAAAGAACTTTAAAACAAGATCGAAAGTAGAATTAAAATAAAATGAAAGCTGCACAGAAAATTATTTGAAATTTTTTTCTTTTCTATGAATGATTATAATAATATAATTTCATTTATTAACATATGTGAGTTTTGTTGGTTTGAATATATTAGATGTTTTATATTTATAAATTGATTGATTTTGTTTAAATTTGACAAATTATATTTTTAGTCATAAAGTTTTTAAATTTCAAAATGAATATTTATGTTATTTTTAATATTTATTCTAAATAAAAAAAAAAATATCTTTTATTTTCGAATTTTTTGATAAATCAATCTTCTATTTAAGGAAACTTTAATGTTTTAATCTCATAATTTATAATTCAATTCTGTAAATGTATTTTATAATTATTATTAAGTTTTATAGTTTATTGTATATTTCAGAAATAATAAATTAAATGAGTTTTAAAAAAAATAAATATAATTTCTTTAGAAATCTATTGTTACAAAAACGTTAAATTATTACTACATTAATTATAAAATTTTTTTTTTATGAAAAATAACATTTATACAATTGATTTTTTCTTTTTATATTAATAAAGATCTTTTTATGTGTGAAGATTTAATAGATAAATAGTTAATACAAAATCAAACATTTAAAATAATGCTCTGAAGACTTTTCCACATCATTCGACGTGTCATCACATTAAATGAACAAAAAAAAGGTTTAATAAAATTGAATATTATTAATGAATAATTGCGATTTGGTTGAATAAATTTGCAAATAATAAATATGTATAATTTTTTTATCGTTCAGAGCTGCATTATAGAAGTTAAATAAATGTGTTAAAGCAAAAACGATAATAAGAAAAATTGATGTGCATTATATTTAAATTTATTGTTTTAAAAATTAAATGAATAATTTTCAATTGAATAAATCATATGAATATTGCAATGAGTAAACGACTATTAAAAACATCTTTCTCCTTCAAACAATTAAGGTGTACAAACATTAATAAAATAAAATTTGATTTTCAGGATAAGCAGCAAAATAACGATGATCACAGTTGGTAAGAACAAGTAAAGACGCAGCTCGGGCTTACACTTCAAATGAACACCGATAATACTGGCGGTCCGAGTGAGTTAAGCGATATTTCGAGATTGAATTCAAGGACGATGTCATGAAAATACCGTCGTTGACGTCCCCGAGATTACGGGGTTATTATCTCGAGTGTAGTAAGCTGCAGCAACAATCCGAGGTAATTCAAAACGAAGAGTCGACAAGGGTGCTTAAACCATCCTTGATCACTCTGTTCTCGTCCTCTCCGAGGAGGCCTGTGTGACTGGGGTAACACGTGTAACCAGAAGAAGAGCACGAATTACTACACCCTGGTTTTCGTTCATCTGGTTTAGTTGAGCGTACCCTGGATTTTCCAGGCGAGGAGTTTGCGAAGAAATTTGCGCACGAATCTTATTCATTGATGAGTTGGACATTGTAATATGGCTTTCATGATGAAGAAAAAGAAGTACAAATTTTCGGTGGAAGTCGGCCTCGAGGAATTGACTGCGGTGCCTTTCGTCAGTGCTGTACTTTTTGCTAAACTTAGATTGCTGGACGGTGGCTCGTTCGTCGATCATTCAACGAGGTAATACTTTCATCTTTTCATTATTGTTTAACTTGATATGATACAACTGACATCGAATAGTCATAGATTTTTTTTGTTGAAAATGTGCAATTACTTATGAAATAAATTTCATACCTTGTACACGTCTGAGAATATTCGGCAACACTTTTGGTACTTTTAGAAAAAAAAGTAATAATTTTTTTTTTTTAATCTAACTGAATCAATTTGTATTCATGAATATAACTTTTGAGTCATTAAGTATTAATTTAATTGCAATATTAATTTAAGTGCAATATTAAATATCCATATAAATTATGTAATTGATATTTACGAAATTAGTTGTAGTTTAACATGATTTATGTATTTGTGCTAATGTAGCAAATTTTTTTTTAACTATTATTATGTATAATATGACCATCTTTTAAAAATGTTTTATAATTAAGATTTAGTAACTCCATATTTCCAAGCAGTTTAATTTCTCTTCAGTGTTAATAAAACAAAAGTGATTTTGAAACATAACGAGTGATTGAATAATATTCTTCAATAATATACTCATATAAATCAACTCATATTATATAAAATTTAGGATTATATAAAACAAATGTTAAAAAATTAAATTCTTCGACAAGTTATTAATGAAATTTTCACATTAAATTTATCAAAATTTTGTCTATGAATAAGTAATAATTAACTTTTGCTAAAAATATATTTTTAATAATGCGATACCCAATGTTTTAACAATATTTTATAAGTATTATATAAAACTTAGGAAATTTATTTAGCATGGATTTGAAACAAAATAAAATTTTTTATATTTTAACAATCATCATGATAAAAGATTTCACAGAATCAATTTTTAGGGGATTTAAAAATTAATTTGAATTTTTTTGTTCAATTAGATTCTTGGAATTTATTTTTAAGAGTTCTGTGTATATTCAGTAGATTCCACATTTCAATAGAGATATTCTTCATTTTTTTAAAAAAAATTTGATAAATACTTCCATTTAAATTCTGTCATACGAATTACAAATTGACTCCGTATTATTTCCTTTTACATTATTCTTCATTTTTTTAAAATTTATCTTTAATATTTTGACGTTCAATAATTCTGAAAAAATATAGAAATGTAAAATCTTATTGTTATTTTGTAATTCTTTTATAAGAATATAATTTGTAAACTTCATACTATTTTTCATGACTTAAAAATACTTTTTGCTTAGTCTAATATATATTAATAAAACTATGTTATTCAATAACAATAAGAATTTAATAAATACGTGACATATTAATTCTGATCGAAAAGTAACAATCATAAAAACTTATAGTTGCAATTGAGTAAATGTAACATAGGAATGTGTATAAATTAATTGGAAACTAGTAAATTATTATTACATTATATTAATAATACTAGTAAATTGTGAAAAATAAAAAACAAATTATTATTGGAACTCTGTTCTTTTTCTTTTTTATTCTTATTTATTAAAAAGGTAATGTAATTTTGATTATATGAACAATTAAAAATAACCGAGAAACAAAAAGGTAAATTTACTTGGTATTTTATAAAGTTAAGCATTTTATATTTGTGCAATGAACAAATATGAAGTTTAATGACAAATAATATTTATTTTTAGTCAGTATTTTTTTCATGTTTTAATGGTGAGTCAATTGAAACAACATACACTTCATATTTATTGAGCATGTATATTTAATCAGTAAAGATATATTTGAAATAAAAAATGTTTCAGTTTTGTAATTGGATCATAAACACATAATATTTATTAATTAATTGTAAACAATAAATACAATTAATTGAAAATATTTTAAAAGTGTTCTAGATAGTTGTAGATTAGTAATTCATTCAATTTTTTCATTTCACGGCTGTAAAATTTTTATTAGTATTCTATTGCTTTAATGTTTGAGCAATTTACGCTATTAAATACTTTCCAATCTATATTAATTTTAGAATAATACTCAATTAAATGATTTTTATATTTTATGACTAGTTTAAAAATAATTAAAATTATTTTTATATCATTCGAAATTGTACATATAAAATTGTTTTGAATTAAAAAATGTATAACAGTTTAATTCATTCATAGTTAATTTCATATTTACACTTACAATATATTTTAATATTTGGTTGAAACTAATGAGATATTTTAATTAGACTTTATATTTTATTATGAACTTTAAAAGACATAAATAATTAAATTTTTTATTTGAATTGTGTACAACTCAATTTTTTGTTTACATATATTATAAAGAATTTTTATGGATATTATGAATCTTAATAGATTTAATTAAAGAAATACTTTACTATTGTTTTTGTTCTTTCTAAAATTTTTATACATCACATTTATTTTTCTAAAGGATATATAATTATTTAACGTCGAGATTATAAATTACACTTACAATAACATATTATCGCATTAAGAAAAAAAAACAAATCAAATAATAAAAAGTAATATTATTTACAACAAATGATAGTTTACGTTATACTACAATAACTACAATTTATTTGCAATTTTATCTTCAAAATTAGCAATTGCAAAATATTTAAAATTATTTCTTAAGCATGTTTAATTATTGCGAAAACTTTTTTTTTATATTGTTATAAAAACAATATCTACATAATTTATATAACTTAAAGTTTAAATTAAAGTTATAATTAGTGCCATAAAAACCGAATGATGAATCTTCCAGACAATGACCCTTGTAAAAAGAACTACGTAATATTTCAACAAAAAAAAATTCTTTTCTAATAACCATTTTTTTTAGCAAAATCACAATACGAATGGAATGAGAAACAGACTGAGAATTAATTTTTCTTTTGAGATATTTATAAACATGGCTAAATTTAATTATGTATGCTTTTTTCAAAGAAAATTTTTTTCTTTATGTCTATATGAATCAAGCTCGCGTGTGCATGCAAAAATAAAAAAGCATTATAAGAGCGACAAAACATGGAGAGCCGTCATTTTTGTTGCTTTATAATCGACGTTTCTATTGGAATCTCGGTCCTTTCAACAGTTATGTAAATATGTTATCTTGACACAAACACATACAAGTATTACTCGTTAAAACGCATAATTTGTAATATTTAATACATTGAAGACGCGTGCACTGTTTTTCCTTCATATCGCGTTAATTACAAACTCAAGCAGTAATAATGGCGGATATTCTATCTCCATTGATGAAGAGTTTCTTGAAAAATTCTTACACGACAAATTGATCTCGCATCGTTTGCAAGACATACTATTTTCATTCACACGCATGCATTCGTCGATTGATTTTTTTTTTTTATAGTTATATTTGATTGGAATATGTCACGTAATACACTGCTGGAAACTTACATTACATTACTATTCGAATATTAATAATTTCACCCCTCTTTGATAAATTTAAAAACGTTTTGTATATTTCTATTTTTACATTTCTCAAGTATGTAAAGATACTTGAACTAGTTATGAATTGAAAATCTTTAAAAAAAATGAATTATACTATTTATTGACAAAAATTTTCAACAGTGTACCACATAATTGTATTATTAATAATTTTTCAAGTCAATTTAACAACAAGTTAATTATTTTTTTAAATTATTCAGCTGGAGTAACAAAGTACTTTTTTGTTCGTTAACGAAATACAGCAGATTCAGTGCAGGAAATTTTTTAAATTTTTAAAAAAAATCAACTGCAAAAAAAAAGAAACGATTGAGCCTGATTTTATTTTGTATCAAAAATTTTTATAATATTACAATATATATCATCTATACACTTAGTTCTTATTTTCTCTACTTCTTCTCAACTTTTTTGCGTTAGATCGTTTTTGGTTAAATTTATTTTCATATTTCAGATAGCATTTTTTGAGATTTTTTGCACTTTAATTATATATTTTAATACCACTTTAAAAACTTAAATCGCATAATGCCTTAGGCAAGGAAAGACTTAGAAAGTTCTTGTGTACTTTTTTACATACTAAATTGTACTAAAACTGACAATCCGATAGAGCTGAAATTTTGTTCAAATAAAGTGCATCTAAATTATTCAATTTCTTTGAATATAGTTCAAAGGATTAAAAAATTACGAAATTAGAAATTTTTTAATTAATATAAAAACTTTCTAATTTGTTTAAACTTTTCCACTTGAATTTCTTAATCAGTTTATATAAAAAGGGATTTTCTTCGTAACTTTATTATTTAAAAATTGTCTATAGATAGTACTGTAGTGTTAAAATTTCAAGTTTTCATTGTATATAAAAAAAAGTAAAAAGAAATGTACTTTTTGATTAAAATTTTTTTTTTTTTTTAAATTTAGCTATTAAATATTTCCAGTGACATTTTAGAAAATAAGAAAGTATAGATTTTTTTTTTTTAAAGATTTTCCCAATACTGAATGTGTTCTATTCCGTAAATGATAAAAGCAATCCTTTGTATGCGACTAAAATTTGTAACTTTACTATGTAACAATAATAGAATTTTTAAGAATTGAGTATTTTTTTTCTTAAGTTGACATGATATGTTAGTCATGACTAATTATTATTATATTAATACTTTTTCATAAATTTCACCCCTCCCAACCACCCCCAAAGAGGTTAAAATTTAAAAAAATAAGTATACATTTTCTTTTTTTTAATTTATTATTTAATTATTATTAATTAATGAATAATTATTCATAAAATAAATTCGTAAATAAAAGGTATATAAAAAAAAAAATCTTTTAAAATTATTGAGCAAATTATATATACAAGAATTGCGTTAATGAAATAACTCTATATATTAATATCCAATATCTATAAATTATGAAATTAAAGTGTAATTTCAATTAATCACATGTGTATCACTATAAGTTTAATGAAATGAGAAACAAATCGATTTTTCAACAAAATAAAATAGTATGGATATACTTTAAGTTTATCTAAAAGGTTAATATTAATTATGTTTCTGTCGTACATTGAGCTTCTAATTTCTTTTTATAATGCATACAAGAAAACTTAAAAATAAAAATATCGTAATGTGGCGTGTTTAAACCGATCATAAAATAATAGTAGCAGATGCATCATTTTTTCGATGTTTAATATTCATATTAATTCCCCGTGAAATAAATAAACTTTTTTGTAACACGCAGATCTCATTTTTAAAGAGACATTTTTCAAGTTTTTTATCCACAATTTATATTTATTTGGTAATACTTTTTTAATGGATTAAACACAGTAAGATGAATATATCATATGAGTATGATTGCATTTTTTTTCATCACGTGATTAATACTCTGAAAATCTATTTTTCGATTGCTGTAAATTTTGAGGAGTCCGTAAATATAAGTTCGTAATCTATTAATCAATACGTTACTATTTTTTCAATCTTATTCTGGTTGTTACTTATATCACTTGTGTCTAAAATTTCACAAATCCCCTAAAATTACATCCTTAATAAATCTTGAGTTTTGCAAAATGATTGACCATTCCCAATGCAACTGCAAGCTTCTAGATAACAATTTATTATAACATTAATTTTAATGTAAATTTACTTTCCATCGTCATACAAGAACGATTTACCAGTCTATTAAGTTTCATTGATTATAAGTAATTATTAGTATCGGTTCATATCAATTTATTAATGAATAACGCGGTATTGAATCTTTTAAAATTATTCCAAAAATATATTAAGATGGATTTTTAAACTTTAATCGCTTTCAAGTATTGTGAAGTTAATGCATAATTTTATAGCTTGCACCTTTATATCCTTTTATTTTATTTCCACGTGCTATCGATTGTGTCCTTGAAAAAGTCCTCCATTTGGTATAAGGAGCTTCTGCCTTTGATTAAAAGTTGTACCTTGAAAAATATAAGCAGATTTACGATCTATATCGAAATGTTAATTAGAATAATATATATTGCTTGCAGTTGTATAAATTTTACGTGGGTTTTATCTGTCAATGACAAATGTTATATAAATAGGGAAACATTTTTTGTAGAATTTAAGTCGCACATTGAGGTATAAAATTACTATCAAAAGATTAAAGGAATTTATGTAATTTATATTTAGTTAATTTAATGTTGATAAAATTGTTTAATTAATTTAATATTTAATTACAAGATTATTATTTATTTAAGAACTTTCAATGGATATTTAAAACAGCAGTAGAATTTTATTCCATTTGCTATTCTATAATATTAAAATAAATAATAAATGTGAAAATCATAATGGTAATTGATGATCAAGGTGTTAAGCATTTTTTAAAAAGAAGTTTTTTTTTTAATTTTCCCCATTACTAATAATATTTTCAATATATTTTTATATATCTTCCAAATTTATTAATATCATTACAATAATTACTTTACTGTTTTTAGAAATATTATTTGATTTTTATGATTATTTATGTTACCATCTAATAAATGTAGTTGTATTTAACACCACATTTATAACAATTTAGTAAAATCATTGGAAAGAATTTTTTATAATTATCATATACTTATATTTTATATATATTTATTGCTGACTATAAAATTTTAATGTTTATATGTATATACAATGTATATATAATAGATAAATAAGTTGTTAAAATAATGGTTTGAGGAGATATTAAATAATTTAAGCACAAGCTAGTGTGTGAAGAAAGTCTTTAATATCTTTTATAAATTATAAGTGTTTTATACAATAAAACACTTCATATTTAATGGCAGTCGTTAAAAAAATTTCTCTTTGATATCAATAAAAATCTCAAATACATTTTTGTAATCTTTCAAGCCATTACCAATTTTATGTATAAGCAAAATTTAATATCAGTTGGTATTACATTTCTATTATTTGACATGAATATAAATTTTTTTTATAAAAATGATCTTGTCCATCTACTAAGTAAAGGATTTTATACGTGTAAATAAAATATTTTTTTGGTCACTCTACGGACAAAAATGTGACTGTCAATTAATTTTCGATGTTAACTCATTTAATCAAAATTACTCATGCCAGCTATTTAAAGAAAATTACCTATTTGTCATTGTTACATATACATTTGTTTTATAATCAAATATTGTAATACGTAAAAAGTGAATTTATTTACATTTATATAAGAACTAAGCAAATGGAGATAATTAACTATAAATATAAAAAGAAATATTACGCTTAAAAATATACAATAGTAATTAATTTTACTTATGCCAGAAAAAGATAGATATACAAATTCTATCTATGGAATAACCTGCATAATACTCGCAGAGACGCTAATATTCCGTAGAGTACAAATTTCGTATTTACACAAAGGTAATGCAATACGTTTAATTAAATGCGGGCAAGATTTTATTGTAAGGCGATACAAAAAATAAAATCACATATATTCTTACGTAATTTTTTTTTAATATTTATGAACATTTTCTTATCTATTAAATTTGTATTTATAAAAATTATGAATATAATTTAAAAATATATAATATAAATTCATATAATTTTATTTTTTTACATTCAAGTAATGAATTAAAAACTATCAATTAAATTATGTCTTTGTATAAAAAGAGTATAATTTTCGATTAATATAAAGGAAATGGAAGAGGAATAAATAGAGCTCGTCAATCAGGAGCCGATATATATAATATTACATAAATTAAAGAGTACCATATTATTATGTTTGAATGGGGTTAATTACATAGAAAATGTTTTAGTTTTCCTTGAAATAATGTTTTTCATTAAGATTCTAAAATCCATCTATTATTTCATGAATTTTGTTTTAATTACATTACAGCTTATACTTGTACTGCGCATCTTTACTTTCAGACTGTTTTTAGTTATATTCACGTTCTTATTATAAATAAAATCATATGTTTTCAGTATTATATTTATATTTTGAATAATACAATTTCCGTGCAACAAAAAAAAACAAATAAATATTGCAACTAATTACCAAGTGACTTGATGTTTTTTGATTAAACGTAAAAAAATATAATTAACATGCCAGGTTGCACAGCAAATTGAAGGTTTGGTTAAAAATTAAAAAAACATTATTGCAAAGACTTTTAAATCGTGTGTGCATGTGTCAGAGAAATTGTTTGTGTACGTGAGAGAGATATTCATTAAGAAGATAAGCGCAGATCAGTCGAAGCTGGGGGCAGCTGATGATAACCGCCCGCAGTTGTCTCGAATTTATTGTTTTACATCAGTCAGCAGATTAAAGTTCATGTAAAGTGCGCGAACATGTCAATATTCACATAATTAATGTGCAGAATTCCCTGCATGTAAGAGACCAACTTTTCTCCTCTTTCTCTCTCGTCTTCCTGTTTTGCTGCTCGAGTGACTAGGCCAGCTGATTTTTGTGCTTCGAGCGGTGTTTCGATAAGATTACGGTTTAAAGATGAAAAACTTAATAATCTTATCACCTTTTTTTTCTTATTAAATTATTGTTTTAAAGAAATACCGCGCGGCTTTTTATGAACGCCAGTGTTTTTTATTTTGGTGGTAAATCCACGAGCTTTGTTATTATATGCAATTTAATGTTTTTTGTTTATGATAATGAGTTCATACTTCGAATACGGATATTTTTCTTTTCTCTTTGAGCATAAAATTCATCCGATTTTTTTATATTCCTTTTGACGTTATAATTGTGTAAATCTATTTAAACGAGTTATAAAATTCGACATTTTTTTTAAATAAAAGAATTTTTATTCGTTTTATTTATTTAGTAATTTAAATAATAAAAAAAAGAAATAAAAGAAAAATACATTCCACTTTTTAGTGGCAAAAATATATTGTAAATGCACATGTGTATCATTCAGTTAATTACTTTGTAAAATTATTGAGACCCAGAGCAAACAATACACAGCACTTTTTAGGTTGTTAGCGAAATACATTAAACTGAATGCATGAAATATAATAATGAAAGTTGTAGTATTTTTATTTTCTCAAATACCACTCGAAATATTTACCAGCTAAAGTTTTATAAACAGTTTTAGACAAAGTATAGATTTTTTAAATGTTTTCTTTTAATAAATAAAAAATTATAAACGGAAATATCTTCAAAAAACGAGAATATTTTTTGATATCAATTAAAAAATTTGTAGTTTCTTTAGCTTTTGTTTTTTGAAATGTTAATTAAGAAAATTAAAGTAATTTATAATTGAATCATTAGTTTTAAAACAATTCAATTTTTAACAAATTTACACAAACACTTTTTCTCTTCTTGTCTTAGGCATTATAGGATTTTGGTTTTAAAAGCGGAATTAAAATATATAATTGAAGTACAAAAAATCTCTAAATTACATTTAAAAAAAATCTTTTTAATTATCTCAAAAATGCTGATAAAAATGCTCAAAGCGACTGGCGTGTAAAAGTAGATGAGGAGTAAAGAGAACAAAAGACGAGGGATTACAATACATAATAAGACGGATGAAATACGACAAAAACTAATCCCTCATCTCTTGTTTTTCCTACAAAGCCCCCACTTTTGGTCACTCGACCATTTTCGATCACCTTCATTCCCATTTATTAAATAATCTAAAAGATTTCTACAAAATAAACGATAGAGGTTTCGTTGTACTGTAATTATATATTTTTAAACTGTGTTTTAAAGCTACAATCGAATGACGTCTTGTTCTCTAAATGTAATTAAAAGACAAGAAAATAGAATAATTCATTAATTCCAAAAGATTTGAAGGCCATGAAAATTTTCGTTTATAAAGTCCGTTAAATCTACCTACCGTAACACGAGGATTAGACGTACATACAAGGTCTTGATACCTTGACCTTCCTTCCTTCCTTCCTTGGCATTCAATAGCAGATAAGCAGATAAGGATAATTATGTATCATGAAATCATATTGCATGCAATGCTGTTTTATTTTTAAGTTTTTCGTATTTGTGAATGGAATATGCTCTTATTCAAACTTCATTTTTCATCTTACTCATTTTTTTCATTCTGTTTTAGTAATTTTATTCTTACAATATTGGAATATTTTTAAAAAATAAAATTTATTTTGAATTTCATTCATTAAATGCAGCTTCCTTTGAATAATTTTATATTATAGTAGAGTAACACTGGCTGTTATAATTCTGAATTTTTAAATTTTTATTGTACATTCAGAATTTATTAAGAATCGAGAAATAATCTATAAAATTCATCAATCATTTTTTATCTATAAATATAAAAATTAATAAATATATAATAGATAAATTGGAAATTAATAGTTACTCTAAACTTCCACATATTATTATTATTAATAAGTTTGTTGCGTAAAGTAAGATCATTTACATATTTCGTTATTTACAAGCTTTTTTTCTTATTTATTGATTAATAAAAATATATTTGGACTGTCAAAAAATTTTTTAAGATTTTTAGGAAGTAAAAGGTATTAGTACTCTTATTGGTGTACATTTTTTGCTTTCTGATTTTTATGTATTTAGACTGATATATAAGTGAAATTTTTAAACGAGCCACGTAAACATCGACTACGCCCTGCTCTATAAAATCATTTTATAACTCACGTTTTTTCCGTATTTCATGAGTCGACAGATTTTACAGGGTTTTAATATATGTAGTATCAAATTTAATCAATAAATTATATTATGTCTTCCTGCATATGTAGTTTGATGTTTAATGGCTATACTTTTGGTTTATCATTTATAGTATTCATAAAAAACTATAAATATTTTGGCAATGTATTAACAGAAATAAAAAATTTATTTCTTCTAAAATAATGAAAAAAAGAAAAATTTCATTATAAAAATGTCAATTCTTTTTCAATCTCCAACAAGCTATATATCATTTAATGTTGTTTCCCGAACTGATTATTCATCATATTTTTAAAGCACTCAAATTTATTTTATTTTTTTCTTTTCTTCAAATATTTTATTATATACGATCTATCAAAAAGATAAAAATCAAGTCATTTAACAGACAGTTATTTACCGATGGATAGAAAATTAAAAACAAGATTCGAGTTCAAAAAATTAATATCAACATTTTTATTAATTAAATTCGATTTATATTAAAAAAAAGTATGTGAAATAATAAGTGTTTTAAAATTTATTGCAGACGCAATGCTGTAGATCAATAGTCATGCTCAAATACTGTAATATAAAAAAAACTGTTTAAGCTTACATAGTAATAAGTCAATTGAATATATCAATTGATTTAAAATTAATTTCAATATAATTCTTTATTTATTTCATTAATATGTATGTACGTATCCTAAATTAAAATGACGTATACTTACTTTTTCAGATGATGTGTATTATGTAAATTAAATCAGATAGATTTTAACATATGTAATTTTTAAAATCATTTTCATTTTCGTACCTCAGGTTTGCTCATATTGTTAGACTGTTGCTTTATTGACAAAGAAAATTCTTTTAATTTCGAATTTTTGTCTTGGAAGGACGAAAACCGCACATGCGGAAAAATTTGCCTCTCAGACGTGGTCCGATTACGTAAATTGGCGGATCTTTTTTTACCGTTTAAAATTTTCCTTTATTTATTTTTTTTTTTTTAGTCTATTTCAATTGTTAACAAGATTTCTAATGTCTAATGAAATAATTTAATCAGTAAAACACAGATATATTTTTCTTTAGCATTATACATATATTTGACAACTTTACATATTTAAACATTTATAAAATTTTGAGTTTTCAATTTTTAATATTGAAAAACGTATTATTATATTTGGTATATTTTTTATGGAACATGAAGTACTTTAAAAGAGAAGTTGATACTAAATATAGATAAATTCAAAAGCGAAAATAATGACTCGTTAAATGTATGTTTTGATATAAAGCATCTTCTAACTTTTGCTTTAAATTCAAACTTTTTAAATTTATGCATTAATTTTATTAATAAAATACAATTCATTTTTATGTTTCAGGTGAGTTACAACGATCATCTTAGTAATAAATTAAATTATATTAACGTAAGTATATTTTATTCGAGCATCAAAAAATAAAAATATAAACAATAATAAATAATAAATAATAAATAATAAATATAAATAATAAAAATATAAATAATATTTAGAATGAACAGATATCTTTTTTTTTTAAATACACATAATTATACTTTTCGTGTAAAAAATTATACAATAAAAATTTATGCATATAAATTATATTATATTGTATGTTAAAATTTATAGTAAAGAAAATTTTATAAACTAGGTATCCATCGATAATTTTACTTTTAGTTTTACAAAAATATAATTATATATTAAATAAAAATGAATAAAATTATACAAAAAATATGAAAATAATAATGTTATTTTTGTATCTATTATCTAGGTATTTTAAGATTAAAAATATTATAAAAAACCTTACGATATTGGTCAACGTTTAATTAAATTCTTGTTATATAATATCGAAAATATTCGATCTAAAGTAAGAAAAAAAATAATATTATTTAAAATTTTAAGTTACAAGCAGAAATTTTGCATATATGAATTAGAAAAAGGAAGTTTGCAGTTCTTTTTCGCATGATATTATTTTAATTAGTGTCAGAGGATCCACAGTGTGAAATGACGCAATCTGTCGAATTGACTTTCGACCTCTTGCAGAGCGATTTATGTACACGAAGCCTCAGGCACCGACTCTTTTCTCATTTAATATTGAAAATCACAGAATCTTATTACGTAATAATTACGCGTTAACTCCAAAAAAATTAGGAAAGTTATAAGGGAAATTTAAAAAAAAAAAAAAAAATAAAAAAAAATAAATAGTTTCAATTTTTTGGCCTGAAAAAGTATATTAGTATTAATAAAAAATTAAGAATACTATTATTTGTACAAGTGTACACAATAAAATATTTGTCAAAAAATGGTGTCATAAATTTGAATTACAATTATATTCAATTTGAAAATGTATTTTTATCAAAAGTATTTTTTAATCCTATATATTCCTAGAAATAATGGATTACTTATTTTATCTTACGTTTATTTATTGAATGCGCGGATTCAATTTCAACATTTTCATCATTTTTTCATGTAAAGTGGTGCGCAAGATACCAAAGAGTATCTAAATAATAATTGTAAAAGATAAACATTCTTAAAAAATTATTAATATCAATTTATTAGGAAAGTATCAAGCGGACAGATTGGATCAACATTTTATTTAATAATTTTGTATTAAAAAAATCAAGTATTACCCTTTTGTTTTATGTAATTCATCCCTCTCACAATATAATTTAAAATATACAAATAAATATTGTAAAAAATAATACTAGTAAATATATTATATTATATAAATAACTTTATACAATGAGATAAATCCGCATAATAAATTATATGAAAAATTTTTAAAAAAATTTTCTTAATATCAGATAAATTTTTTTTATTAAAGTAAAAAACGAATGCACATACATATAATATTGTATTTCAATAATTTTAAACAGCATGACAAATATGATTGTTACACTTTTACACACTGATATCGTACCAGATAAAATTTATAAAAACAGTTCCGCAATTCTTATAATATAATGTATTAAAAATTTTGTCATAAAATGGATGGTGAAGCAATTGAATTGGTCACATTAATTAGTAATTATTATCAATTAACCTTCTAGTATAATTCATTTAATTATAATAGACATACTTCGACTTGAAGATATTTATCAATTCTGATTAAGTAAGTTATTCGATCGTAATAACACAGGAAAAATTAAAAAAAAAAAAATTTTTTTTGTCTACAATTACAATTGATTAATTTGAATGTTTTAACAATAAATCGTTGACTAACACTGTAGTTGACTATTTTTTTATACATAGAATAAAATGGCCGTTGATTATATCAATAACAAAAAAATTTACAGTCATCCAAAAAGAGTAAATTGATAGTATCAAACTTCAAGTCATTGATTATCCAATAAACAACCTTGTTCATGGAAAAGAAATTGAATTTTAAATTTATCGTACGCTTCCCTGCCAGTCAATTAACATTTCACACAGTTTAGTCCAAAGCTCACGCCTCGGCAATTCCAATCGACGTATAATATTGGTAGACACCAACTTAGGGGTGAACTGGAGCTTGCGTTTCCCTGGTTTCGTCCGAAGGGGTAACAAACTAAATTACACTCCCCCAAGTAAGTATCGACTAGTCCGAGAAGATAAGTTATTAGTTTGGTAATAATTCGTTATGTCTGGTTTTTTTACCTTTTTCCCGCCGAACTTTTATTAAATCCAGCCTACAGCTACTAATCTGTAGTCATAGAGATTATATTTTCAAATATACAACTAATAACGCTCAGTTTTTCAAAAAGAAAATCCGAATACGCCTGTTTCATATTCATGTTGAATCTGAATCAAAATATAATCATTGAAAAATCAAAAAGCTCAGACTTTTAAATCCAGGTTTTGAAAATAAATATTTGAATTGAGTATTTAAATATTTCTATTGATGGTATTATTTTTTTTTTTGTTGAAATTTGTTCTTTTTGTAATTATAAATTTGAAAAGTGTTGTTTTATATACTAATTTCAATAGTATAATATAATGATTTATTTTGATAAGTCTAATGAAGGCAGGAAAACAACTTGCAAAAATATCGTCGTTAATTAAATTATAACAATTATTTTGATTACATTCACAAGAAATTTTATATGCTCATAATGCAAAATACAGAGTGTTTTTTCCAAGATTTTAAATAACTACATTAACTCAATTTCTTTTTTAGTTTACAATCTATCAAAATAAATAAATTGTATATATATCCATGATGATTACAATATTTATTTTATAATAAATATCCGAAAAAAAATTTTTCAGATTCAATAATCTTATTAATTAAATTGAAATTAAAATAAAACAAATATTTTTAAGATATTTTAATATTTCTTTTATATTAATGATTTGTATACTTATATTATGAACACACATTTATGTCTTCCTTAAATATAATAAATGGTTGAATTAAATCAATTTTGAAATCATAAAAATTTTTTAAATAGAATAATTTTTAAGAAATAATTAAATTTATCTTCGTAGCACGCGTGTGTATGACTGTAACTACAATTTTGAATAAATTTTGAATTTATTTCTTAATCGATAAGCGGGCATGAATTCTCATGATTTTCTTGTAGAGTATTAAGAATTAATAAAATATTTTTGAAATTCAATATTTAACAATAATAAATATTTAAATCCACCTTTGAATACTTTTATTTTTGACAAAAAAAAGTGTGTTTTAAATTTTTCGCTTGAATTGTTTGTTACATTTAAATCATTTTAATCCATTTGAATGTAAACATTTATTAGTATAAAGAATATTTAGTTTTTATCTGGTAAAATTTATTTATGATGTTTCAGAATGTAAAAAATTTTCGCAATTATTTTGTTTTTAATTTTTTAAGATTGACAAGAAAATAAATTGTTACCTGCCTATAGTTATACTATTTTTTGATTTAAATTGAAATATTTATATTTAAATTTATTCTATTTTCATTTACATTTTTTTTTTAATTGAAAATATTCTTTGAATTTGATATATTTTTAGAAATTTAAAGTAAAACGTTTTAGCAATTTTGCTACTATATTTGAAAAAGCTGTTTGTATATCATTTTGTGATAAGTCTGTTAATGGTTAATGGTTAACGGAACAATAATTGGCTACAGAAGTATGCTTGTGTTTTTATTAATAAAAATAATTTCTACTTATTTGGGTTATGGACTTTGCAGTCTAATTTCATAAAAACCTTTCAGATCAATCAGAGAGTACAATTGATGTTTCTAAAAAGACCAAACAGTTTATTTGAGTTAGTAACTCTGATCTATTGAAAGGTACTAATGAAATAAGTAAAAAAAAATCTGAGATTCGTGATCGTTATTAGTATCTACAATTGAAGCGATTGTATTATTTTCCAGCAAGGTACAATCATTACGATGGGCAAAAATTTCTCTCAAATCATAGTTAATCATTTTTTAATTGTCCATAGCAACGGTACATAGACTGAGACCTCGACCCTGTTCAAGGTTTATTACGCGGAAGTCATGCGCAAGACATCATATACATATGGCTCTCTGCGTCTGGCTAAGCATCATTTTTGTAATCTTCGTCATCAATTTTTTTGTTCACGTCATTGTATCAAAAAAAATCCGTACGTAGTTTATCTTGTTTCTCTCTCTCTCTCTCTCTCTCTGTCTCTGTCTCTTCAGACGAAGAGGAACGTAGACTAAAGTGGAAGCAGGTGGATCGATGAAGAGCTCACTATCTTAATGAAACTCTCCAGCACTCAAAAATTGTTGCTTAGTAAGGAATTTAGTTTAAGTTAATTAGTTTTTTAGTATCTCTTGAAGAAATTGTAATAATGTAAATATTTGCCAATTTTGCATCAGTGAATCACTATTCAAAAGACGAAATTAAATGTTGGAGAGAAGAAAAGTACATGCGTAAAAAAAAATAACGGGGAGAGACGAAAATCGTTACGGAAATTTTACACGGGCTTGTTGCCAATGTTCTTCCTTGTTAACTTTCTTTACTTTCGCCAATTTACTTGCCCTTGACCTTAATTTCTCGTCTACTTTTTAAATGTTTACATGTTTAGATGAATTTTCTGGTGTTCTGGTTAAGATCTTCGTTTAAATCACGTATACGTGAATGTTAAATATATATAAATAGCCTACCTTGTTTATATTACATTTATCTACTCTGTGCCTTTGAATTTGTTTTTTAAATTGAGCTTTAATTTTAAATCTGAAATTAACAAACTCATTTTTAATATTTTTAAATAACTAGCCTTTTAATATTTAACAATTTCATGTACATTAATTTATTTTTAAAAAAAAGTGTTGTAATTTTATAAATAAAATTAATGATTATATTTAATTGTAACTACTAATGTAAATACATGAGTAATATGTACTTGTATGAATCATTCATATTTCAAAATTTGTTTTTCGTATTAACTTATTTTCTTTAAAGTAGGTAGCATACATAATTATAAATTTTTATGATTCTAAGCCTTTATATTTTAAAAAGAAAAGAACACGTGTGGGTTTAAACATAGAACAATATGTTAAATTTAAAGAAAACCTATGAAATATATTTATAAAGTAATACACAAAAAAAAAATACATAAAAAGAAATAAAGATAGGAAAAATTAACGAATATTCGCGATATGTAGACTATTGATTACGGCTTATTACAATTCACAATAAATTTCAAGTATATTTTGTATTTATGAAATATAGTTATTTATTTTTTTATCTAATCTAATGTCTTGCTTGAATTGGTAATAAGAAATAGAACGGTTTTTTTTTCTTTTTTCAATATCTAATAATAATAGACCGAAAAACTACGTTGGTTTTTTAATATATTTTAAAGCATTTAAAAATACAAATATCATTTTTCATTTCCTTTTCTTGAAAACTTTTTTATTCTTCAACTAAGGTCAAGTAATATGTTTTATACTTAACAATTGTTCTTTACATCAGATAAAATTTAAAATTTTATGAAATATAAATAATTGTATTCTTTGAATATATAAAGGGCAAAAATTAAAAAAATTAAAAACACTACTTATTCGTGTAAATACAAAATTCAATTTTTTTATTAATTTTTAGTATTCATTTAAAAAAAGAGAATTTTTTTTTTATTATTAATAATATAGTAGTAACTTCATTTAAAATTTTGTTGCAAATTTTAACAAATTTGTTTTTGAATTGTTAGTTATTTGTACATGAAACAAGTATGATTTTTATTATGTAAAATCGGGTCTTAATCATAAACTATATACCTCGAAATGTATAGCAAAATTCATGCAAATTCATTGATTGTGGAAAATTTCCTTGAGTAAATTACTAAAGTAAAATGTAATTAATTTAACTTAAAATAGAAAAAAAATATGTCTCAAACATAATGAAGCATAAAAACCGATGAAGCAAAATTTAAAAAGGTAACATGAAGAGGATTCGAGATTCGAATTCAATATTATAAAGCCGATACTCGAGCGAGGCTTGTAGGATAGGGAGACGAGAGTATGAAGGTGTAGGTTTGTCTTGGAGGTAGACGAGATAAGGAAGGAATAAGTGTAAGAGAGACAGGTGACAGGCACGTTGACTTATTGATTGCTCTTAACCAATACGATTGGTGCATCTAACAAGTACCGAGTTGTTACACTCACTACCTCCGTAGACGTGAAACGTGATTTCTTGAAGCTTCGAAAGCAAAAAGATAAGTGCAATACGCCCACGTGATATGCCGTTATTGATATTAAAACAGAAATTGAAATATTATTTTTCAAGAATTTGAGAATAAAAATCAATATTATTACCAGCGATCTCTAGATCACTATTCATCGTAAAAAATTAAGGAAATTGAAGGATTTTAGAAATTTATATAAAATTTATATAAGTGCTAAGAGAATCATTTAATATTTAATATGTATTCTTAGAATTGGATGATCATTAACTCACTTTTTTGTGTTTTTTTTTTTTAATACGTACAGTGACATATTTACAAAATGTAATTTGAGTATTATAAAAAGTTATTGATTCATGGCGTAATTCCATGAGCTAGAAAATATAAAATATAACAATACTTTAAATTTATTGAATTCGAGTTTTATTGAATGGTAAAGACATCATGTGTATTTATTACATTAAATAATATAAATTCACACTAAATCCTACAAAAATTCTATGTTTTTGAATAGTTGCTTTGAATATCATATTAATAATATTATAATGTGACACATAATAGTCATATTGAGATAAAAAGTAATAAAGCAAATACCTTTCAAAAATTTATAAATTATTATATTAATAAATTGACTTCAAACATTGTTTGAAAATTTTGCACAATATTAAATTTAAATTTTCTATTAAATTTTTTAAATTAAGCAATATCTTAAAGCCTTATTGGTATTAGTGACATTTCTTATACGATAAATGTGCAAGAAGAAAAGGAGGAAGAACTAAACTGCAAACAAAGTGCTGAACTGGAGTTATTTTTGGTATATTTTTATTCACTTTCTCTCTCTCTTTTATTGAAAACGCGGTCATTTGGAAAATCGCTTTCCAGCTCCGAGGGAAAATTGAGCAGCCGTGACTGCCAATTAAACTCTCGATCGCCAGCGATGCGCGCTTGCTTTTGCCTTTTTCCCGTTCAATGACCTCTCCTTCAAGTTGCCATTAGATTATGCAAGCAAAACCGAAAGTTTTTATTATTTGGAGTGTCTTTCTTCAATTCTGGAAGAATAAAATAAACGCGATTTTTCCGAGTAGCGAACACATTAAACTAAATGTATTAATTTTCACGAGAAATACAAAATCAAGCTATTACTATAAATCAAAAATCTTTGCACTTTTTAGTTCCGACCCCAGGCAATTATTTACATTGTAATGATTGCAGTCGACATAAATTCGTACTACATCTTTTTCGGAGAGTTTATGGCATTAAATCTCAATATTCCACGCCCATTAGTTCTTTAATTCCAAAATTTTATATATTTAAAAAAATTATATAATTGTAAAAAGGAAATTGGAGTGCATAAGATGCAGTTAAAAATATCAAGTTTTAGTGACTGTAATTAATAGAATGACTTATGCTGTATGAATACTTCTTAAACTATTCTGACATTCCGAAAACTACGAAATGATAGCTCTCAGTTACTTACGTTGATTAAGGTATAATATTTTTAAATATAAATCATAAATATTTACGAAATACGTAGTTAGATAAAGATATCAGGAAATAGATTTTACTTCCGTAAAATATGTATATTTCAGGTAAACCGATCCTCACTTTCAAAACTTTTAATATTATTTTAATTTATTCTTCGATGTAAGAACTATATAATTATCATTATAATTTTTTTTTTTACTAGTTACAAATAAATACTAAAATATAAATTGGAGTTATATATTAGTTAATAACTCACTCCTATATTTAAATACTCGACACAAATATAATCATTATGTATATATATGTACATATATTTCATTGATTATGTATTTTAATTTAAATGATATCTATTAAATTTTAATCAGTTTTTTTAATAATTACAACAAATTTTTTTAATCAAATTACAAAATACTGCAAAAAAATTAAATTTTTTATATTTCTCTTTGCATATAAACGAGTTTTTAAATTAAATATGTAAATTTTAAGTTTTAATTAAAAGTAATGAACCAGATATTTATCATATTTTAAAAATTATAGTAAACATATATTAGTTAACAAAAAAGCGCAAACATAAATGGAAAAATTTTATTTTATCTATTCCTCAAACTAAACCAAATCACTTTCGAGGGTTGTGGAAGTTTCGCGTCATTAATCGATGAGCGATTCTCGGTTTATTTTTTTTGTACTTTTTCCACATAACACGATGAAAAAATATGTTTTATTTTCGTATAAGTAAAATCAGATTTCATATCAAATCAAGATTCCATCAATATTTTATTTTAGGAGCAATTATTTTTATCCAATTTTTCTAAATATCGCATAATTGGACACATGTATTATTTTTTTTTTAATGCGTATGAATTAAACATCAAACTGCTTTAGTAACTTCAAAATCTGCTTTAATTTTTATTTATTTCAGAATTATTAAAAAACATAATTCATTTAGGATACATTGTAAGAAAGGAAAATGCAATCGATTACAAATAAATTAAAATAATAAAATAATATTGAATTTATAAACAAAAACATAATAATAGAAAATAAAATAAAAAACGAAAAGGTTATTTATAATATTTTTTATGAAATATTTTTAGTATAAAAATGAAATTTTACTCAATAGAAATATTGAACTTATCAAAAAATTTAGTATTCATTTTTATTTTTTAAAAAAAATAAACAGTGAATTAGTATGTAAAATGCATAAAAATTGTTAAAATTATTTTTAAAAAAGAATGTTACATAGGTGGAATTATTTAACATAAATTTTATGTATGTATTATTCAATAGTAGTTATTGAATACAATTGTTATTGAATAGTTAGTTTTAAAAAATGAATTTATGATACAATAACATGTATGTTATTTTTGTGTAACCTACATTTTAATTGTGTAAAAATCAAACAATTATAAATAATCTCTAAAATAAATAATAACATGTATGTACTTTTTACTAGTATATTTCTATATAATATAAATGTATAATATTGTTAAATGCTATAATAATTTTGTTCAATATCCATTATTAAACTTACATTATTCATTATATCATAATAATATAATAGTTGCATAAAATTTTTATTAATTACCTTCATCATTAAATATAAATATCGATTTTATTATTGCGAATATGTAGTTTATATTTTATGGTTATAGAAATGTAAACTTAAAACAAATGATATGAATAGTTTTCTTTAATACCCACTCAACATTTGTATTTGAATATATAAATTTAAAGTTATAATACATGTAATACATGGTATTAGTACTGATCCTCGTTTGCATAGTTTTTATATCTCATTTGCAACGAATATTTGTGATCATTTGATAATAAAAGCAGTAATAAAAAATGAGACTTGGAAGATATTAACACATTTTCATTTTATGTTTATTATATATAATATCTTTAAGCCAATGTAATTATTATTTCTATAGTTTGTAAATTTATTAATTATACTGTAATGATTACTAACTGTGGCAACTGAGTACACCGTTAATTTTAGGAAAATCCCACATCCGTTTTCATACACTCATGCTTAATCGGAAGTAATTAGTCAGAGTAATTAATGAAAGGATTATGAAAATGCGGACGATTTTGTCGGGAAAATTCGATGTGTCGAGAGAATCAATTTGTAATCGCTGTTCGATGTTTTTTTTGACTTAATACAAAATTATAACACATAGTTACTATATATTTAGACTTACAAAATAATTTACATTAGGTTCTACGAAATAAAATCATTTACTCAAATTATATTTTCAAAGTTCATTAACAATTAATAGCAAAAAAAATATATAATGCAGATTGTCGATATTTGGAAAACCAACTTTAGCATAAAATTACTATCTACTGGTGCTGATGATTTTTTATTATAATGCAGATTGCTTTTTTTAAATTATGTTTGAATATTGTCATTTAGTTTGGTACTGTAAGCTCATTCAATTTTACATATTTACTGCTTCAGTTACTTTCACTAATCAACAAAGTAATTCTTTACAAGTTAAGAAATAAAATAAAAAATAATGTACTTTATAAAAATATAATAAAAATTGTAGTACTCAAAAATGTATAAATATTTTTAATAACATCTAATGCATTAAAACTATAGTGACGTTGTATTTTAAAAGAAAATATTGTACAAAAAAAAAAAATTTATACGTTTAATTTAGGAATACATATTCTTCATATGGAGCACATAAATTTTATAAAATTTATATTTATAAGATTAAAATATGCAAAACATGATCTGGTCATGGTCGAATATGAATTTTTGTCAATCACGTGATAGAATATATGTTGACTTATTTGTATTCTCACAGAGAAATATTTGTTATCCGAACTACCGTGTACTACAAGGAAAACATTTTTGAAAGATTAAGTCACACACCTGAATAGGTATTTTTAAAGGAAGATACTTTGTTCATATTATTTATTTATTATTATTTATTTATAGAATAATTCATAAATCATTATACTATTTTTATATACCATTATTGAGCTTAACTTCTTCGTTGCGTTAATCGCGTGATAATGTTTACCTGTAATCTATAAATTTTAATTTTATATCGTTCTCGTTTAATGTGGATATTAGTTACAATCACATATATCGTTCCTTATTTCGAGGTGATGGGCAATATATAATTTTTTAAAAATAATTTTATTTTCGTACACTGTGCTCGCTCATGTTCGTTAGATTACTCTCTTTCGACGAAGAAAACTCTATCAATATCCTATTTTCGTCAAGGAGAGTTAGAAAATTATATATGCGGAAAAAAGTGTCGGGTCGGGTAAATTGATGGCCTTTTTTTACCTTTCACAATTTTTTATTGTTTTTTTTGCCGATTTTTATGCTAGACTCTTTTTTGTTGACAAAATAGCTATCAGTTTTAAGTATTTTCGCTAGTAACATTGGATTTTCTCTTTTTCTTTTTGTTTAAGCACAAGTATATTTTATAAATATCTGATACTTATATTCTTACATTTTATTATCATTTATCTTTTTGAATTTAAATATTTTTACACATTTTTCATATATATTTTACTATTTTTATTTCCTCTTTTAGTCTATTTACTCTTGTTTTTTTCTCATTCCACTTCTGTACTAAACCTCTTAAAAATCTTATTCTTTTCTCAACAGTAATATATATATTAATGTCTTTCAACGCTGAAATACTTTTACTTTCATTATATATTTTAAATTAAAGCAACTTTTCTTCAATTCTTTCATTCTTTTATTCATACTAACTTTTTCTCAAAGTTTTTCCCTCTCATATTTTTCTCTTCGTATTATTTTATTTTGTGACTACAATGTATTCGAAACCTTTTATAAAAACAATTTAAAATGTTTATTCTATTGTTTAATAAAAATATATAAATTCAGTCTGGAAATTATCGTAATGAAAAACCCGAATTAGGTTGCAAACATAAATACGGTATTATCGCTTCTTGGCAATTAATATTCAGACCTTTGTGTTTATTAGATTGAGAGCTTGTTGTATTAAGTCTTGCAATATATATGTGTGTTTAACATAGATAATTTCCACTAAATCGTCTGCATTTCCGAGAATAGTGGTACCTATCTTCCCAAGTTTGTATAAAGTTTGTCCGCCACTGGCGAGTTCAAGTGTATTTATCTGCCTTCACTTCTGCCAAAGAGTTGTTCTTCAAATTTAACCTCATCTCACTGAATTTGTAGTAAATTACGAAGTTGTTACTCCTCAGATTTACTTTCTCAGATTCAATCCATTAAGTGAGTAAGCCTGCTGTTTTCCTGTACCCTTCCTAAAACTTTCCAGCTTTTTCCAGTAAGGTCATTTGGATTTTTTGATATAATAAAGAAATTCCTTTTTCTTATCGATCTTACTATCTTTCAAATAGTCAATCATAATAATTGATCGAGGAAAATTTCCCCCTTGCAATATTCTAAGACTATTTACCTCTCACGGCTTTACTTCTAGTTCCTTCAATTACTTTTCTGTCATATTGTCCTTATAGAAAACACGTAGCCATTCCGATTTGAAACTATGATTGAAGAATTTAGGTTGAAACCTTTTTTCTCTTTATCGTAAAAATCTTTCCCATAATGCACTTTTGAACAATTTTCAATTGGTTCTTTGTCGAAACGATATGCGAAGACTATATGAGAGGCATGGATTTTAAAAAGCTTTTTCTCTCTTTTTCGCTAATTTGACCGTACTTTTGTTAATAGCATTGGTTTTAATCTTCTTTTGCGTCAAGTTAAGAGAATCTAGTTCTTCGATTTTTCCTTCCACTTCGGAATCGATTGAACTAGAATTTTTAAAGCTCCAGAGTTGTTTCCTTAAGACCTTGTTTGAGGAAATATTTCATTCTTTTTCATTCAGCTCTGCTAAGATGGCGTTTCGGAGCTTCTTCCTTAAATTGGTCCTTTATGATCTCCAATTGTTAAAAAGTTAAGAATTTCCATTTTCCCAACAATAGAGGTTGCAATTTTCCATGTAGATAGTTCAGGCTCAGCGTTGACTTCTTACTATTCTTTTGCTGATTGAAAATGCCCATAATTTAGTTTATTTGTTCTAGCTTGTTTTATTTTTGATATTGTGAATAGCTAAGGAAACATAAAACCACTTATAGAAGAACATAAGTGCATTACTGTGGGAAAAGTTCTTGAAAGTGATACTCGAAACTAATGGGTTCGAGAGTTGGCTATTAGTGGCTAAATTTTCCCTCAACCGTGCATCCCTCGACTCACCAATTCCTTCTTGATTTGGGTTGGCGAACTGTTTCTTAGTTCACTCTAACAATTCGAACTTGAAACTTCCGATCACTCCATTTTCACTTAACCATATAACCAGCGGAACCCTTTTAGGGCAATGTTTTCAATCAATTGGGTGTGTTGCCTCTTTTAGTGTGATCTATCATTCAATCTGATTTCATGTGACCTCCAATCCGAAAATGTTGAATTTAAGTCCTTGAAAACGATCCTTGGATCGCACAAGTGTGATGTTGGGTCTTCGGCAAGGTTACAAAAATTTTATCAAGGAAAGTTTTTAATATATGTTGTATAAAGTATATAAAAAAACAAAGTATTTATATTACATTTAAAATTGGTTTTTCTTTTTGTTAAGTAAAAAAATTTCTGTTTTAAAATATTAAATGGATATTTTAAATTTGAATATTTTTTTTATTAATAAAACTATTTTTAAATACATACTGGAATAGAAATGAAATAATTAAAAAAAATATCATTTCTATTATTATATAGATATATTAATAAATTAATTTATGAGTCTAATGATTATAACATTGAAAATACTCATAATAAATTATACACTATGTATGAACAGATAAGAATTACTTATCGTTACATTATATAGGTTAATCAATAAAAATTTTTTATGTAATAGTAAACTATAAATAGTTATATTTATTGGAGATGTAAATTAGTGTGTAATGGTTTCTCAATAAAAAAGGATATTAAAAAATTGTAATATACATACTAATTTCTATATTCTTATAATATATTATATTATGTTTCGATATTCAAATAATATAATTGAATTCAACATTGGAATAATTGTGTTTAAAAAATATAAATTTGAGAAAAAAACAAAGTAAATGACTTATGGTCAAGTCACTTTTTCAAATAAACAGCAAAAAAATTAAAAATCTAACAGACTAATTAGAATAATAATCTTTCTATAAAAAATTAACAAGGAAAATAAAAAAATTATACTTAAATAATATAAAACATAAATGTATTAATTTATTACAAATCTTAATAAGTAGATTACTGAATATATTTTATTATTATTCACTATTACTCACTCTATATATATATATATATATATATTTAGTATTGGTAAATATTTAAAACTCAGTTAAAAAATTGTAGCATTAAATATTTCTACCATATTTTTCCTTTAAACTTTCTCAAGTAAACAAATTCATTATGTATTAATGGGAAAATAAGAACAAATAGCAAAGAGAATAATTTAATGCATACGTAATCCTTAATTCGTAATACTGTGATTATAAATTTAAACATTTTGTTATCAGTAATTACAGGAACAATTTTTTTCTAAGGAAAAAGAATTCACTCTATGTTAACGTATACCAATAGAATAAGTTAATTTCAATCAATACCATTGTAAAATCACATTAGTACCCTTCTTTTTTACTTGCTTTTTACTCATTTCTTGAATTTTTCATTTTCACTTGTCACTGATTTTTTATTATTATATTTAAATTCTCTATTACGATTTATATAAATATGATATTCATTTTTTATAAATTTTCACTTTTATTTATTGTTTATTCTCAATTAAAATTTGAATTACAGTTATCACACGTTTTTTTTTCTCGTCTTATTAATATCGCATATTTATATGGAACATTTATAATTTCTCTGTATATCAAGTAGAAATTTTTAATAATAGTTTCGATTACTATATATTTATCAAACGATTCCAAGTTCGAAATATTTGAATTATATTTATAAAGTTTGTCATATCCATAACCTTTAAAAATATTTTTTTACGTATTCAATAAATACAAGATTTTCTTTGTAAAAAAATTGGCTCCGCTGTTATTTGTTAAAGCTGAAAAAAAAATTTTAATAAAAAATACAACTAGTAAAAACAGTTTTTGACTGAATAATAATAAAAATATTTCGACTAAATGTATTTTATGAATTGAATTCGTAGTTCTTTGTATAAATTTTAATAATTTGAAAAATACAAATTTTGTATTTTTTAACACTGACATAGAAATTGAAAAGGAAATGATCTCATGAAGTATTGATTATTGAATAGCTGTTTTTTTATCATTCATTTTTGCTTTTATCAATGTGATCTTTGTTGTATGATACATACAAAGCTTAAAGAATTACATCAATATTTCTTCTTTTGAAAAAAATTGTTTTTTTCAATAGGACTTTACATTTTGTATGCATAACAACATACTTATATTAATCTTTTCGGGTGAATATGATTTCAATCTAAGAAACTTTGTGTGCTTTTCATTTAATTTTTTTTTTCATATTTTACTCACTACTTTTATGTATGTGTATGTACGTGTAAACATATTACATACTAAAATAGCTTAAATATTACGTAGATTATTGTAAAAAACATATAATATGTATCGAAAGGATGTACTTACAATATTTAAGAAAATTTGGAATTCACTTTTTATTTTAAAAATCTGTTATGCTACATATTACCTATTCTTTATTTAATAATTATTTTAAATAAATAAATGAATTCGTTTATGGGAGGTTAAGTAATTTTTACTATTGCTATTAGTTTTTATATGATATAATTCTTCATTAAAAAAAAAAAATTGTATTAAAATGAGAATAAATGTTTATTGGTATTTACAAATTGATTGTGATTAATCCTATGATAAAGATGTTAAGATACTGTCTGTGAAATAAGAGTCCATACAACTCTAACGTAAAATCAATGCAAACTTAACATCCTTATTAGTACAACTCTTTGCTACTAAGAGGCGAACTCCTAAGTTTTGGCTTTCCTTATACGAAAAAATTAGGTGAGGGGAGAAATAATAGTTCCTCGCCCCATGTAATGGGGTATGTTACCCACATTTGAATTTTAATTTAAATGAATTTATTTACAGATAATTTGCAGCGGGGGGAGGTTTCAGTTCGGGTTTCCGTACAATACGTTGGCTTTACTGAGATTATAGAGAACCTTTTTGGCTTAGCTTTCCGCACAATACGTAGGTTTTACCGAAGGTGGTGAGGCTTCGGGTTTGGCTTTCCATACAATACGTAGACCTTGTCGAGGTTTCTTTAGGCGAGATCGGAATCATTGGACGGATGCGATCGAAGTAACTTTCCAAACGCTGCCATGTGTCGCCTTTTATACGAAATTTGGGCCATAAGCCCCATATATAAGCGCGAGGACGTATAATGCAAACATCGCTGAAAGTAACGTGGGTACTATTTTGCCTATGGACGGTTTGAGGGCGCAAGCTATTGCTGGAGAATCGGGAATCGGTGATAGTGGTTCGTTTATTAGTTTTGTCATATGGCGCAGTATATCCTAGATCGAATCTTGGGCTTTATGCGAAGTGACGACTTTGCTGGGTCGTGTGGGTTTTCGCTTCATGATAACAGGTTGGTAACTGAGTTCATTGTCCTTTTGTTTGCTCTATTTATACTCTTCATTTGATCCTGGTTTTGGATTAAACTGTCGTTTCAAATTTTCCGGATTTATAGTATCAATAGTCGACTATAATAGCAATATCTATAGTAGCAAGTATTGTCATCTCTCGTGGAATTAGTGACAGCAGAGAAGATTTCGCCTCCATATTTATCCTCATAGTTTACATAAAGAACTACATCAACTAGCCATAATTGTAGTATGGTATTCATAGAAATTTCTCAAATTAATCTGGGCGCAAATTTATGCAATTGCTGATATGTTGCATCACACAGATTTGGAAAACTCATACTTCTAAATTTTGGCTTCTCTTAACAATCATATGCCTGTATCCTTGAACACAATTGTACAATGGATCGTTCAGCTTTGTGGTGTTTCCCTTTAAAGCATATTTGAAACCGTCAAATTTATTGCTAATGTTACGTCCAATCCAGAAGTTGTCTGTTTTTCGCCTACACGTTTAAGTGTACTAGAGTGGGAATAGGCAAACAAGCGAGAAAGGGTTTCATCCAATCAGTTCGATTTTAATTATGTACTATCATGCAAGAGAGAATGAAGTTGCGTGTGGGATAATGGGCTTAAATTTAGCCCAGGCGTCGGATTAACAATACTAGCGTTATTAAAATTTGGAAATGTGGACTCCTCCGAACCCACAATAGGAAAACTACAGCAGGGAAAATTGCGAATTCTCTGTAGAACCCTCGATGTGTGTTAAGGATTTTGTGTTGGAGTTAAGAAGTATTGATAGAAAATTAATTAAGGATTTATAAAATCATAAATTTTAGAAAAACTTACTTTTATTCCAATTTTATTTTCGAAGGGTACCAATCCCAGCTCTACAGGTCATTAAAAAGTTGGATAGATCAGGTAGTGGACAACAGGTGGAATTGATTAGGGAATTTGTAATCATAAAGTTCAGTCAAAATTTACAATTCACACTGTTAATACTTTCGAAACGAACAACGTTACATCCCGAAAATTCCCTGGTTTTATACCTTCTCGGAGAAAAGGGATGTATTCATCCTTTCCTTTGTTTCTATGACTCATTAGTTTTTCTCATGGAGCTGAGACATGTATATACAAACAGAAGTATATAATGTAATAGTAATGGTAAATACGCTTAGGCGTTGGTTATTTGCCGATCAAATGTCATGAAATGATACAATTTAATGATGCTAACTTATTAACAGATGATGCTTGTGTCCTAGAACTTGTGACAGTCAGTGTTGTATGTCTTGTCAGCGTTTACATGTGAATCATTTGTTTGTCGATTTCATAATGTCTTATCGATGTATTTGTATATAAATGCATTATCGTATTATTTTTTTAAAGATGCGTATTTTGAATTCTTAATATATAATATTTATTCTCTATTATTACTTTATGTGAATTCAACTTTTATTTATTTATGAAATTGAGTGTAAGTTAGTAGGTGATAGCATAACCGTCACACTAATTGTCGGTTGCCTAAGGTCCGTTTTTTCTTTGACAGGTTGGTTGCTTGCGGCCTCCATTTTTACCCCAATTCTGCAACCTTTCGATCGGTTTTTCTGACATAAGATTTGGCTTTCTCGAGGTAATCTTTATCTCAATTATTAGTCTATCCACCGGATCAGCGGATTTCTTTCTTGCTGATGTAATCAACCATTCTTCCCACATTCCTCGGTCGTGCCTGGACTCCAGATGAATATGGAGAAGAGGTCATCTCATTTTGAAGTTTAATCTGAACTGTGGTTCATGAATCTGCACCTGAAGTACACGATGTTGTGTATAAACGAAGAAACTCTAATCGTAAAACGACGAGAGTTTCTCTTGTCCTAAAGTTAATACAAATTTATAACACATAGTTACTATATATTTAGATTTAACAAAATAATTTATATTAGGTTCTACGAAATAAAATCATTTACTCAAATTATATTTTCAAAGTTCATTAACAATTAATAGCAAAAAAATATATAATGCAGATTGTCGATATTTGGAAAACCAACTTTAGCATAAAATTACTATCTACTGGTGCTGATGATTTTTTATTATAATGCAGATTGCTTTTTTTAAATTGTGTTTGAATTTTTTCATTTAGTTTGGTACTGTAAGCTCATTCAATTTTACATATTTACTGCTTCAGTTACTTTCACTAATCAACGAAGTAATTCTTTACAAGTTAAAAAATAAAATAAAAAATAATATACTTTATAAAAATATAATTGATGTAATTTATCTGCAATTTTATAATGAATTTTTTACGACTGAAACAATTGTAGTACTCAAAAATATATAAATATATTTAATAGCATCTAATGCATTTAAATTATAATTACGTTGGATTTTAAAAGAAAAAATTTATACGTTTATTTTAAGAATACATGTTTTTGATATGGAGCACATAAATTTCAAAGATATTTTTAATGCAATATATTTTTAGTGACATCTGTAAATACAGATTAAAATGATAGAATCTATATTATGTTTCTGGAAAGTTCAAAAATCACGATAAGATAATTGTATATTCATTAATTAAAATTAAATTGATTTTTAATCAAAAATTAAAAATGTAAAAAATACTTTTGTAGCCAAATTTTTTTTTAATTATTTCACTTGATAATGTCATCCAAGAGTATGTATTAATATATACTTTTTTAAAATTATTATTAAGAGAATTATTAAGAATCATAATAATGATACTATAAGTTCAATGACAATTTACATAGTTATTCAATTTATTTGTCAGCATTAAACATAAAATCAAACAATAATATGTGATTAACTAAAAATTGCAAGATGCAACGTGGATACAATCATTAGTCATTGGGTCTACGAGTTCTTTCTCAATAATTTCTAGCGTGTCGCAGCTGTTCGTAGGTTGTAGGAACGATATAAAAATATATATGTAAATGTCTGCAACACTTGCACTCACACCATATGATTTATCGTTGCATTGACCAAGTCATAGACCACGAGGTTATGTCATTGACGACTCACGCCGTGCACGTAATCACAAACAAGAGAATGAATGAGAGAGAGAGAGAAAGAAAGAGAGAGAGAGAGAGTTAGATGAAAAGTGAATGACCTTCGTGCAGAGATATTCAACCATCTTTTATGTCTCTCTTTCTCTTTCGATAAGGTATGCGTACATTTTATAGATTGTCATATTGTGGATTGATTTACTTTTGGATTAGGAACTATAATTATTAATTCAAAAGCATACGATCCATATTATGCATAAATGACTGATTCTTCATTATTAATTCAATCATGAAAAATTTCCAGAGCTATTATGTCGTATTAATTTTATTATTTGCGTTGATTTTTATTTAATAATTTTGTTTCTATATATTTAAAAATTATTTTTAGAGCAAATTACAATTGCCTTTTTTCCTATTTGTTTTAATAAGAATAAAATACAATGAATGGTAAGATTTAAGTTTATTAAAAAATATTACAACATGTATTTGTTTTATTTAAATTTAAACGAGGTTTATTTGTCATTTCACCTTGGGCGTATGTATGTGTGAATCGTCGATGGGACCATATGTTTCGAAAAGGCTTTTGGATTTAATCAGGCTCTTATAGAAACGAGTTCTCGTACGTAATATAGAAAGAGAGAATATCGCAGAAATAAATTTTGAAAAAAAACGAAATCATTTTACTATTGAACTCTAATTACTCGCTTTAACTCATATTTAAATGTTTACGTGACGTGAGTAATTTTATTGATGATAAGGGGAGAAAAGGATTGATGAACGAATTTAAATGATAACGATTAATTTTATACCTTTGTATGGTTTATTTGTAACCCTACGTCAGCGAAAAAAACCTCCTCGGGGGTAAAAAAACTCAATAAGCCGGTGTTCAGTGTAATGACGTCAAAACGACTCGGGCGTGCCGCACTAGGTTCCCGAGGACGTTATCGAGGATGAGCAGCGAATATAATGAAGGTACCATCATTCGCTTGTTAGCCTTGAATTGCTTGATTTTCGCACACGAATTGCACGCAAAGTCGATCGAAGGTTTACAAACACAAGAAAACTCTGTGCAAAATACTATAATACGCGCGGAATGTCTCCGAAGAGTAAAAAGACGCTAATGACTCTTTGGGATAAATGACGGCCAGGTAGTCTGGGCGACCAGCTTTACCTGGACGCGACAAGCTTAGACTTGCCCGACTTTTCCCAAGAAGGATATTTTTCCCAGGTGCGTTAGACATGGTTAGCACCTAGTTATGCACTTCGAAATAAATTCAACAAAAAGAGTGGATTTTTTCCCATGGAATTAAATTAAAAAGAATCTATTACAAAGTTGATAAGTCTCAAATACAATATTTATTTCCTTGTTCTCGCAATCTTTCTTCGTAATTGCTCTTATAAAATAAACAATGGATCTATTTTGCAAATTATAAAATATTAATCGAAGAGATACTTTTGTAATTAAATAAATAAAGCATAATTTTAATAATTATAGATAAAATATTAAAATAATTGAAACATAAATTTTTATTTTCAATTAATTTGGAGTATTAAATTAACACCTTTTTTTCACGGAATATTATAAAAAAATATTTTATAAATTTATCCTTTTACAATAATAAAATATGTTTTATACAGCCTTAGTAGATTTTTTAGTGAACAAATTTTTTTTTAATTAAAACATAAATTTCTGAAAAATAACTGTTGTGTTGAAATATTATCCATTTGTATTAATAATTTTTTTTCTTAATTCCAGTCTGTTTAATGTTTTCACTTAGAAAGAGTATGAGTACACAACTTGATTTAAAAAAAACTCGATAATAATAATCATTTAAGACTAAACACTCGGTGTATTGTGTTTACCTGAAGAACTGAATGATGCTGATTCTTATTCTTATGTTATTGTATATCATTTCGTGAATATTTCTTGTAGGCGTGCGTGTAATGCAATTTGTCACACTCAGATGAATTTTATGTTATGATGATATTAATGGTTTTTTCTGAATTACTTTTACTCATTGGTTCTTGTTCAGATTAATTTTATTATTGATATTGATATTGATTGATTATTGACAATTATTATAATTATATAAAACTATTTTTAATTAAAATTTTAAATATTTTTAATTTCCCATCTATTTTTTTTTTATTTTAATCTTATAACCATGTATATTATTTAATTCATTCAATTTAAGATACAAATGAATGTTATAATTAGAATTGTATTTTTCAAATTATAAATTTCTATTAAAAATTGAAATATATAGTTATTTATGCAATACTTAATATTTTTTGATTCAGAACTATTTCCTTATTTTTAATCATTTTCTGTAAATAATGAATTTAATCGTATCCTTAAGTATAATATGAGTGTTTAAAAATATTTTAATATTGCTTGAATATTATCGTAAAATTTTTAAGATTTTGTATATAATTTTAGTATAAATATTTTTTTTTTTTGGTTTACCTTACTTTAGTAGTTAATCATTTATTTAGCTGCAACTAATGAGTCAATTAAAATTTTCATCTTTAATATCAATATATACAGAAGGGTCTTATGCATATTTGTAGATAGTTAGTTATTGATGTAAATTTCCGTCTAAGAAATAATCGCTTTCAATTGCTTACTCATAATTTAATTTTTATTCAAATAATATTTCATTCAAATTAATTGATTAATGTTTACTTTATAAGCTTCTTGTTCGATGGAGTGTTAGTTTATAACTCTTAGTAGACCTATTTATCATATTTAAAAGAATTATACCAAGGGTTGGGCGAGAAAAAATGAGACCCGCTGAATATTTTGCAATAATATACATAAATATTAAAAATTTATTTTACTGCATTGAAAAATGATGTTGTTTTGACCAGAGGAAAATAATATTTGATAAGCATACACTAATTAATATATAATGAATTATCAGTGATGCTGTGCATTAATTAACAAAATATTTTGGATGGACGTCCGTAAGCCTCTCTGCAGGTACGAGCATGTATTTGTTATTTACAAATTATAGGTGAATTATAATATGTGTAGCTGTATTGTTATGATGTAACCTCCATTACCGAGATTTGCACGTTAAGTCTTTTGTGGAATGGAATAATTTGCGTATTATCCCACAATATAGATTGGATGGTACCCTAGTAATTAATATATTCACTTAGATTTTACTGACATGCGGTTGATTCCTGGCAAAGATTTTACAAACTATTGTTACTTCTCGTTCCCAACTATTTCACAAGCTGTAATATTTGATAATAGACAACGTTAACATTCCCTATTGTATCTTCGTAAAGGCGGATCAATAACAAGAGGATATTTCGTTGACTCATAGTTTGAATAAGATCGTCTCTAAAATCTACGTTTTTATGAGAGTCAATTTCATTTTTTATAGTGGTCTAGTCTCTAGTAATTTATAAATCAATCAATCACAAATTTAATGTTAAGAATTTTCAGCTTCTTTAATTAATTTATTATTTTGTCAATTTTAGAATCATCTCTATTTTCAAATTTCTGTTTTTATATTTTTTCATTTTAATTCTTATTATAATCGACCTAGATTATTTTATTTTATGTAAAAGCAACTGAAAATTTTCGTGGATTTGACACACATTCTTTTTTGGTTAATGTATCGACTTTTTCATTGCTTATATAACTCGAATATCTTGATATCATATTAAGCTTATTCTTCTGGTTAATCTTTAGATGTTTTTCTGGCATGTTAGAATTTTTCTCACGTATATATACTAATACTGTTAATGATAAGAATAATCATGATGTTTCTGTACGTTTTTTGTTTAATGCAATACCTTTGATAATGATTGTACTTACAGATTAAAAGGCAAAGTTTTATATTTTTCTTTGGGTTCTAATCATTAAGTTTATTACTTTCTCAGTTTCAACAAAGTTATTACAATTGGTGCTTTAATAAACTTTTTTGGAGTCATCATAAAAATATTGTAGTAGCAGTAATAAAGTATATGTATATATATATATATATATATACTTTATTCATGATATTTCCATGTTTGCACAAATCCCTCAAACTCAACGTAACTGGAGTATAGCTCAATGCTCATCATTTAATATTATTCTGGAATGTAGGTCTATTTCCTGTTCTATATGATTCACTAATTTTCCTTTATTGACTAACTTACTAACGTTTTCCATTAAATTCGAGTACTATATTTGCTTGTTAAATGGATTTTGTAACATTCTAAGTATAGACAGAAATAGGATTGCTCGATAAGCACAGTCTCGAGTTAGAGGCTACATTTTATTAGGCGTATGATCATAATTGTTCAAATTTAGCATTCATCAAAACTTAGGAGAAAGTCTTTTACGGCGACTTTAACATTTAGAATGAAAGATCTATCTAAAGAGATCCCCCTAGTTAATCTTTTGATTTATAATAGTTTGTAAAGGAATGATCAGATTAATAAGTACTTCGACTCTCTGATTCGTACAATTCAGAGAGAAGTTTGTACTATTTTGTATGTCCATCTAGTCAGATCCTTTTAAGAAAAGTTGAGAAGAAATCTGTAAATGAGATTTTTAAGATGAAATTTCCAATAGTTTAAGGAACTTTTTATGATACTAAATATTTACTTTGTAATATATAAATTGAATTTTAATTAAATTAAAATATTTATTATATTATATTGATTTCCATTACATTTATTTTTAATCGTAACATGAAGAAAAATTGAAAACTTAAAATTTATTTAACCGTTATTTACAGTTTGTTACATTATATAATTTTTAAACACATCGTTCTTTCATTTTCTCTTTTTATACAAGTATTTAAAAAGATCTAATAATTCTGCTATTTGTTTGTTTAAAACTTATATTTTTCTTTTCATTTGTTAACCAATTTTTAAAATAATATTCGTAGTTATCATTTTAGTGCATGTAATTTTATTGTTTTTAATGTATTCTAATTGTTTCTCCAATGCTAATCTTAAAACATTTCTAACTTATGCCTATATTTATTACCTTTTAAGTATTTCTCGTGTTTTCATTATTTTTAAATTATTTACTTTATTCTCGTATTTTACTGTTAATTCAATAAAAAATTCATTTCTTTATTATACATTTCATCGTTTCTCTACTTTTTATTTTCGAAACTTATTTATAATATCTCATAATCTCATTCATTTTACTATTGTCATATAATGAAACTTCTGTTTTTTTTTTCATTTAATATACACAATCTATTATTTTAAATATGACGCACTCTACAAAATAGATTTATTATCTTACTTGCATTCACTATAATTAGTATACGCAAACCCAATATTCTCGCATGCATTTGATTTGAATGCCCCCTTTTTCATTCTCGATTTTATCATGATGAATATGTAAGCATATCGTCTTTGAATCATCTCGTTGTATCATTTCCCGTTTTCAACTTTGTTAGTTTCCTTTTATAACTATTGATTTTTATAATTTTTTCTGTGTGTTTATTCGTTCAAATTAAGCATACATAAATTTCGTATTTTTTTCACTTCTATAATTAAAGCACGTAATTAAATATTTATTTTTTCCATTTTCTTCCCTTCGTTACCTTTCAACTTATCATTTTTAAAAACGCTCTCTATGTTACCAAATTCTATCATATATTTTCTTTTTATCAATGAATATTTTATAAATATCTTATTAATTTTTTTTTCTATTTTTTTTTCAATATCTCTATATAAAAACATGAGAATATTCTCATATTCCCAAACGTATGTTAAAATACAGTCAAATAAAATGAAAAAAAAAATTTAATAAATGTTACTTATTCAAAAATGAAATAATTTGCAAAAAAAATATTAACAGGGTAATTTAATTTATTTATTATTAACTCACATATAAGAAGATTATTTAAAAAAATTTGAATTATTGAGATTACTAAATTAAATTTTTTTTTATTTATTTTTTAATATAATATTTAATTGAACCTTTTTATGTTTCAGGTAAGAACAGATGCGTTTTTGTAACTTTTCTATCCCATATAAATTGGTAATATTTAAATTATATATTATTGATATAAATATATATATATTAAAATTACGTATATGTTGTAGATATTAAGAGTATATTAAACATTAAATTAATATAAACTTATAAATTAATTAATCCTTAAAAATATATTTGACAGACAGCATATTAAAAGTTAATTACATTGATATTTTGATAAATAGATAGAAAGATTAATAAATACAATATATAAGTATTTAAATAATTAATATTAATCAATTTCAAACACTGATCGACATTTTACGCGATCAACATTCGAGAAGTCATTCATTTTAAGAAATTATTGAAAATTGAATTCGTACGAATTTTGTTTTTAAATCCATTTACTTTCAGCAGTGATCTGATCTAATTTGTATGGTCATTAAATACGCACTATGATATTGAATATAAAGATTTCCTTTACTTACGTTAAATAACAATTTTTTATTTGTTTTTTAAACGGAAAAAATTTTTTTGAGCAGTGTTTGCTATAATTATAGAAGAAATATAAAAATAATTCAATGTAATGGTTTTTATTTTTAAATAATTTTAATTATTACTTCGATAATTAATTCATTCTCTTATTTATTACGAATTTTATACATTAAAAAAAAGTTTATTGAAATAAAAAATGTATTTTAATTTAAATTTATTAAAAAAAAATTTTCCTAATTTTATTTAATACTAAAAATTAAAAATAAGGTCATATACGTAAAAAATAACTAATTATATTAAAGGTATTCCATCAATAGAATAGTGTTTGATCTATTCTATATTCTTTTTTTTATTATCTTAATTATACTATTTTTTATTGTATTATTATTATTATTATTTTATTATTATTATTAATGTTATATTATTGTACTATTTATATTCTTGTATTATTGAATCAAAAAATTATGTACATTAAATAATTGGTTAACATTTTTAATTAAAAGATTACAGGAAATACATAAATTAATCAAATTAATTTATATAAATTTAATTTGTTTTATGATTTATTGTTACTTTTTATATTTATATTTATTTATTGTTATGCATATTAAATTTTATTTATCCATGAATGTGTTATTGATATGCAGTCATTCGACGCTTTTATATATTATCAATCACATCGAATTAGGTTTTACGTTTAGAAATAATGAATAATTTAAAATAGGAAATATTTTTATTTATACAAATTTTTATCGTTAAACCTAATTTAAGAAGTTACATTTTCAATTGATTTTATGTATACCTAAATTAGAATTGTGTATTAATAAATATGAATAATAAATGTAAATAATAATAGTTGTAAGTATTAATTATGATTTTATTAATTTTCTATAATTTTATGTAAAAATTCATAATTATAGAAATATTTTCTTAAAGAATTTTAATAATGTAAAAAATAACCAAAATCTCATAGCGATATTGTTGGCTTAATAAAATGTTTGAATTTCACTTTTATTCAAAAAGTTCGACCAAGAAAGAGAAAGAAAGTCGTAACTCCAGCGTTGCCGATAGCCTTGAGATATCCTTGCCTACTCCGATGATGTCGGTCCAGGGCTTTCAAGACTTTCCAATAATGGCAATTACAATTATTTTATCATTAATGTTTTAAGCTGAAGAGTACGATACCTTTTTAGGTTTTCGCTCTCATTAGATTCGTTTTTTACTTGTTTCTGAGAATATTATGTATATTTCATAAGTGCATAGTATGTGCAATGCACTATTTCACTGACATATAATTACGGGATTTTTCGTACAAACACTATAAACAATAATACAATTGCGATATTGAATTTTAGTTCCTTCTATTTATTTCTACATTTTAAGTAATTACAATTAATTATGTATACTAAAAACAGTGACTTGCGTAAGCTTAACGAAATTTTTTTACAAGTCTTATAAACGCATAGTGACCCAAATAAACAAATTAATATATAATAAATCCATACATTTTTAAAAGTTCAAAACAATTTACGATTTATAATTTTATAATATAAAGGTTAATCGCAATTGTTGTGTCTATTATAAACAATAAATTGGGATACTACTCATGTTGTTTATCAAATAAAGTGTAATAGTTGCCTTACATTGTATACGAGTTACATTTGAGAAACTAAACGTTCCTTGTTGATTATAATCAACGAATGTAAAAAATGTTAAAAGAATTCCGCAATTGTTTTATCAAACTTAAACGAGTGTAAACATAAAATAGATTGAGGAAATGTTCCCATTCTAGATAGGCAGAGTAATTACAAAAAATGACTAATTTTCAAAATGTTACACATTACAACTAATACCAATACACTAAACTGACAAGAAAATACGAAAAAATTAAATCTTCAATACAGACAGCCTATGTGTATTATGACAAATAAGAATGACAAAAAACTTTTTACGTAATATATAAACATTCAACGTTTCGTAGACTTGACATTGATTAATAAATCTTAATTCAACAGTGATCATCGTTCGGTAATATTTTAAGTCTATTTATTTAAATTAAATTATTTATATCGAATTATATATTTATACTATAAAATATTGTTAGGTACGTGAAATAAATATTGTTTTAAAATTTAACAATAAAAGCATTCATAAGGGTAATAAACCGAATTGAAATATCGACTTTATTACTATTAGAGAACTAATTGCATTCAATCGCATGTATAGAAGAATATATTTTTATACTACTAATAATAATTATAGTATAATTTTAAACATTCTAAAATTTATATATTAGAATTTATATAAGAATTTATGAATACTGTAAAAATAAATTTTTCTCAGCAAGTCAATATTTTCTAACATTTAAAATATGTATTGCCGATTTCTTAAAGTTTTTTAAATGAAATTTTTAAAATAACAATTAATACGGGTAAATTGATTATGGTTTAAACATTACATGCCTTTATTTAAACAGTAAGTTTTATATGAAATAGTAATAAAGGCAAATAGTTAAAATTCCTCTGGTTTTCTGTGATAAAACAATAGAAATTATCATTATACGTGTTTTTAATTGGATTAATATAAATCGGTTAAGTAAAGATTCATACAATGTTACTGTTTTAAAATGATGTAAGTATTTAATCATATCCCAGAGAGATTAATGTATTAACCATAAATAAAATGGTTTGTAATTCAAAAGTGAAAAAAGTGATACAAAAATATTCTACTGGCAATTTTAACAATCTGTCACTTTTCGAAAAAATTAATTAAAATAATTTGAAATATGTAGTTAAAAAAAAAATTATAAAGATATGCATACTTCAAGATTGTTCAAAAACGTTTTAAAATAAATAAAAGACGCAGTAATATCACTTTGATTGATGATGCTGTTATTAAGTGCAAAGGCGGGGATCCTCTTTCCGTTTCCCTTATGGGTGCACAACTAGAATATAGTAATTCCCCGGGTGTCAATCATCTTGGCGATGATTACACTCGGTTGACCTTGAAAAATATTTACGATGATGTGACACACGTACAAACAGGGGTCATCATAAAAAACCTCAAGTCATTTGCTGATATTTTGATAATAAAGGGGACAGGGAGAGACTAGTTTTGGCAGTCCACATGCGCGAACATGCATGTCCTAGAATTCACATCCTGTTTTATTTTTTGTCATGTAAATGATTATATGTACATGTCTTTATTGCACGATACATATATGGGTCTCCTCAAGTGCCTCAATATATGTTTAAATTACATATTATGATTGTAGTTTGTTTTTGTGAGGACAATTTGAAGTAACAGTTTCTTTCTAGGTCAAAAATTTTTTAGGGCTTCCATTCGTTTTAATTAGTTCATTTTAATTTTTACGTTAAAAATGTATTTAATAAGTAAATTTTTAAATTAAATAACTAATTTTTAATTAGCTAATTATTTAATTTAATTTTTTTGAAATTAAATAACTATTTTAATATAATATTTTCGATATTTAAATTCATTTAATATCTGTCAATTGATTGCAAATTACATATTATTGCAGTGGAATTAATTAATCGATTTATTTCAATTCTCAAAAACAAGAGAAAAAATTACAATGGAAAGTATAATAAATGAAAGTTTCTTTTCTTACAAAGATATTTTATAGTCTCTTAATTAATTTCCTTCTCTTCCAAAAATTCTTTTTCATTTAATTTTAATACTTATACAAAGAAGATTATTTTTTTTTCTTATCTTATCTCTGTTTGATACATTTCAGACTTTTTGTAAAATAAATTTAACACTTTTACAAGTTTTTACATTTGAGTCAATACAGAATGTTTTAGTTTCTCCGTTAAGTTATCAAGGTCGATCGTTCTTACGATAAGCAAGTTTTATGATTTCTAAGAGTAATATAATTTGTAATTTTATTGTAACAATTATTTGAAAATTTTTAGATTACTTTATTGTTCATATTTATATTCAAAAATTTTATTAAACAAGAAAATACGTATTTTAAACGTACATATAAAAATAACGTATACGTTTTAAAATTTGTACGTAAAAATTTAAAGCTTCTGTATAATTTAAAAAAAAAACTGATTTTGTTCCAAAAATTATTTAAAATTTTTTTTATATGTTATCCATTAAATACTATTTTATACTATACATTTTTTCAAAATTATTTATGTATACTATTTTCATGTAACAGTTTCTATCTGAATTTCTTTCAATATTTTTCTAACACCCAATAGTGATTTAGAAAAGTAAAAAGGTAAAAATATACACTTTGTTATAAAAGTATATTTAATACAATATATTATACAAGAAATACGAACTCCTTGATAATTCCATAAATCTTCAGTGTATACCCATTCTTTTAAATATGTAATTACATTCGTATACTTGGAGAAAAGTACAAATAATTATGTGATTTGCGTGTTTCAAATAAGTTGTATGATTACATTTATACTGAAAATTAATCACCAAAAATTGATTTTACACTTTTAATACATCTTTTCAATCAAACAATTGTAATTTGAATCGCTGGTACCAGTAGAAGTTTTAAATGTTGATTTTTTGATAAAAATAGTAATTACCTTTTTAAGGATGTATTACATATATGTATAACTAATATAAAATAATAAAGTATTCTTGAAAATTTATAATTGAGCTCAATTAGCTACTAAAAAAGTTTATTTCAAATTTTAAAATAATTCACTATTTTTAAAAAAAGTTATGGCACTTTCATTAAATAACTGTTCTTATGGAAATTAATGTACTAAAGTGAACATTGAAGGCAAAGAAAAATATCTAAATGCCACAAAAAAAACTTGATTTTTTGTATATTTTAACAAAAGTTTCGATAAGTATATGTTTAAAAAAATGGAAATTAGAGAAACATTATTGCAGCAGATATTAATGAAATACTATTTTAGCGCATGAGTAGTAAAACATAGCAATTGTCGATTATGATTATGTACTTATATATTACATGTATACATACATATATATCTAAACAATTGAATTAACTATTACTTTAATTATTTTAATAAATGTAAACAAGTATAAAATATATTGCAAAAGAGTATTGTAATGTTTAAAGTATAAAAATTAGTGAAACAAATTCTTTAATATGTACATTTCAAGATTATTAATTAAAAGTCATATACTTTCATATTTTGATAAATATTTTTAATTGATTCATCAGTGAATTAAAATTAATCAAATTTTTATAACTGAATTTTTTAAACTTTCTAACTTGGATTACTCTTTAAAACTATTGTAATATTTTTGTTCTTTTACCTAATTATATAAAAATATGTAATCACCTATTTAATATAATTGAATTTGAATGGATTCTGAAGCGATATCAGGTTAGGATAATTAAGGATGAAGGAAGATTAATGAAGTTAATTTATAGATCACTTTTATCTGAGAGGAAATAAGAGTTTTTAATAATGTTTATGCAAGTGTTACTATTGGCGAGTCGAGTAAGTCTGGCTTGAATATTATTCTGACTCAAGTGCGCTACTCACCAGCTTTATTAAATTTTTCGTCGACTAATAATCACCGCCAAATATTAATATCATTCATTTGCATTATTTTAAAATATATTTTATTCTATGCCGTACGAAGTAATCATTATTGATTTTTATATGATTAATTTGGTTTTATTTATTATTGTTTGGGTATATCAAATACATAATATAAATTACATAATATAAATTAGATGTTACTTTTCAAATTTCGTATCACTCGTCAATCGTTTCCGGTATTTTACAGACGCCAACTTCATTAAAGTATTAATATTTCTAGATCTAGTTTTAGATGTGACACATATGTCTTATTATATTGAAGTGAAAGGTTAAATTTAAAATAAGAATAAATAATTTTATAAATATAACAAATAATATGCGGCAAGAGTAATAAACACAACACAGTTGGTTTACAAAACTGTAATTAGTGTTGCCAAAATCAAAATATTAAAAGCAATATTGTTATATACTTTTTTTTCGAATAACATTTTTTTAAAAAATTTCATAAAATAATAAAATCAATTAATTATATAATTACATAACTCTGTTTATTATAAAACTTTTAAAATATTTTTCATCTATACAACATAAAAAAGTTAATGATTTTTATTTTCTTATATTACAAGCCTACATATTCACGTTAAAAAATTTTGAACAATAAAATTATATTATAGAAATAATTATATTGAAAAAAAGGATTTAAAGGTAAACATTATTTAAAAATGTTTATTTTAATTTAATATTTATAATCAAATCTTTTAATGTTGAAAATGATTTAAAATTTATATTTTTATATTTGTACTCATGATACATCCGTGGTGCACGTCAAAATTTTTAATCGTTACATAGTACTAACAATAATTATAGTTCTGATAAGATTGACCTTGTATTCATAATCAATATTCAATTTATATTTTCTTATGTTTTTTCTAGGTTTCTTCAGATGTAATTATTAGTATTTTTTATTAATTGGTTTGTTCACTAATCAATCATAATTTTTCAAAATTGTTCTATATTATATAAAAATTTCAAGCAAGAAGCTCAAGGAAAAATGAGAATCTAATTCTGCCTTACTCCTTATTCACTCTCATCCTCAAGTTTTTAAACATTTTTTTCAATATTTTTTATTTTTAAACTTTATCCAGAGTTTTTTATTCGCTTCTATGTTTATTCTGTATTTTTAAGATCATTATACATGTCTGCATTGCTGTTTATACATGTTTGCATGAACGCACCACCCCAATGTGAATTCTATTTAAATAATTTATTGCTTTAATGGAATGACTTATCACTCTAAAATTAAATTTTAGTAGTGACTATTGGCATGCATGGTCTGTCCAAAAATTATCAGTTACTTTTTTTTTTAAAGTTACTACTTGGCACAGCGATTTCAGCGATGTCAGAAAATGTCCGGAGGAGTTTTTTCTATTTATCCTTTTTTTTATGATTAAGACTGGCAGGATTTATATTTGCATGAAAGATGTTTTTTAGATTTGTGAGAATGTGCAATGAAACGGCTGTTGGAATAGATTGACGCGGTAAACATTTTTTTATAGCTTAATAAAATGCTATAAAGACTTTTGAATGTTAAAAAACGTATTTAAGGATTAAAATTACGTATAAATTGCAATTAGAAAAATCACATAAGGCGTTTAAGAAGGTCACAAATTATACTCGTTCTTAGTATTGAAAAATAGCCCGAATCAATTCGAATAACCAAAGAGTGCACAAAATTTTGAATTTAAACCTTCGTTAAATGTTAGAGTAATCAATGACACTAAATTTATCAACACATGTATACAGTTACCTTTAAAAAACCTTTTTTAACATTTAAACTTTTTTAAAAATCTCCACAGTGTATTTACCCAGCCGTTAACCAAAAATTTAATATATATTGAACGAAAACACTTCAATTAATCTTCGATAAATAAAATGTAAAACAATTACGTGATTTATTAATTTCTGTATTTTTTAAATTTTTTGTATATCTATCATGTTTAAAAAACTTGAATTGAATAATTTGTCATTCTCGTACGTATTAAATTTTAATCTTACCCAGTAAACAAATTCGTTTTTAATAGAAATTTAAGAAAACCTCATTTCAAGCTAAATTTTATAATATTTTTTTAAAAAGATTTACTATGTTATAATTTTTTTATTTCTGTATAAGGATAAAGATTTTAATTATTAAATTGAATGTTTAAATTTAGTATTATTTTATGATTAAAAATTTAATTATATTTATAGGATGTTATTTTTCTAAAGTTACGTAGTATTGCATTGAATATTGTTGAAATGCATAAATGGAATTAAAAAGATTTATGAAATAAATTATTCTTTCATATTATTAATATTAGTAATGAAAATTACTATAGTATCATTAAAGTGATCCATTATGAATGAAAAGTATGATGTTATATGTATAAGTTTTCTCATACATTTTTGTTGAATATGTTATCACACATGATTTTCAGATATTAAGCTTTTAAAATCATTAGACAAATTAAATGAACTTTAATAGAACTGGTAAACTAACTTAATCAAATATATTAAGCGTGGATTATTTTAAAATGTGTATTTAGTATGCGTATAATAGTATGTATAAAATCTTCTCACAATAGTATAAGTATTTAATAAAATCCATAATTATTAGGTTTTTATAATAATTTTATTCGAAGTTATAGATATTTATTATAGGTAGAAGTATTTAGTTATTTATTTATATTTAAGTAGCTGTCATAGATGTATAAATATATGTTTTTGTTTATTTAACATCTACGTTTAAAGTTTATTTAAAAATATTTTATTTATTAATCATTGAAATTTCTATAAAATTTATATAAAATATATGTAAAAATTATTTGTGAATTTTATTATGTGTATATATTATATTACATAATGTTTTGATAAATAAAACGAAATGAAAACTGTTTTAAAAAAAAATTTATGCTATAATAAAAATTTTAAAAAAAAGTAATAATATGCAATTAATAAAGAGTGCTCATTATTATTCGAATTTATATTTTATTTTTTATAGTTCATATAAAAAAATTTTCTACGTGTAATGATCTTTTTTTATTTATTGTACAACAAAATAAATGACTTGTACAAACATTTTTTCCTTATTTATCTACTTTAGATTAATAAGGATGTTTTATAATTATTATTTATTGCTAATATTGACTGGTAATGGTTAAAAAATAATAAGTACATTAATAAAACTTAACATTAATTCTAATGCTTTGTAATAAATTAGCTGTAAATTTGTCAATAAAATTTTTAATACACCTCTACTACCAGTTTGAATGTTTAAATAATTTTTTTATTCTAATTATTGTAAATATTTATTGCAAATCATATACTTTATTATTTAAGATACAGAATCATTACCCACTAAAGGCTAGTCGAATTATAGCCTTAATTTTTTAATTTTATTATTCTAATTTTTTTAATATACATTTTCATTATCTGTAAAAACATTTATTAAAGAAGGGCTTTAAAAACATGAATAAATTACTAAATACTCGCTTATATCAATATTAATACTACGTTTATAAATATCTGTTTTCAATTTAAACTGTAAGAAATAAAAATCATTAGCGTCATCAAAATTTATACTTGTCAACACTCAAATAAAATAGAATAGTCATGAAGTCAGAAAAAATTAAATTTTTAAATTATCATTAAGATTATTTTATATTTTATACATTTTTTTATATTTTGGTCTGTATTAGTTTTAGTTACTTGAAAACTTGTTTTACAAAATTACTAGAATAATTAAATGAAATTTAGTACGAAAACATTATTGACTTTAGATCAGTGGAATGGCCTCGATTACGGTCAGACATCCTAAATATATAATAATGTTCGAGAAAAAGTTGGTTACACAAAAGGGTTTACCCTTTTCAACTTCATACTTTATTTATTTTTTCTTAGCGATGTTTGACTTTTTATATTGTGTTTGAGGCTAAAAAGTTCATCTCAAATATTTGCTTGATAATTATCTCGTGCCCTTCCTTTGGAAGTATAGATAATTTATATTTTGAAATTACATTCATTAATATGGTCGTAATTATTTGCTGAATTAATAGGATTCTATTTTTAATTTTATACATTTTTTTAGATGTTTAGTTAAATTATAGAGCAATTATATTTTTGAAATAATTTAAATACATAAATGTATATGACTCATAATAATATTGTGTGTATTTTATCACTTGTAATTCATATTCTCTTTTTAGAAATTGTATGGGAATAAAATTCCTTAAATAAAAAAAGAAAATTTGTCAAAAAAATACATTTATGAAAAAAAATACATGAATGAAAACGGGAAATTTATATTTCATAGCATAATTTATCATCATTTCAAAAAGAAGGTAGAACAAGTTTTGAATAATATTTTTTAAAGAATTTAACATTAATATAATATTTGTTAAAATAGATGAAATAATAATAATTGATGATATTTTTATTGTAATTATAAATCTCAAATCTGAACTTACCAGACGTACAAGCTCTATGAATGTAGGAAATTATTAGAGAAAATTCGTGGTTTTGTCAATTGTGAAATCTACGTTAAACCGCTTCTTCATATCAATACTAAAATATTAAAGCTACGTCATACATTATAATGGCATTGTAGTCGCCTGTTATTCGCGTGATTTTTACTTGCATGAAAAATGTTTTAGTTTTTTCAATATTATACAACGTTACAGTACACTAGTTGATGATAAACACGAAGGTATATTATTGTTAGTTCATTCGCAAAAAATCAATAATCGAACATTTGAGGAAAGAAATATACGACTGTGAAAAGTGTATTATTATATAAAATAGGTCTTCAACACTCTCGAGGAAATTATAAAAAATGTTTTGAGGGAAATTCACGTCATTCAGACAATCAAATTTATTATCGTGAAGGTGTGTCGTAAATTATATACACAATTCGGACTCCATTCAGACAATTCTGAATATTTATACTTTTTTTTCATTTACTTGGTTTTTTTTTAGAAATTTCTTCTGATTCAGAATTTCATTCAACTACACAGTAAACCTAGTGTTCTTTATTTGTTTGGTTTATATGTGTAAGTTCTATTAAAATATTAGTATCAATTATCGAGATAATTACTTCAGTCAAATCTTGTTTATTTAATTTATTACTATGATAATATTTTCACAATATAGTGACAAATGTTCGAAGAAAATATGATATATTTAAAATATAAACAAAAAAAGTAATATAATTAAGCCAGACGTGGTAAGTAAATAATAATAATCATAATAATCATTTTTTCATTCATTTTTTTCAATTTCATACTTTTTAATTTTATATTTATAGTAAAATTTGACATGAAATACAAAAAATATATCTATTAACTCCATAAATAGTGTATTTGTTTTATAATAAAAAAATTTGTTTTTGTATATTTATTTTATTATGCATTATATAAAACAAAAATGTTTTGTTATTTAAAAAGACTTAAAGTTTATATTATGAAAGATTTTAAATTATTGCCCTTGTAGTTTTTTCAAATATTAAACAATGATTGGAAGCAATATTAAAAAAAATTTTGACGCTACGCTGTAATATGACGTCAGAATAATTTTCTTAGAATTATTGATTTTCACATTCTATGTCGAATCAAGCGTTATATTATTTATAGGGCTCTATTAAAAAATTTTTAAGATTTTATCTAATACTATCTATACTAGTAAAATATTTAAGTAATTAAAAATAAATTAATGTATTACAGCATCCTTGTGTGCAAAATGAAAATTAAGAATTAAGAGGTTGTTATTATGCAAAAATACATGTATACATATATATATATATATGTCAGAGATAAAGTGAAGAGAAAGAGTATTATGCAATTTGAAAAAGACATAAATTGATGTTTTTATAAAATATAAAAGGAATTAATTAAATTTCAATTAGAGTTAGATGACACATTGCATTATATGCGTCGGTTGAGTCTACGAATCACATAAATAAATATTATTGAGTTTGTGCATACATTATTATGTTTATTGTTTGATTTCTTCTATTTTTATCTCATATATTTATTAAAAGTAGTTATTAAAATTTTTTTTATTTAAATTGTCTGTCAACATACTTTTAAATTATAAATATTAAGATAGACAAGAATGAATACATACATAGATTTTAATTATTATTAAATTATTGTTTTATAAATTGTAAGGTAAACAACTATTTATTCATTTAGTTTGCTAATAAACATTTTTAAAATACAAAAAAAACATTAAATTATCTTTTCTTATTCTATAAAGTACGCTTATACTTTACTTATGTAAAGTAAACTTATTAATTTGATGAAAGTCTTGTACGTTTTTATGAGGCTATAAGCAATTTAACGAGATAAAGATCCCGAGATGATCATTTGTCATACATTCATAACAAATTTTCCTTACATGTATAGCATTGGGAAGAGCCCCTGGAAAAGTCTAGCAACCGAAATGGGTCACGAGTGCAGCAAGGGGATGATAAAATCGTGATGATAGTCGCACAGCTGCACCGGTTTAATGATCGATGGGCGCACTGAATGTGTGAGACCAAGGCCCTACGTAATAAGGCCGAAGGTCGAGACATTAATTTCGCGGCTGTCACTACTGCTGCACTTTCCTTTTACTTTCATCGGAGTGTGGCCGTGCAATAGGTAGTGGCAGGGGTGGGGCATGGGCGGATCCGGTATTTCCACCGACTACCACCTCAATTGACGTCAAAACCATGAATGAAATTTTCTTTTTCTTGGGCAGCCCTACCTGTACACACGCGACCCTAATTGGTCATTAGCTCTTCTGTAAAATTAACCGTATGCTCGGTCAAATACGATTTTGCGTGACCCAAAGGATAGGATAAAGAGACATCGAGAATACTGAATCAACACCGAAACAATTATCATGCGGTACTTGGTTTCTGTTAGTTTCTTCGTCCATTCGTCCGTCCGTCCATCCATTCGACCGTCCGTCCGTCCGTCCGTTCGTCTGTCCATTCGTCCGTCCATTCGTCCGTCCATTCGTTCGTTCGTTCGTTCGCTCGTTCTAATCTTTGGGATGATATTTGGTTTGTCGCGCATACAGCAATGCGCACTCAATTCACTTGAACTCAATTCACATTTTTCCGTTTCTTCTTTTCATACTCTCATGTCCCTTCCGACTATTTAACTTTTCTCCCTAGGCTTTTGAATTTTTATAATCAATGGAACTTTTTTTATACTGCGTTGTACAATATATTCTGCATATTAAATTTGTATAGTATGATACAGAATTCTTGGTATAGAACTTATGATAATATGTAATGAATATAAATTAATTTCGATTATAATTTTAATCAATTCGTTGATTTTATTAATTTTATTGTTTAACTATAGGTCTCATATCTTTTGTTACGATTTCAATTGTTCTTTATTTTTACTCCATATATGAAAGTCTTATTGAAAAATAAATTGGAAATTTTATTTTAATCAATAAATTATTAAGTACCTCTGCAATCACTTAACATTGAAAAAACATTTGATAAAAAAGGGGATTGATTGCTTATTAAATATATATGTATATATGTATTGTGAAAATAAATTTTGTCATAGTAAATATATTATATCGGTACTAAAAAATATGTATTATTAATTACTACAAATATAATATAGTGCTTTTAAAAGATGATACAAATGGAATAAAACCTTAAAATTTTATTTATTTATATATAAAAACAGTTTTACTACTACTTTATAGGAATATCATTATATATTAATAAATTTTAAAGTCATATTTTGATAAAGTTTTTTATTCCATAAATAAATAAAAATTTCTTTTTCATTTATGATAGGTTTTAATATAGTATACATGTATTATTTAATATGTATAAGAATTTAAACGAATGTATTTATTTTAAAATATAAAATGTGTTTACATTCACTTTAGAGGATTGAATTTTTGTTGTAATATTTAAAAGATTTTTATCCTGAATTTTTCAAAAGAATACAATTCAATAAAAGTACGTAAATTATTCCAACTGGTATTAAATACAAGTTTCATACTTATTATAAGTTTTTTTTTTTTTAAGATATACCTGTATTAAGATGAAAGTCGTCATTTTTTAAACTCTCCGGACTGAACATCTAAGCTTCTCGATCTATGTTTTGTCACATCTTGAAGTTTGTCTCTAAAAACATTTATTTTTTCACTTTATCTTCTCTCTGTCTCTCTATCTACGCTTTCTGTAAATTTCAGCCCTTTTCGTAATATATTCTGTTCGTTTTTCTCGTTATAGTTTAAATTGCTATGCATAATAAAATATTACATGTATCATTCATAAAAATTAAGTTTATCGTTAAAATGATTTAAGTGTTACAAAGTATTTCATATTTATAATACTTTTTCAACATAATATCTAGTTATTTTTATCACTTAAACAATATAGGTATCATTTTTAATATTTCATATAGTGTACAGAATAATTAATAATAATACGACAAGTTAGTTATAGTAACATAAAAAATATACTTTTTAATGAGTACAGTATGAGAATTATTGATGAAAAAAATTATTATTATGCAAAATTAAATATGATTGTCAAGACATAGAAATCTACTATTGAATCGTTGTAATAATAATGTATTTTCATTATAAATTTCTCAACATATGTATATTTGTAAATCTTTTCATAAAATATTTAATAGTTATTTGAATAAAATAACCTGCTCTACATAATATTTAAAATTCTTACAAATAATTATATTAAGTTAAGGGGTTATTAAGTTTAACTAGTGTCATGTACTCAAAATATAATCACATATTTAGGACTAATAAAAAATACATTATTAAGAAAATATTTAAAAATGTTGAGAATATATTTATTTAAGTGCTCAATATTTTTATTTTGTAAAATTTAAAATAAAAATATGGTTTTTGAACCAAGCTAAATGGTTCATTCTGAAGATAAAAAAAAGTTGTAAAACAGATACTATTATTGAGGCTCATATATTATAAATAATGAAAAAAATAGACGTTATACTATATAAAATTCTATATATTTCAAACTATCTTTTGAAGATATTGAAAGTTGATAAAATGGTAGTATTTTGAAGAAACATTTTCATTTTCTACAAAATATAAAACAAAGTGTTTTACAAAATATATTTAAAAAATATGCATCACATGAAAATACATTAGATGAAAAAATACCCATTTTTTTGAATATCAACAAAATCTCTTAGTTCGTAGTAGGTAAAATATAGGTTTTCAATATTCACAAAAGTATCCAATAAATCAGATAATTTGTCTATAAGTTAAAAAGATAGCTATTGTTGAAAGCGTAGTTTCGAGAAAAATGCATCTAAAATTTTTAACAACAAGAGTTTAAGTTTAAATGTTTAAAAGCCACAATAAGCAGGAAATAATATCTTATACCTTAACTTTTATTTTACGTTTTTAGAAATAACGAAAATTCGTTTTATCTATCCACAAGATTGGAATTTAAATTAAATGTCTAATTTTTATTTATAGCATCGAAGAACTTTTGATTGATTTATCTATTCTTAATACTATAAAAAAATTTATTTTGTACCACCAATCTATGTATTAATCATAAATATTTTTATTATTATTTTTGTATTAATCATTTTTAATTTTTGCAGTTTATGTAAGAAAATAACAGTTACAACGAAACATGCGTATCTGTTACATTAGCAATAAAGAAAAATAAAAAAATTACATATATTACAAGAAAATCTTGTAGACTTAGTACAGTAATTATGAATATTCGATTGTGGTCCTAGTTTTTGCTTTGTTTTGTAAAAGTCTCAACTCATTTAACTCTATTACTTTCACCTTTGCGACTTTTACAAGCTTTAATTTTTTTACATCATTAAAATTAATAATAGATGAATACTAAACTGATTTAAAATTAGAGCATATTACGCTAGTTAAATTAAATTGAAACTCGTAACACTCCAGTAAAATGAAATGCTGTTAGAATTTCATTTGAAGTGTTTTACACTTTACACTTTTTATTTATTGCATACCTGTATGAAGAGAACGCCGTATTTATTTTGAACTAAATTTCATTTCTATATCGTATTTTGTTGAACTATATCTTTAATATATTTATATATTATTTGTTAGTAATTAGACAATTATTCTTTTCAGTATATTAAAATTTTCTATACACTTATGTCAAAAATATACGATCTTACTGTAACATGAAGAAGAATATTAATATCTATTTGCAAAAAAATTTTAATTATTAATCAAAAAATATATTTTTGTATAACCACGGGATTTAATATGTACATAAAATTATTATTATTTTAATTTCTATATTATAAAACTTAATATTTAATTATTTAACAAATTTACTAAGTGCATATTATTTATTTAATTGATTATTAAAAACCGTCAAATACACAATATTGTACAAAAATATTAAAAAAATATGAGGAAATCACATAAAATTTTGAAATATTTTTCTTAATTAAAAATAGACGAATCAAGCTTGAAATTTAATAACATATAATAGATTTTATAAATATTAATACATTTAATTATTACTTACATTATGTGAAAATTGAAAAAATTTTCAAGAATGAAATCAAAGAAAATTTAAAGTAAATTTTCGTCAGGTGAAGAAATAGTACAGTGTTAACAAATCAAGAACATGAATGACAAATTTCGAGAAATTAAGAAACCATAAGAGTAAATCATCGCGTTCAGAGTAAGAGTATGTGAATAATTTGAGACTTTGCATGTCATCTTAATCCCAACCTGTCAACTCCACGAATAAGGGAATAATCCTCGAGCAAAGGCTTATGCGAGAACTGGATTACATTAGGTCATTCGCTGATCTCATTAGCGGTTAGATCAATGCATGTGTTTTTTTTTAGGCTCATTATTAGTTGCAATTACATGTGTAATGCGCAAAAACCAATGTTTTGTACAAAAGGATGAAATTGCTGCGTATCTATAAATAATATTATCATTAGTGTATAGTTTCGACAAAATGACACAAATAAAAATACATATATAAATCTGTACATTATAAAATATGTTACTAACTATTAATTTGATGATGCATGCAATAAACTGTCGAGCAGAATGGTGATTAATATTATTGAATTATTTTTAATTATTTAAAATTAATTATAAGACAGAATTTAATGTCTGTTTATTTTTAAAAGTAATAAATTAATTTTTTTTTAATTGAATGTATTACGAATATTTTTAGTTTTATGCCTACTTTCTTAAATCAAAATTTAATCTTATCTTTAATACATTGCGGATGTATTAAAATATAAATTGCATTTAAATTGACATTTTATATCCACATAAATAATATTTGACTTATATTTTTTTTTTATAGGGAAGAAGTGCAAGAACATACAGTCAGATGGAATGCTTCTTTTAAATTTCTTTGTAAAATGAGTGCCAATGCATCGACATGCGTACTAGATCCATGTATATTAAGGATATCCGTAAGAAAGGTAATTAAAAAACTAAAATATAATATTTTATTAAAAATAAAAAATAAATAAAATATCTATTTTTTTTATTTAATAATTCATGAATTAAAAATGTGTTTTACACACTATTCGTGTCAAAAAACCATTTGTATAATTAGTTGTATAATCAATACGTACCTTACGCAAGCATATTTTATACCCGTTAATTCAAGAAAACAAATAATTTTTTTAAATACCATGATTTAGGTATCTAATGATTATTTTTATGATGGTATGTATTATATAATAATAGATCATAAGTATTTCATATTTGTTTTAGTTTTTCATTTGTTTAATCTTATTTATTTGATTTCTTCAAAATTACAATAGAATAAATAGACATTTATATCGATAAAAATTTAATACTGCATAGTGGTTTGTATATAATATAGTATGTTGTAAAATTATATGTAATGATTAATGAATGAATAATTTATTACAATGAATAAAAAATATTAATAGTAAAAATGATTAAATTAGTGGAATAGTAAATATTAATAATAAAAAACGGAAAGAAAATTAAAATAATTAGATGTAGCTTACAATTTTTTATATTAATTTTATTTTTCTATCTTAAAATGGTAGGGTTGTGATCTCATATATATATCTATAATTAAAATATATTATTTATAATATAGTTCCTAATATCAAGTGTTCATTTACAAAAGTTCATTTACAATAAGCAAGTTGACGTTCTTTCACATAGTCCTTACATTTAAAAAATGTCATGAAAATTAGTGACAGATTAAATATTTTCTTGCAAGATCAGCACATTTATCTTTCTTTTGTCTTTGTCTACCTTTATCCCAAAGCCTTGTTATTTTCAATATAATTGTGATGGATTTTGACGATTAAACAATATACGTATTAATAATAATTTTGTAATCTTTCATAAGTAATGTTAATATGGTATATTTAAAAATTCTTATAATTGTATGCAATTAAAATATGGTTTTGGTATTATTTACACAAAAAGATTGTAGTAGTCTCATCAAATTTTCAAATTATTAGTTGGAGACGAATATACGGATATAAAATAATGAATTTAATACTAGTAAATATCAATTATTGCTTTCAAAAACACAGAAGGCAAATTTCTTTGACAACATTTTTTTTAATTCATGTAATTGAATTTTTTATTGAAAATAATATATTCCTTATCTTATGTAGATGTTTATTTTATCTAAATTTAATTAATTAAAAAATTTGTAATACACTTTCAATTTTCATTGTCACATGCTCAGCTACGTATTTTTTTTTTTTTTTTTTTTTTTTTTGTAACTACGAGTTGTCCTTCGTATACACCAAGTTTTTCAATTAACGAGTTTTCAAAAAAATTTATAAATACCATTTTAATCAATGATGCCTATATATAGAATATATATATTTTCATAACTATAAGAATTATAATAATAGAATATTTTAAATGAAAAACAGTTAATTATCATGAATAATTTTGTGTTTTTTTAATTGATCAGTAAAAAAGCCTTACAATTATCGGAACAAACTCTTAGGAAATTAATGGTAAATCTTAAATATGAATCTGATTTTACGAATTTATTATTCTGAATATTTGTATATAATATATAAAATAAAATTTTATAATTTTTCTTATAAAAATTTTAAACTTTCTTATAAAATTTCTGTATAAAACTTCCTTATAACAATTAATGCTCAACTATGTATTTAAGTATAATAATTATTAAATTATAATTAATAATAATAAATTGTAATTGAATTACAGGAATCAAAAGGAGGTAGATCTTTTCAAAAGCTGGGCTTTAGTGATTTAAACTTGGCCGAATTCGCTGGAGCTGGCCTCTGTCGGAGGCGGTGTCTCCTCGAAGGATATGACGCAAGACACCGACAGGACAATTCGATGCTCAGAGTTGCCATTAAAATGAATATGCTTTCTGGTGATATTCTATTCAAAGTGTAAGTGTGCATATATTTTTTATAATATATGTCAGGTAAATTGTCTCGGATTTATCTAAAGTCATTATACACTGTGGCACCATAATTAATTGTTTAGCAGCAAATAATCACTATAGTAAACGATTAGTAATAGATATTTTCATATTTAAAAAAATGGCCTTTTATTCAAATGTCAATTGCGATTTATTCGTAATTTAAATAATTTACATTGATACTTATGCATATGGTGATATTGTGTGAGTGAAACATGTTTTGCACAAAGATAAATAAATTAAAAAATATGTAAAATTCGTATTTTATTTTTCTTTATAGCATAATAATTATAAGGTTTTTATATAAAAAAAAAATTATTAATTAAAAGTTATAACGTAAACACTATTTGAGCTACATTTTTTTTTTAAATCTTATAATTAACTTTCATAAATCATTTTTTATAGAGTTTATTACAAATTTATGATATTAATATTAAATTTAAATTTTAAGTAACTTAAATGTACTGACAATACAAGTAGTTTATATTAATTTTGAGCTATTGGACCTATAACTGTCATAATTATGAACATGGTATATAATAAAATATTGAGGACGTGAATCAATAATGTTCAATTTAGTCAATTCAGTTGCTTTAATTTGAAATGCAATTCTGAAAGTGCATATTTCAACATTATTAATATATTAAAACAAATGATAAATTAATCCAGCAATTTATTTTCCTTCAGACGTAAAAATGTTTGAATGCTTCACAGACCTTCGCCGTCACTGAAGCAGACGCAGTTGACGGTTCCCGGTGTACCAGGAGTCGTTCCCGTGGAAGTGGCGGACGAAGTCATTGGTCCGGAACGCGGTAGCAACCGCGAGGACTACGTGTCGACCGGGTCTTTGGCCGGGAGCATCGCCAGCACGAGCAGCGGCTTTGGTAGTCTTCCTAAGAAGAGGCCAGCACTATTTTCCTCCGGTAACTTACAATTTTCTTTTATTCTTCATTCGACATTCAAATACCGAAAAGTTTCCTTGATTTTATTTGATAATTGGCCTAATAATCTTCAAACGTTTATGATGATCATTTTAATCTTTATGGAGGTCGATATTAAATGAAGAAATAGAGCACTTTTTAAATTCTTAGCGAAATATTCCAAACTAAATAGACGAAAACCGTGTAAAAAATTGCAATTTTTTATTTTTTAAAATAACACTCGAAATATTTAGTGGCTAACTTTTTATAATTTAAGCAAAAAAATTTTCACTTCTTTTGTTATAAAATAAAAAGTTGTAATTTGAACACTTTTATATTTATGAAAAATTTTTAATTAATAATAAACCGATTAGTAAATTAGAAGTGGAAAAATCAGTAAATTTTAATATTAACTTAAAAATTTTTTAACTTTGAGCTTTTTAAATTTTAAACTTAAAATTAAAAAAATTAATAAATTTTCATGCACTTCATGCATGCAAAATTTCATTTACATCAAATTATTTTTAGCACAATTCAATTTTGAATTAAATTATACAAAAATTTTTTTATACTTGATACCTCATCCGTCTTTAGTTTTTGTAACAGTTTTAAAAAAACATAATTGCAGTGTAACGTAATGTTTTTGATATATTTTGTAAAAATTACTTAGATTATCTAAAAAATGCAGATAAAGAATGCCAAAAACAGCCGAGCTCGCAAAACCAGACTTGGAATGGAGTGAACAAGAGATTTGAGTACTCGACTATTTTTGATTACATTATTCGCATTTTTTACATAATTTAAGCGATTTTTATAAAATGTGAATTAGATTTTCGACTGTATAGTTATAATTATATTACTTTAAAGCTTTTCATAAAAGTAAAATCGGGTAATGTATCGAGCTAAAATCAGTTCAGAAAATTTTTCATAATTTAATTAAAAATAAAATTGTGTTAAAAGTAAATAAAGCTAAAATTCTGCTCAAATTTCAATGAAATTTAAGCGGAATAAGTGAGTTATTTTAATTCCCTTAAGTCATATTTCAAAGGAACAAAAAAATGACAAAATGATATTTTTAATTAATAAAAAAATATTTCTCTACTTTTTATTTACCAATAAATTTAAATAACAATGGATTTTTCTCGTATATATTATCTAGATTTCGTTCGCGGACATTATAGTGTTATAATTACAACTTTTCGTTTTATAACAAAAATATTAAAAAAGAAAAAATATATATTTCTATTAAAATTGTTTGTTACATATTTGAATACTATTTTAGAAAATAAGAAACTACGTATTATTTATGTTTTTTAATGTATTCAGATTGCTGTTTTTAGGTGACGACCTAAAAAGTGCTTTATTGCTTGGTCTGTATATATGGGATACTATTTGTATTATCGGGTACTTCAATCTTTATTTAAACCCTTTTTAATCATCTTAACAAAATCTTGTGTAACATATTTTTCTAAATATTGATTCAGTTTATTTTTTATTTTTATTAAATAACAGAATATATTCAGTTACTAAAACTTGATAAGTTACCACATTATACACACATCAATAATTTCCAAAGTTTTTAAAAAATAAAGAATAGAGATTTTATATTTAGTAAATATTTACAATATTAGAAAATTACGATAAAAAATATAGCGTTTAATCATTTCATTTTAAATATTCAAACATTTAAATATATATTGGTAGCTTAATTAGGATCATAAAATGAAAAACATTGTATATATTCATAAATACTTTAAATACTTCAGCATATTTATAAATAAAATAAGTAAAAAAATTTAAACATTTTATTTTCATACACTTCATTCTTAAGTTTTCTAATGCGACTTTAATTCCATTGTACTATTATTGACTTTCATATATAAATTCTGACTTATATAAAAATCATAATATATATATTATAAACAAATATTTTTTATTTTATATATATGATGTATTAAAATTTTCGTTTTTAATCTATCAAAAGCAGACTATGATTCTGGAGTTATTTCAGTAATTCTAATGAAAAGTTTTTGTAATTTTATTTTAGCAAATTATATGTTATTTGTTTTTTATCGGTTTCTGTATTTGTAGGTTATTTATTTAAAAATATGTACTAGTGAACTAATTTATTTTTATTTTTGATCATTATATGTTACATAACCATGTTCGTAATGAATTGAAATATCTGTATAAATATAAATATAATACATCTTAATTATGAAATTAAAGAAAAATATTATTGTAGTTTATTTTAAGATTGTCATTACTTAAATATGTATATTTTCATTTTATTTAAAACATTTTAAGTTCTATGCGCTTCTCAAGACGATACAAACATGTATATCATGAAAAGCGAGAAAAAGAGAGAGAAAAATAATTCTGAAATTGTAAAAAATCGATACCCAAGTGTATTCTTACTACAGTATGTGGTTATTTTGTTATTGAGTTTGGAGTAAAATGTTCGCATATTCCACTAACGATAACACGCTAAATTTATTTTGTAACCAATAATCAGTATTGGTTAAAATGTTAGAGTATTTGAAATTATTTTTATTCATTTCTTATTGAATCCCTGAGATAATTAATCAAATTTTACACATTAACCATTAAAAATAAAATAATTAAAATAAAAAAAAAATTATAAAAATCTATGCAAAATTTTAATTATAATTTATTAAATATTTTTCACTTTCGCGAAAGTTTTTAAGAATAATAAGAAGATTATTTAACGTTTTTTCTCTTATGTAATAATTTATTTCTAATAATTTTTAATATGCTCTATTTCTCATCAAAATAAATAAAAGTTTTGTTTAGTATTTTTGTATTACTGAATAAAACTATGTTTAAATTCTGAAAAATTTAAATATTCATTAAACCTTGTTTCACTATCTGTATTTTTACAAATGAATTAATAAATTTTCAAAGTTAATAGATAAAAAATAAGTTATAATGTAAATTAAATTTCATTATTATTTCATATTGTCACGCATAATAGTCCGTGCTTGTTTCCATGCTGTAAGAAAATTTATTATTCTGAAGTACTAAAGTTACAAAAGTATGCATGAATAAGATATTTTAATTGAATAAATAATTTTTATAACAAGATTGTTCATTATGTCACTCCTCAATTGCATATTACTAATTCATTTATTTCTCAGATTACGATATTGATTTCTCGAATTCGTACTGTAATTTGCCAATCAATTTTAAATTTCTCGATTCACGAGGTTCATTTAATTTCTTACTAATCTGAGTTTTTTTTTAATTGAATCATTATCTTTCTTTATAATTTATCATATTCATTAGTAAAATGTACATTGTACATAGCCGCATTACAAAAGTAATTTAATCCATAACTTCACATATTAACAATAAAATGAACAATTAAATTTTATAAATAACCCAAAACTTTTCTATTTGTAAAAGTGTTGAGTTATTTATTAATGTAAAAAGAATACTTTCGATAAAAAAAATCCAATAGCCACTTTATTTGGGATGATTCTACAGAGCTTCTAAGCGGCACCGAGTCCTACGATCCGATGACACTCAGCGAGATTGTGCCGTCCGTAGTCCCGGTGGAGACCCTCAACGAGGTCCACACGGAATCCGGACACTCCCGGAACAGCAGCAACACCAGTCAACTGAGTAAGGGTTCGGGCTACGGGTCCCTCAACTCCCACAGTCAACACAGCAGGCAGAGCAGCAGCGGAGATAGCGGTCACATCAGGTAAAGCACCTTTTCCGATCAATACAACTCGGTCAATTAAATTATTATAATTACAACACAAGTATCGAGTGCCTCGTTTCGCGTTGTGGGCTCACTTAATCGACACACATAATTGTTACACCATTTACAGGCTTTACTCACTTTTGGCCTCTATTATTGTTTTATCGATTATCGATCACGCAATTATCATCACAAATTCGAGTGTTACCTTGAGTGGACGAGGCTGTTTATAATTTTCATAATAACAGTATAACACTTGATCGTAACATAAAGAATTTGGGGGAATTTCTTCATTCATAATGTTGCACATTTCAGGATTCGATTATTCTTAATAATATAAATACTAATTTAACGACATTACAAATTGGCTATTTCGTAAATAAAAACCAGAATGCAATTTCATAATTTTAAAATATCATTTTTTATCAGCAAATGATATCTTATATTAAAAGATTAGAAAAATAAGTATTCCAGTGGTAACTATAAAACTTTTATCACATGTTTATATTTATATAAAGAAACTGCTATTCACTTCATTATCTGGAATAATTTTCAATGATGTTCATTGTGCAAAATTCATTAATTTGAAAAATATATATTTATACTTCAAAAATCTATTTTAATGTTGTTTTTAACTTTTTTAATGAAATATATTATTAATAATAAAAGCCTGCTGAAGATAAAATAATTTGTTCGAAACGTCTCCGGCGCAAAAAGCTATTATTGCTTTTTATTCACACCCAGAAGGAACTGTTTTCTAATATTCCGATATATATATTGTAGTTTTTGACGTTTAAATTTTAAAATGACATAAAAATTTATGTACAATTAATAAGAGAATTTAATATCACATTTAAGAAAAATGATGGTATATTGTAATACGCTAATTTGGATTCATCTCAAAATAGACATTAACTATGTAAAAATTAATATGTATACACAGTTAAAGTAATAAACACGTGTATAGTGTATTTATATTTATCATAAAATATTATAAATATAACATTTTAAATGTACAACGTAAATTTATTTTTGATCTTAAAATAAATGAATTTTTTACAATTTAATTACATCAGAATTGTCGTTAAAATTAGATTCTTTTATTAATATTTATAGATTAAAATATTCAATTTCTTTTACTTGTATTTGAATTTTTCAATATATTAACCATGATTTCAATTTAATATTATTTTAATAATTTTTATGACTTCGAATAGCAGTTTTTTAATATATTTTTAGTTTTAAGCTCACACATAATCCAATCATACAATTGGTGTAATTTTATTTCCATTCCATTTTACTCAACGTTGATTAATATTAATTTTTATCACGGACTATAAATTTCTGGTTAAATTTTTTAAAAATTGAAGGTTTCATAAAATATTTTTTATCTTTTCACTTTTTACAATATATTATTTTATATCATCGTTGTACATAAATATATTACTTATGTACACTAACAATGGTATTTAAAATAAACATTTATTAATAAATATTAACATATATCGGTGATTCTTTCATTAATACTTCATTCTCACCCATAAAATTAAAAATAATTTTTCTTTTAAAATGAATGATTCGTACGCAAATCAATGTTTCTTTATATTATATATTGTGACTATTTTAATAATTATTGTGTTTATAGTACACATTTTTACACGTTATGTATCTCGATGTTTGCACTTTGTTATTGGCACTAATTATGCTGCTATTAATCTTAAAATAAAGCGGCTGATGATTTTTTTTTTTGTAGATAGTTTATTATTCATATTGCACTCAAATTATCACTTTATAGCGTGATAATTAAACAGTCTATTGCATTAATTGTTATTGTTATTACGTTTAGATATGCATACATTTTAATTGTTATACATTTTTAAAATATGAACGCATTAGTTTTACGCTGGAAATTTTTATTTTGATTAGTTTAAAAATATTGTGTCTTTGAATTTGAAAATATTTTGATATTTTTTAACAATGTGGTTGAAATATGATAAACGTATTATTTAAATGAGGTAAGGTGCGAGTGCGTTTTATGGCTAATTAATAATTTTAAGTACACATAGACGTCAAACGTTATTTTATAAAAATGTTTGAAACTTGGGTTGCTATACAAATATACCGATAACATAATCAATATGTCATACACAGTCGTTAAAGTTCAAGTTAACTTTGTTCAATAATGTAACTAGGTGTTCGCTCAAAATACTGATTATTAAATATTTAAAAATACCTTCAACAAATATGAAAAATACCCAGCATTAGACTAACGCGTTCTTTACGAGTGGATAGGTTGCCTGTTAAGACAATCGAGCATATTCATTTGTTTGTCCCGAGGGTCAGTTTTACATAGCTCTAGGATATCAGTAAAAGGGAAAAGAAAAGGGCGAATCACCAGGAGTCGGGCAGAGCAGAACCACCGAGCGAAATCGAAATGCACGTACGAGCCTCTTGTCTCTTTTCCTCATTATAGGTCGCCCTCCTGGCCGGTCTGGGCACCGCGCCTCCCGACCCTCTCCCAAAGCACAAGCACCAGCTCCAGCGACAAGGACAAGGGCAAATACCCGGTCCCCCAACACGTGAAAGTCGACATCCAAAACGATCACCTGACGCTCTCTCCGCCGTCGCCTCTCTCCCTCGTAGTGCCTCGGGCGCGCTTCGGTCCGGCCTCCTCGACTCCGCTCTCCTCGCGCTGCGGCCTCAGGAAGCCCCAGGTAAGTTCTGGGGGCGCCGGAGACACGCCGCAGCGCAACGGCATTGCCTCCGGGTTCAAGGTCGAGGACGCTAGACCGCGGAAGGAGGCGACGCCCCAGTTCCGACTGCCCGATATCGCGGCCCCCTCGAAGAAGCCGATCGCACCTCGCAACGGGTACCCGCGGATCGGGCAGTCGAGCTGGCGCGGGATCTCAAAAACGTGCGACTGCATCGAGCGAGGCGGCAAGACGAGCCCCGTCCTGAGGCTGGCCGACCAGGCGCGGGCCGTGTCCTCGCCCGACCCCCTGCACAGGCCCGACACCGCCAGGGCCTCCTTCGTCGCCGCCGTGGGCGCCTCTAAGAGCAGCAGGTAGGTACCGGCCGATGCCGCCCCCGCAGGATTTGGTGACGTGTGACTCCTCGCCCTCCCCCCCCCCCCAAAAAAAAAACCCACCCCGCCCCGCTTACACCACCCTACCACCCCTACGCGGAATAATAATAATCCTTCTCTTGGGAAACGCTGCTCTATTTTTTACTAAGGGAGAGTGAGGTTTGCGCGCTCTTTGCTCTTTGGCATCGACTCCATGGCTGCACTCAGAAATCTCGATCTTATCTTGGATAACTTTATGGATTAGTTTTCTTTTGTTTTAATTGCTAAAGAAATTTATCACTTTGATTGTGAGATTGATTTCCGTTAATTATGTGCATAAAATTTATTGTAAGTTATTTATGTTCAACATAAATGATTGCTTTCTGAGTGTGGAAGAGTAATGGCATGATGGTGTGTTGCGAAAAAATTTGCTTTATCGACTAAGCATTTGCTAACTCGTTTATTTGTTTATTCATTTCCAAGATTACAATATAATCTCTTATCTATGGTTATCTATATGTTTATTCAGCTATTGTAGCTTGAGTTCTGTTTTAGTCCAACTATAATCACACTTATGCATGTATAAGTGCAATTAAGTTTACATTTTAATGCATTCGATTGTATTGAATTCAATCTCTACTATTTATATTTGTACAGCGTAACATTGTTTTAGATGCTGCTTAACTAGTAAAAATTATGAATTTTCGCGGGGAAAATATTTCGTGAATAAGAAATGGTAGTTTCATAATTATTGTATTAGATTTTTTTAAAAAATTAAAATTAAACGATATCTACAATTCTTTTATATTGAATTCAAACATTAGTTAATACTGTTTCAAAACATATAAAATATTACTTAAAATTTAATTATAGAGTTACACTATTCAATTATAATTTCGGGAAAATTCATTCAGTGTTATTTGAATATTCTATAACGTATTGTTGAAAAAAAAAAATAGAAAAAAAATGTATTTAGTTTAGTAAATTAATATTTTATATTTAATAAACAAAAGCTTCAAGTTGATAATGCAAGTTTTTTATAATTTTTGCACTCTTGATTCTACAATTGCTAGTTTTCTTTTTTTTTTGTCTTTATCTTTTATTTATTTTTCATTTTATTATGTATTTTATCCAATCTATTGCTTTAGTATGCTAAATTTTTTGAAAACTGAATTTGTGTAAAAGTGTGTATTGCTTTGCATTTCAATTTTGTAATTACATTTAAAACTATTTAGAACACATTTTCTCTCATGGAATGCTCTTTATCTTAAATACTTTACTATAACTTAATAAATTAATTACCTATATTTTATTTCAGCATAATATTTATTTTGCAAGATAAATAATGTTTATTTTATTATGTTACGGATGTAGTGAATATCAATAGCTAATAATATACATGAATATAAAATAAATGAATAACTTATAAAATTATATTTTTTAATGCTAAGTTTGATTCTACAAGAGAATTTTTTTTTATTTTATATGTAGTTTTAACCATAGTAGAATTTTTCTGCTTTTAATCCATAATTTTCTATCATCAATACAAAGTTTTTATTCTTATTAAACATTAGTATGTTTTTTCACAAGTCTTGAATTGATCATTGAAGTTAAAAGCTCTTCAGTTGTTCTTGGCACTAATTTTTTAATTAATTTCAGTTAAACTGTTTTTGTTTCATTAATATAGAAAAATATTTTTTCATGAATTTCGTCAATTTCTCTATGTACGCTAATATAATATGTCAATAACGTACTAAACGTTATATTTATATTAAATTTTCATAAGTATAATTTATGAATAATATTAAAGAATTAAAGAAATGTATTGTATATGAAAAAAATTCAAGGTGAACACTAATGTAATGCATACTAATGCTTAAGACTTTATTAAAGTAAACAACAAATAGCCACTTCTAGTGATCATAATTTTACCAATCCTGGTTATGGATATTATTTATATTAATATTTTATCTATTTATTATTTTCAATCGATTAATGAATTAGTATAAAATTATTGAAATTGATAGAAAATTATGAAATTAGACCGATTTAGATTTAAATTATTTAGACATATCTACTCTTATCTAGATACGAAATTTAAATGTTTTTTTTAATTTTTAAAAAAATTCAATTTTATCATTTTTGAAATTATATTTACCTTAATATTTTGTTTGCATTACATAAATAATAAATTAAATTCAAAAAATAATAAATTCAAAATTAGTATCCAATTAAATAAATAGTAATATAAAATTTGAACATTAAAAATCTTGTACAAAAAATATTTTAAAATAATTGAAACATTTTATATACAACGTTAACAATAATATAAACGATACTCAAATAATTTTTTTTTTATTTGATTTTTAAATGAATGTATTATAGAATTTAATAAATATTTTCAACAAACATTAAACAATTTTTTTAATCTATGAATGAAATCATAATTTTATCTATATTTTTATAACTTGTTTTAAAACATTTAATAGTTATTTAAATAAAGGAATTTGATAGGCATATAATTTGAAATGCATACAAATTATTCAATTAAATTGAGGGTTTCACCTGGTTTCCATGTAGTCATGTTCAGGATAATAAAAAAAAAATTAATTAAGAAAAAGTTTTGAAATTTTGACTGTTATATTTAAGTGTAGTATAATTACAAATTTACAAAATTTAAAATAAAAATATATTCATTTAGAGAAAAAATAAATAATACACTGAAAAGTTGAAAAAAAGGTGTTACGTAATTGAACTGTGGAATTTGTAGATTTCCCGAAAAGGAAAAAAAATTATTTTCACTATTAACTAAGCAAAATTATACAAACTGTGAACTAGAATTTTTTTAAAACATTAAAAATTAACAAAATCGTACTGTTTTCAAAAAAAATTCCAGTTTTTGTAAAAAAAATGCTTGTGTTTTTTGCATGTGACATTAATTTTCTTATATTTCAATAATTTACTGTATAAAAAAACTGTTTTAAATGTTCTTTCGTAATTTCAAATAAATTGACAATTTTTTCAACATTTTAGAGTGATAGTGATTTTTTAAAATAAAATTGAAGATTATTGATTTTAAAGTTTTAACTATCAATCTTCATATTATAATGTTTAATGTATATTACACTGTCATTTTATAAATATTTATGATTTAAGTCCAATATTTACGTAAACTGTTATTACATAGTATACTATTATACTATGCATATAAATCGATTTTTGAAAAGTGATGAGCCAAATGAAACTCTTAAATAAAGCATAAATATTTATGCATCTGGACTTTTAAAATAAGTACAATTTTATTTTTATAATATTAAAATATATATTAATTATAAAAAATTTACTTTCTTTGTCTAAAATTGTAATAAAAATGTGACATTAAAAAAATAGTTTTTAATTTGATTAAAAAACAACTTTAACTAGATTATTTATAATAAGTTGTTTAATCATAAATCAAGTTGCTAAAATAATGTAAATTTTGGTTTTAATGTAGTTTTTGAAGACCAAAATTTTATTACTCTAAACTTTTATGTTTGAAGTAAATGTTGTAGTTAAAATTTAATATTTATTTGTATTACTTATACTTGAATTTTAATAATAGTTTTCTATATTTATTCAACAATGCTTAGGTATTCATGATTTGTTATTGCACATCGTAAAATCAGCTAATTTACATAATTTCATTTATAAGAAGTACAAACATTAATACAATCAACGCATAATTTATAAAAGTACTACTTATTCCGGCATTAAATCATGATTTAAACAGTATACTTTACTTTCATACGTGATAAAAATGTATCAAATTTTTAAAATAATCACATGTTATTATTATCAAGTAATGTGTCAGATTCCTCAAATTCAAACGAATGTTTAGTTTCAGTATAAATATAAATATGTGTGCATATTTTGTAAGTTTAATCTGCAGAAAAATAGCTTGCTAATGTACAAAATTTGCATTTCCAAGGTTAGTTACTAGCTTTAAATAAGCAGGCGTTTGCAAATATGTAGATTGCAATGAATAATTAAGTATGAAATTTATTCAGTACGATAGAAAATATTTATAATATTATGCACAATAATATTTTAATAGCAATGTAAATGTTTTTTAATTTAACGAAGTAAATTTTTAATAAAAAAAATTATCATATTTTATGCGAATAAAATAAAATATTCATTAACAATTTTATTAATTTATTTTTATTGCTTAAACTGAATTCCAATTTTTTTATCTTTTTGAATTATCTTAATAATTATTAATTAATGTAAACTTTTATATAAGATTCAAATATTAAATAATGAATTTCAATTATTATTAACAATAAGATAAAATTTAAAGATATCAATGTACTATAAATAAATTGCAATTTAAAAATATGTGACAAAATTTCTATCGTATGATATTTTATTGCTCTTTTTATTGTTTAAGAACTGCTGTAATTTATAAAGTTTGTAATCCTACAACACAGAAAAATTATAGAAAAAATTGATTTATTAATTAGTTCCAATCATAAATTTTTAGTGTACCTATTTTTCATTGTAATTTTGCTAGAAAATAAATTTATTAACAGTAAAAATATCTTTGTAAATAATTATTAAAAAATTGTTATTGATAAAATAATTGTAATTAATGGGAAAAATGTGAATATATTTGAATTATTTATTAAAATAAAATAAATGTATGAAATGACAATAAGTTATAATAATAAATATTGAAATCTTTTAAGTAAAATAAATTATAATAATAACTACGTTTTTATTAAAGTTGGAAAGAAAACCTATCTTTTGTGATTAATAAATAAGATATTCAATATGTTATTTCATTTCAATCATTAAATTATTTTTAAATTAAGAGATGATTAATGATTTGAAGACATTAATACTGTAATAAATTGATAATTAAAAATATATATATATACTTTATACCTTAATAATAGGAAATAGCAAAGCTGTTTTCAAAACTTATTTCGAAAATTTAGTTTTAATTTTTTTTTTTTAAGCCCAATTTTCTTGAATAATTGATCTTTCTCCTTCTGATAGGATTGACATTTTTATAGCGATTATAGACCCAAAGGTACTTACTCCTAATGAATACGAAAACAATCTTTCATTTATTTACATTCACTAATCTAAATCAGTACTTTGTTGAATAATTAGTTTCATATTGAATTAAAATTATTAATTTTTTAAATTGTTTATAATAATATTTTTTAATTAATCATATATTTAATGCAATAGTATAAATAGATATAATACATTATTATGGTACCGTGTGATTTAAGAATTAAAATTTTTATATTTTTTTTCAAATATATAAACGTTTATATGTGTGTTTAAAAAAAAATAATGAAAAATATTTTCCAAGATATATAATTCAATTACGCAAGGGAAAGAAAATCTCTTGTCTTTTTGCAATATATATTAATATTTTTTATTACCGGTACAATAGGGTATTAATGTAGTCTCATTTTAATTTATGATAAGATTAAAGCGAACATGGAACTCTCTGGAAGCTTTGAGATTGTTCAAATGTTTGCCTGAATTTGTATTGGTACATTTGTAAGATTACACCTGAATTAATTGGGCAGAACAAGGAGGATAGTCGCGTATTTTTCCTTGGGGAAGGTCTCGAATTTGGTAACTGGTTAAGTGGGTTCACTGGATAGAAAGAAATAGTTGGCTGAGGGTTGTTGATTAAATGGGTTGCAGAGGCATTGGCGTCGGGTGTCACCGTAAGCTGCTGGACGGCGCGGGTGGCAAGCTCGCGACCGTCACCACGAGCCCAGACTCCGAGGAGTCGTCCCAGGCCATCTCCGAGATACTCACCGTTGTCCAGCACCGAAACAACATTACCCCACCGTTAGTTTATATCTTTATTTTTATCTATATCATTCCTTCTAATAGTACAAGAATGCATGACCCAGCCCCTGTTTTTACCTACGACCTTATTTAAGTTATTAACTTATATAAATAGTATTCGATAGTTATTGCATTCTCTTTTTTTAAAAAAACTCAGAGGATGCCAGTGCATTATAAATCCCTTTGTACGCATTCCGTCTACTACATGTTAAGTAATTAATTAGACATTCATTTTTAGTGGAATGTTTGATCTACAAGCATTTATGTGACATAGTGTAGCAGCATAATCAAATGTGCTTAGAATATTTATTGATGCAAAATTTTTATATTTTTATCTATTTCTTTTTGCATTTTTCTCTGTATTTATTTGACTTTTTAAAAAATAAAAAATTTTTTTAAAATTATTTTCAAATTTAGTTGGAAAGTTATATTCTATTACTTAAAATTTGATTATAACGTGTGTGTACAATAAATGTAGATAATTCTGAAATTAAACAATAAGTTACATTTTTATTTTTATTTATTATTACACAAAAAAGTATTTTTAAAGCATAAAGAATTACAAAATTTTCATGTAAAAACTATTTAATTTCTAAAAATTTATTTACAAAATATTTATTCATTAAAATAATTGTAAATAATTTAATATGAATACTTCTAACATGAATTCATGGATATAAATATGAATATAAGTCAAATAGTGGACTAATCATTCAAAATTAAATATTTTTTAAAGTGCAATTTTAACTCGACTTTTAAAATACTTGTAAATAATTTAATATGAATACTTCTAACATGAATTCGTGGATATAAATATGAATATAAGTCAAATAGTTGACTAATTATTCAACATTAAATCTTTTTTAAAGTGCAATTTAAACTCGACTTTTTTTTCAAGAAAGTCTTTTTATCAAATTCTTACTTAAATAACATTAATGATACCAAATAGAAAATTTAAACTTTAAATAGAAAATTTAACATTTATAATAAGCAGTATAGAAAGTTCACCAATTTATTTAAAATATTGCAAAAGATTGATTATCATTGATATTTCGAAATTTTTTTTCATATTTTGAAAAATAAATAATCCCTATAGCAATTATTATACATTAATTATAATGTTCAGATTAATAACTCATTATAAGATAGCTCAAAATAAATATAAAAGAATTGAGGTACCACTAATTAACGTACATTTTTATCAACACACGGATTACTCCCTTTGATGTAAATATTTTATGTTACAGTAAAAGTTTTTTACTGTAAAAACATAAACCCTTTTTAAATTAAATAAAAAAAATTTTGTTTGTTTGTATTATTGTTGTATATTATCACTTATAACTTTAATATTATTGTTACCAGTGTATTTTATAACACAAATATTATAGAAATATAATACTTAAGATGTAATTTAATAGAAATATTATTATATAAATGTATATATTATACTTATAATGTTAGTATTATTATTTAATAGTATGTTTAAAACACAAATATAAACATATAATCCTTAAGATATACTTTAAATAGTATATTTAAAATATGAAAATAAGTCTAATTTTTTAAAGTAGATAATAATAAAAATTTAGAAAAAGTGTACTGTTTCTTTTCCTTGATATTATAATAATGAATATTCATGTTTTTAACAAGTGAAAGAATTTTAAATATTTTTTTTTAACTGATTTAGTAAAAATTAATGTAAGTAAGCAAATATTTCTTCTTTTAGTACACACATATATATATATAATTATATTTACCTAAAAATTGGTTTTAAAGTTCATTTCACTTATTATTAGCATAATATATAGTTTAGATTTTATTAATATATTTTGACTTAAAAATTTAGAAATGAAATTTCATGGTTAAAGGTAATTTTGTTTGCTAATACTTGGTTAAAAATGAGTTTCAACTTGCTTATTATTTTGTTGTTGCTTGCTTGAAATATATTTAGACATATTTCGATTTCTCATTATTGCTTGCAGAGCGCTTTCGCATTTAATTTAAAAGTATCATTTCATTTGAGTTCATTTTTGTAATGCATGTTTTTCAGTTATTTTATTTACCTTATTTTCAATGGTTTATGATGATTTGAATTTATTATTAAATAAAGAGAGTTCACGATAATCATAACATAAAAATTCTGTTAAAAAAATTTATTATTAAATAAAATTTATAATAATTCATATCTTGTACTAAGAACTTGTTAACATTATAATGTTATGCAAATTGGTCATCGTTTCTCTCTTGGATATTAAATTATGATTTAAAAATTGGTATTATCGAAGATAAAAAGAAAAAAATTTGAGTCAAAGGTAAGGTTCGTTTAACGAAGATGCAGTGGAAGGTGGTTAAAAATAAATTAAAAATAAATATGCACAAAGTGCAAATACCAAGTGCATGAAATGCATTCATTTGGGAATTTTCATTTTAGCCGTCCCTGCAAATTTCGGTTATGCGAACCAGGAATACTCGAAATGCCTGAGATAGCAGGCACTCTGGTTGAATTCTAAATTCGAGTGTTCATGACTGGAGTGAGTCCTAGACGAGGGCGTGGCAAGTTAACTAAAAATTCCGTGTGCGTAAATTTTCCAGAAATCCGTCGGGTGGCTCGGGACTTAGTGAGACAGGATCCCTGGACAGGGCGAAGGCGGCTCTGGAGCGCAGGAAGAAGGCCGAGGATGGCGCGGTTAACCCCGCCCTCTGCAGGGTCGAAGTCACGAGGCCAAACCCCGATTCCCTCATCGACGAGCTTATCAAGGCCACGAACCTCGATCAGTCTGTTCTGGAGAGCGCCGAAAGTGAGTATTATAATTTGATTCCTTCGAAATTGGATTGGCACACTCCTGGAATCTGATAAAATTCATTTCCCTCAAACGTTTAAAAATGCAAATTAAACAAGTTGTGGAATGAATGCATTTGGGCCAAACTTCACTATTTTTTACACGCATTCAAATCATTTTGATGTTTCAGTTTGCTTATTATTTATTGTAGTAGCATATTTTACAAAGTATGCGGCTATTTTGGTTTAATTTCTTCACTTTTTCTATAATGCACAAGATTTTATCCGAGCTTTTTTACAATTGTGCCACGTGATACCAAATCTTTTATAAACCGACAAGTGTCAATAGTCGAATCATCAATATTATTGTGAAAAACTGTTAGAAGAAAATCAATTACTGATAAAAAAGTTGTTATGATGAAGCACTTTGAATTAATCAAACTTTTTTTCGTTTATTTCCAGCGACCGGCCTCCAGCTCTTCATCGCCAAAGACGGGACAACGGCATTGGGGTCTCACGAGATCAAGTCCCAAATGCCCGCGGGTGTGTTCAAACAGGTGGTCATGGAGGAGAACAGCAGGTAACACGAAGCCGGGTCTCGAACCCGCAGCCGCTTCCACCGTCAGCCAAGCGGAGGACTTACCCTGAGCCTCGCCCTCGTGCCCGAGCTAACCTACGAGGCCACCCGCGACTATGGAGATGCCGTCGCCGTCAGTCAATGTCCACGCTATGATCGATAAGTTTGCATTTACGCATCCCACTCTCGGTTCAAGAATAACACGGGCAGCGGCTGGGACGGAGCTCAATCAAAACGTTGTTCAAGCTTTCAGGATGCAAAGCTCTGCGTGCGATTACTAATTATTTAAAAGAGTCTTGCAGTCTCGTGTACTTGGAATCAATTTTTTTTTGGAGCGCTTTTAACAGATGACTTGATTATCCGTTTACTCTTTTAACATTTGATCTCTTCAGATATTGGAAATAAATGAAGAACATTGAATACCGTTTTGTCAACCCGATCGCTTTCTTGATAACGATTATATAAGACTGCGAGACCTTTTGTGTAATATAGTTTATGTCTGATGTTAAAGTATTTTTTGAATATGTGTGTGTAAAACGAAAGATTTAGTACGTAGGATAGGTAAAAAGATAACTTTTGCGATTTTAAGACAAACAGAAAACTTATAAAATGCGGAAAGACAAGTTGAAAAAATAACTAAATTACATTATATATAAAGGATGTAAAAAAAGAGAATTCATAAATTAGATTTTACGAAGTCGAAAGATGTATAAGATCCAAAAAATTGATAGTGTTTAATTAAAAAATATAAGCAATAAAGTGCTTAAAAAGAAATGAAATAACTCAATGCGTACACTATTTTAATAATATTTGTATATATGTATATATATGTGTGCGTATTTATACATATATGTGTATGTATAAGCATATGTGTGTACATATATACATTTATGTATGTACGTGAGGTATGCGTATGTATGATTCGAGGGTGTCCTTGTGTGTGCATGCGTGCGCGCACGTGCAATTACCTATTTTCTTCCATAAGAAAACAAATAAAGCACAAGATTTTTTGTCGCGGTGTTTCTCAACAATAGAACATTAGTCAATAAAAACGACGGAAAAATAACTATGTAAATATGATAACATTATCTACATTATAAGATAGCGAGAGAAGAAGAAACCGCATTCAGGTGAAATGTAAACTTATAAATGTTAACTAATATTGATGCTACAATGCAGTGCACCAATTTTTCCCTTAATTGCTTTTTTTTGAGAAACATGATTACTACTTTTATGTTTAAGTTATTTTTCCATTCTCTTTTTTTATATTTTTAACAGTGATCGTACAGGTAATTATTCTTTCTTTCGGTCTCATATGCAGTATTAACTTCACTTATACATTTTTGTTTCATATGCTATTTTTTGTAAAACAAATACTTCTAATGTTTTCGATATTTTCTTTATTTATTTTTTTTTAAATTCGTTCCTTTTTTTAAGTAGTAAATGCTGCAAAGATATTTTTTTAACCCAGTGATAAGTTTATTCTTAATGAAAATGTAAAAAAAATTACAAGACTTGAAATGGAATATTTTATTTAATATATCTTATCGAATCAAAATTAGTAACAACATTTCTCAAAATTTGTCTGCGTGAAATATTTGTAAAATATAATTTGTTTTAATGCAAATTCATTCATAAAATTTTGTTTTAATCTAATTAAAAGAATTTTTGGATTATATAAATAATTGTATATTTCAGCGTAAATTTAAGATTAATTATTATTAGTGGATTATACCAAAATAATTTCTAAAATATAAATTCCGTCAATATTTTTCATTCGATCTTTTAGAAATTTAACGTTAAAAAAAGTTATTACAATAAATAAGTTATGTTCATTAATAAATATAATCATTTTGGCGTTTTAAATGTGAAAAATAAGGAATTTGTAGTTGGTTTGAATTTGTATTAACTTGAGATTAATTTTTTTGACTTTCAATAAGTCGTAAATTATCGACGGCTGCAATTCGTAAATTCGAAAGTAATATGTAAATATAATGTAGTGACTGTTATATAGTTAAATGGCTGATGTTATATGTATTTACTCGATAATTTAAAAAAAAACTTGTATTATTGTATCGGTATGATGCATATTTTCCAAAATGCGAGTTATGAATAAATGTGACAATGAATATGCTTTTCATTTGTATATGAGGAATGGGATAATTATTATTTTAATTATAATTTTTATTTGATTTTGGAACTACATACTTCAAATATAGCAGATATAATAAAATAAAGTTACATAATACAAGTATTAATTTGTTGAAAGTATCCGTGTCAAATAAAAATTATAATATTACAAATGATGCTCGTAACACTGTACTGATTATCGCGTGAATCTTCGACTACTTTCAAACTTTGTTGTTTTTAAAGAAAAAAAAGAAGAAAAATAAATTAAAGGCCTTCCTTTAATATTACATTTTATTTAAACTTACGCGTTGTTTTGACATTGACATTCTATTCAATAATTTAATTATCTTTATTAATATTTAATTGTAATTTAAATGGATTCATTATATAAAATTCTTTCTTTTTTTTTTGTTAAAAACACATTTATAAACTAGATATATTCTACTTTTAATATAAATTGTAGTTTTAAAATATTAGTTTTTGAATGATAATAAATAAATGAATAATAAATTCAAAATATTTTTATGTTAACAAATTGTCAAATAAAATGTCATCATAATGCTAAAGTACTGCCAATCTTCATGCAATTGTGCACATTTTTTGGTATTTTATAAAGATAATATTTATAAATATATCTATTAAATGAAAATATATGCTAAATATAAAACAAATTTTAATGCCAAAATTTTTATTAATTATTTGTATAATTTGTAACTTTATTAAACATTAATGAAAACTATATAATTCTTATAATAATAAATTTAATTTTTATTTTATATAAAAATTATTTTTGGTTAAAACCAAAATTAAATTTCTTTTTAATTTTTTATTGCAGAAAATTTTGTCTCCCATAAAAATATAATATATTATATTCAATGAACTCATATTTAAAGACTACAAAAAAAAATTATTGATTATCAATACCAAATAAGGTGTCAAATAAACAAAAATAAATTACAAAGTTAAAAATTTAGTCGTACACGCGCGTTTGTAAGCAAAGACGAGCTTTAAATGTACAGTTGTTTTTTTTTATTATGTTACATAGTATCTTAAGTAATTCAATATTTTAATTGTAGATACGAGAAATAATTTTTTATTTATTTAACATAAGACAAGAGATTTGTAACTTCCTGTTTTTTTTTTTTTTTTTTAACAAATATTCTCGAATGAGTATGGTTCTTATTTTTTGTCATTAAAATAAAAAAATAACAAACCATATCAACATAAATTTGATAATAGTAGTTTTCTCTTTCATTATAAACCATTTGCATATTGCAATTAAATAAATAAATGATAAAATAAATAAATAAATTTAGTAGTTAATTATATTTTTTTTCCTTCAAAAGAGAAGTCTGATTGAAATTTACAAAAAACTCAAATGTAAATACTTTTTTTTATTTATTTTTATTTACTATTGATTTGCATTGGTTTTTTTTATATACAATAATTTTTTACAAGTGATGGTTGTCCATATAAATGTTATCGTTTGTGCTTTCAATGCTCGTTTTATTTATTGAAATTAAAAAAAATAAAACTTTTTAAAGGTTTATTGATTTATTCAATTTAGATTTCCAAACAGTATTGTGTGTTACGAAATAAAATGGTTTAATATTGGTTGCAGATAGTTAACAAAATATTATTTTATTTAATAACAAGGCTTATATATCTATTATTATTACGTATTATCAATCCAAGTGTTTTCGTACTGCATCTTCAATGTATAAGCATCATTTTTTTTCTTCCTTTACTGAAGTTTTCTATAATTTTTTCATAATTTTACATAAATTTATATTTGAAATTTCTTTAAAATGTTTGTTAATTTAAAATATAAAGAATAGCTACTGGTATAAATTTATATATTTAAATTACTCAATTTTATAATCAATATTTTAATCCTTTGTATAATAATTATATTTTTATTTTTTTATATGAGATGACAGTTTCTTTTATTTTTTAAATTTGAATTATAATGTTTGGTAATTGAAAAATTTCTCAACTATAAACTATTTAAATACAATATTTATAGATACAAGAATTAATGATATTTACACGTTTAAATAATACCCTATTAAATGGATCAATGATTGTCATTTATTTAAGTCATGTAGGCTTATTTAATTCTGAAATATAAAATCCATTACAAAAACATTTCCAATGAAATTTTCAGCTTATCTATAGTCTGAATATTTATTATAATTCCAACAATGAAACTATTAAAGATAACTAATATTAAATTATAATTAAAAATTATTTTTCGTCTATGTATTTCATTAAATAAACTAATTGACATGTTCACGAAAAATTAGCATCAATTATAATTCATCTATAAATGCATAATTGAATATATTTAAATATAATAAATATGTTGATTTTATTTGGATAAAATTATTAAAAAGGGAAAAAATATCATTTTTAAGTTTTTTTATAGTGCAGATCATATTTATTATAAAAGCCAGCATATTGATATAAATAACAAAGTGTTTAAAAGTATTACTTTTAATTTAAGATATCAAATTGGTTATTAAAAATATTTAATTGTATGGAATGCGTATTTTCTTTATTCATTATGGTATTTAAAACAAATGTTTGCTTAATCTTCTAACCATTTTAATTTTCTAAAAATACAAAAAGCTTATACTTTTTGTTTTTTTTTTGCAGAATAAAAATTTTGTTTACACTTTCTCATCTTTTTCGGGTATAAAAAAAGTATTTTAAAGCCTTTTAGACTTTTTTAAGTTATATAGAAGTAAAGCATTGTTTTTTTTAATCATGTTTGATAGCTATGAAGTATAATTTAATTGGTAAAAATTTGTTGCAATTTATTACACTGAAATTTCAGTTGACTGTGCAAAATTAATTTTTATTTAAAACTATATTAAATAAGTCAAATTTTAATTATCAAACTATAATTGAATCGATTGAATTATTATTAAAATCTATATTTATAATTTGCACTTTGTATTTTATTTTTTAATTATATATTTTCATAAATTTCTGTAATAAATTTCTACCTTTTATAATATATTTTATTCCCAACATGTGGTTAACTATTATTATTCAAAATAAAATTTCTAAATTTTTTATTACATTAAACTATTTGCAACGAATAATTTTTTTATTTCTGTAGTAAATTAAAATAATTTAATTTCTTGTTAAACCAAATTGAAATTTAGGTATAATTTTAAGTTTAATTTAAGTGACAGAATGCACAACGATAACGATAACCTTAAAGTTTATTATAATAAAATATGAAACTATTGTAACTTATATTCTTAATCTAGATTTAGCTGGCGACAGTTGTGATATTTACAATGTAATAAAATCTCTATTACCTGTATTACCGATTGTATTATAATGTTTTTATTTTTGTTTGAAGTGTCCCTAAACGCAAAGCGAATGCGGCTTCGAAGTGCATACTATATTCGGTTGATTTCAAAGTAATTTACCGTTTTTGACTGCTCGTCTTTAGCTAAATATCAAAAAATACAAACTTCCATGTATTAATAATAACATCTTGAAACTCAAAAAATTTTATTATTTTGTAACCTTCATTTTTCATACAATATTCAATAGTGTAGGTATTGCCATAAAAAAAATTTATCATTATCGAATTACTGTTTTTATAATATTATTCTAAATTTTCATAAATTATATTTGCAAGTATGACAAATTAAAAACTAAATATTGTAAAAAATTTTTACTAGAAAAAGTACAATAAACATCAAATTGAATGTATAGATGCAATGAAATAAATAAATTAATTGGTGATTATATTTTTCAATTAATAAAAAATCCAAATTTATATATTTACATGTTACAGCGTATTACATTATCCTATAAAAATTTTTTATCAAACGCTGAAACTAAATAATCAAAAATTATATATTCTTATAATAATTTGTAAAACTTCAATGAAATATGTCTATACTGAATTATTTTTTCTAAAACTTCAAAAAGTATTTGTAAATATTAATAAATAAAATTTGAATAAAATTCAATTAATAAATAAGAATTGCTAGTTGATAATAATTGCCAATTAAATCTCTATTTTTATTTAAAATTTTAAAACATTTAGTATTATAATTCAATTACAGAAAATCTCAAATAATTCATAAAAATTTTATTACGAACTTTTATACTTTAAAATTTGCACTTTCAGTTATATTAAAGTTAATAAGACATCTAATATTTATATTATGATTAAATTAAAAAATTCAAAATATTCAAACAATAAATAAAAATATATATTTATTTTACTTAAATTGTAATATAAATAATTGGAAAATTATAATGCCACTAATAAATTCCTTAGTTTACATAGTTAATAAAACATAGTTTATTAATCATTCATAAGAATAAAAAACTTCTATTGACATAATATTATAATTAAATATTGAATATATATTCAGTATATTTAATATTATTTAAATAATGATGTTATTCAATTATCAAACAAAAAAAAAAGAATAAGACAACTGTCTACTATAGACAATGTTTGTCAAACATATATTACCATGAAGGATAATTTACCTGGTGATTATCGGGGAAGTGATCAGACATAAGAAACTCCACACAAGAAAGGTGAATGTCTGACCAGACCAACAACGGATATTTGAGTTATTGCATCGAAGACATTTTAATGATGAATTGCATATAAACGAAATTACAAACAAATTCTAATCCTGAATTAATGTTACCAGCTAACATTATTCTACAGCTTAAAAAATGACAAATATGTCATAAATATAAATTTATATTATGTTTAATAATTTGTGTACTTGATACATTATTCATTATGAATAATTTTAATAATCAAGAATAATCAAAAATTGATTTAATTACATAATCATTACAAGAATGTTATTCATTATTATAAAAATAAACAGTGCAAGAAATATAAATAATATTAAAAAGTAGCCAAAGTAATAGATAACTCGAGGTTTCTTTTTCAAATAATTACATATTTATATTCATATATAATCATTTTACGACTGCTTTTTTTTCAAATTCGTATAATATTTATTTGATATACATACTATCATTGTATAATGTATCACTCTTTTTATGTTTTAATGAATATTTTAATTAATTTGAACCTCTAAAAATTACATTTTCAGTTTCTTAAGAAATCAAATACAAAATTTTGATACAAAACGTTTATTTTTAATGTTTATAAGGCTTCATTGATATAAACGTAAATATAAATTATTCTTATATAATGTGCTGATATTCAATGCATATTTTCTTACAAATTTTGCTACTTAAATAAACGGAAATTTCAAATATAATGTCCAAAATTTTAATTGATAAAGAAAAGCAAACTAAGGAAGAACTTAATAAAACATAATTTCTAAATTACTCGAGTCTACTATAGTTACGAAAAACTCCTAAATAAGAAAATATAATGAAAAAAAGATATAAAACATAATCGGTAAAGATAATTCATAAAGCAAAAAATTCTTTTCTGTCACTAGTCAGTCAAGCTTTTTTTAAACATGCAAATTTCATTAAATTAAATGCCTTTTATGTTAGAAATAAATTGGAATAATAATAGTAGTTAATAAGAGCTATCAATTAATAATAACGAAATATTAACAATTACAATAACAATAATAAGAACAATAAATAACGTCCCATAAGTAAAATATTTTTCAAATATATATGATAATTTCAATTTTTATTATCAACTTCGACCTGCCATCCTGCAAAAAAGCAATTAGATGAACACTCAGCTCTTTGTTCCGGATAAAAAAAGATTTCTTTGATTTATTTACAGAACGAGAATTTACGACTATTCATTTTCACATAAAATAGCAAAGAAGATAAATGAAACATATCGATATTTTATTACAAATATCTGATTAAAGATCCAAACCCAATATTTTATATAAAATATTTTTATTCTTAAACTATTAAAAAAACTTATCGATATAAGCTAAGTTTTTAAAGCCTATCGTAAATTTCAATTAGTTTTTTTATTTGAAATAAATAATTATTACTTTTTAAATGACAATAATATTATATCTATTTTTATATCACAACATTCTGAAAGAATTTTCTATCGAAGTTTAGTGTACAAATAATATAATATAAATATAAATATAAATACTTAAGAAAAAAGTAATTTCAAAATTATCTTTTGAAGTTTATACTTGTTTCCTCTTTATTAATTTTTTATAAATAATAATTTTTATTATTAAATAATGTCATTTGATTATAATATAAAGTATATTATAACGACAAAAATTGAATTGCATTAGAATCATTATATTATTATTTAAAAATTGAATTTGTCTTAAATTTACTAAATTTAATCAATTTAATACTACTTATTGTTATCAGCTATGATTATATAATAATTTAGAACTTTATATGTTGAATATCATATATCAATTAAAATGTTGAATATATTAAATTATTTAAGAAAGTAATGAAATAATAAAGAATAGACAGAATAATAAAAGAGTTCATTAGCTATGCAATTTGAAAATTAAGGGATTAAAAATTTTCTTTAATTAGTAATTAATCAATATTTTTAATGTGAGATATTTATAATAAATCAGAATTAGTATGCAATTTAATATCAAACTTCAAAAATGTAATAAAGTTTATTATGTGAAACGTGGGCTCGACTATGTAGTAAATAAATTTTAAAATTAGCAATTAAAAGAAAATTAAGGAAGAAGATTAATTAGTTTTAACGTTAAAAGTGTTGACTTTGTAAAATATCATTTGAAAGCTGGTAAGTTGAAACGTTTACTTTCTCTTTCATATAGCCATAATACGGTAAAAACGATGTCGACGTAACTTTCGACCGATATCTATAATATATTACATTATACATAAATTTTATTTACAAGCATTATTTTTTACACTGAATTACAGCAATTTGTAGAGTATCATTACATACAGAATAAAATATTATTTAAGGAAGCGAATTGAAATCAAATTTGCTTGACTTATACTTATATTTTTTATGAAAAGTTTTTATGAAATTTTATCATTAATAGATTCATTCTATGCATTCTATACATTCCGTGAAATACGCAAAATATTAAGAATTTCGTCAAGAAAAAACACATCAAGCGGCGAAATAATCACATGTCATTACGTATAATACTTCCTTGAATAATAATGCAATATTAACCGTGTTATTCTTATTAAATCATTTTACTTATTTTTGTTTCAAATTTGTTGTATTAAAATTTAATTTTCTAATTTTTAAATAATGAAAAGTGTAATTTTTACAGATTACAATTAATTAAAATCTTCGTTAAATAATATCTATTGTTGAAAAAAAATATTTATTTCCTCTTCTACGAGTATTCATACGTTCAAATAGTAATTGAAAGCTGTCTTATAAATAAATAAAAAAAAATAATATTTATGTTGGTATAATTTAAATTTTATACAAACACAATTATATAAAGAAAATTAAAAAAAAAAAAATTATTTATGTTTAGTTGTTTTGAAAAATCTATTTTAAATTGCAAGGACAATAAACAATACTATTAAAAACCTATTAAGGAATTTTCATTATTTTTATTAAGTAATGTTTCATATTTCTCCACAATAGCTGATAATACTCTATAATTATAGAATGCAAGAGTCCTACGAATGGATGTCATATTCTAATTCGTTTTATATTTGAATTAATACAAATACTAGAAATATAAAAATATATACTTAAAAGTAAGTTTCTTAAAAATATTTCATTATTAGATAATTGACACAGCTTATATTCAATTATTGTTGTAATGGTCTTTTAATCTCCTTAGTTTTTAATCAAAATAAATACAAAGCTTCATGAAAATTCTAAGACTGTAAAATATGAATAAAAAATCATATATATGGTACTTTTATAAATTACTTCATTTTTCATAATTTTATATAAAATATTGATTTAATTTGTGAAAATTACTGAAAGTATTAAAACAACATGTTTTCAAATATTTATTTTTCAAAACTTAATTGGGACATAACATATTTTCAAAGAATTTTACTTTATTTACGCAATATTTTTGCATAAATTAAAAATTTACGAATGTTTAGAAAATAATAATAATTAGAATTATGTAAATAATAATTTTTTACTTAATTTTCAGGCAAGAATATTAATATATTTTATCTTTTACAGATTATCATTAAAATGATAATGAATGATAGATTTATATTATTATTTTGTAAAATTAAATTTTTTACGTACTTAATCTTTCTAATCCTGATCATGAAGTAAAACTAAAAACTATTCAAAAATAACGATTTAAATAAGCTTATACTTAAATTAAAAACAAAACTGATCCGTACTTATGGATTGATAAAATCGTATGTAAACTTAATAAACATGAATTATACAAGAAACCTTTCAAATTTGTAGTTTTCGTAATAACTATAAAAATATTACACATTTTATTCTCAGAAAGAATTTTTATAAACAACAAAATTAAATAATATTAATAGAATTTATTAATAGATATGTATATATCAAATTCTTATATCATTTTTGATATTAATATTCATATTAATATAATTTTTATAAAGTAAAATTACTATATGCACTTCAATTTGTGAAAATTCTGTTTATGTATAATTTTTTCTTATTGTAACACGTATTTAATAAAAATGAAAGAAATTTTTTATAATTATTTAATAATAAATTAATATTTATAAAATTATTTTTTATTATTTCAATTATTTTCATTATTAAAAATATAATATGTATAAAATAAATAAATATTAAATATATATAATACACCAAATATCAATTTTATAAATACAAATATTATATTTTTTAAAAATAGTTTAACATTGAATTTATTCATAAAAAAAAATTATTAATTTAAATTTCATTTGAAAAATCACTAATTACCGTGTGTCTATATATATTTCTCTTGTTAATTAGTAGAAGATATTGATGCTTAACATTGAAAATAATATATAATAATTAAAATTAATAGTAAATATAAAATTAAATGAATATTTTTAATAGGGATGATATTCCATTCATAATGTTTAATTTGACTAGATATTGTTTTTATGTAATTACTTAATTGTATGAATTAAAAATGAATAGTATATGGTTTAATATACAAATTGTTTATCTGATATAGTATAATATGTAAATTCTTCCTGCGTTATTTATTGCATTTACTACTATAATTTTTTTAATAAGTGCGTTATTTTGATATAAAAAAATTGTTCATTTAATATTGAATAGACAACTATTAATATGAAATTGAAATGATTAAGACATAACAAGATATGAAAGGTAATAAATGTTTTAGAAATTATATGATTAAGATATATATTATATAATTCACATAAATTATACAATGAAGAATAGAATGTAAAATTATGATTAATATCTTGGTATTTATAGATTTAAAATTATTATCATTCATTTCTATTATTTAATATTATTATTATCTAATCGAGTCTTATGAAAAGTTTATGAGGTGATATTGTGTGAACCATCAATAGACAAATTTTTAACAAAGCAATAAAAATTAATTAGACGTGAAAAAAAAGAATATATTAAATATTCGTATAATTATTAATTTAATTTATTTGTTTTTATTATGTCAAAAAAAATATGAAATTTATTATATTATATACTATTTTATTGCATTTATTGTTAAAAAATTAAATTTGAATAAAACGTATTCTCATCAAATAATGTAGTTCCGTCACTGGTTCTAAACGAAAATAACATTTTGTTATGGGGAACAGAATATTAAATTGCATGTACGCGTACATGTGAAAATCATTATGTTCAAAAATAGGTTTATACTTATTATTTAATATTAGAAGTTGGAAATTCTTTTCGACTTTATTTTAGGCCTAATTTTGTATTTCAATATCTTTTTCTTATAAGTTACGAAAATAAAAATTTTGTATAATGACATATTATAACACCGTTCAAAGTATAAATAAAACGAGGCGGGGAGGGGGAGAATAGAATGAATGGGAAGACGTTTGAGTGTGCAAGTGAAGATAAGGAAAGCGTAGTAAAGGTGTGTGGTCGATTAGAGTAAGAGCAGCAATCGAATTAACGACCGAGTGTCGAAACAAACACAGCCCTTCGCTCGTGTAACCCGGGACCCGATTGGCTGTTTGCGTGGGGTGGGGCAGCGTCGGGCCCCTCGCGTGCGTCGAGCCTCAGTCCCCGAAGACAGTCCCCGTGCGATCGCGACCTAGGCTCTGAACCAGCAGAACGATGCTGAGGCCGAACTCTACGACCCTTGCGCTCCTGGTGCTTCAGACTCTGAGTGTCGTCGCCGGCGACGATACCGTCCTGAGCGGCGCCCTTCCTGCCTACGGACTGGCGGCCGCGAGTGCAGGGGCCCTGGGCCCTGGGGACTCCGGGTGCCGCTCTGACCTTGACCTATTTCGCCGAGCCGTGAACGAGAGGAGACTCTGGGCCATTAAGAGTTCGTATAAAAACCCAATCTACCCTTAATCTACTTCAAAACGAAATTTTTCTTTTCTTTAATTGAAAATGAAATTACCGTCATGAGAACATTTGATAATTAATTTTATACTCAATTTACAATAAAATATAAGCATTTTGTTGATTCTTAGTTCATCGCAAGATTTATTTACTATTCCTTAAAAAGTAATATTTTTTCAAATAATTCTCCAATAAAGCTCAAGTTTAGTTTATTTAGTCAGATTGAATTTATAAGAATTAAATTATTTACGATAGACCAAATATTATATTTCATATATTTTCAGAAAATATTATTATATACTGTGTAAAGAAATTAAAAATTTTTTTTAATGATAGCCTTTGAAACAATGCTTTGAACATTGAATACAAATTGGATTTTATTACTAAAAAGTGATATATTATTTTTTTTTAATATACACAGTAGATTATGGTACATTTATTAAATTAAACAGAAGATAATCCAATGATGTTATTACGTGCGTTAACCAATATCAATGCAAAAAAAATTTATTTAATATTTAATATTAAAATTTTTAGAATAATATCAAAACCATTGATACAATCTTTATATAATTGAATTTTTCTTGTCTCAATAATTAATATTTTATATGCTATTCAAATATTTGAATGATTAATAAGGTCATATTTTAATAGTACAATAATTAATTTTTCTTGTTAATATTAACTATACTTATTGTTTTTTCATTTTTATCACGTTAATTAATTATAATATTAATAAAAGAAATGTGAAAATGTCCTTTAAATATTATAAAATGAATAGTGGTAAGTAAAATTTCTTGATTATTTGAAATTTTTTCTAAAGATTTTATTTTCAATAATAGTTTAAAAATAAATTTTTATGATAATTTTATACGAATATTACAAAAATTATATTTCAATTGTATACTAAATATGTAATTTAAACGAAACTATAAAATTTGAGAAATTCTTTTATTTCAAATATATTAAATTGTATCTTCATAAATAGAACAATGATTAAAAAGGAATGTAAGAAAGCAATAAAAGCTTATTGGTGTATATTATGTTTAATATATTTATAATAGAGATTACTAAGTTTTTTAATTTACTCATATTTTATCACATAATCTCTTATTAAGTTCAATTATTTACAAATATATTTGTGCTGCATACCATTGGACATCACCTACATAAAAATTCCCACCTAATAGCTCATATAAAAATATATAAATGCATCTATAAAAATCGTAAACGTTTGAATTTGTAACAAATAAACTTTTTTAATGCAATTCTATGTACAGTTTATTAAGAACACTTCAAGATGGTTATAAAATTATTTACACAGCATATTATTTTCATTGTAACAAGTAAAATATGTTAATTGAAATGTTTACTAAGAGTAACAAAGAAGCTTGTTTCTTAATATTTTTAATTATGTATTAGTTTTAAGATTCACTTATAAATGTTATGTTATATTTTAAATACTTTTTAGACAAAGATATTGAAGTTAAATTGCTTTTTAAGCATTCTCTCAAGTATATACTAAAATAAGAAATATAATCTTAAAATTAAGAAACTTAAAATATAAAATAAATATAAATAAATATATTGTAACAATCACTATAATAAGATTATTTGATATATTTTATTAATATAGTTAATTTTAAAAATCATAATTTTCAAACAAAATAATAAAATTAATTCCACATATTTATATAATTTCATTTCATGTTATAAAATGAAATATTTTCAGTTTACATTACTATTGAATTAGTAAATGTATTAAAAACATTAAAATTGTATTAATTTCAATTATATTTCTATTATAAATATAGTAATAACTAAGGATTATATACAGAATTAAAAATTTATTATCAATATAAATCACAAAGACTTAACTTATTTATAATATTATTTAATTTATTAAGAAATAGAAGTGTAGTAGTAGAGATTTTAAACAAATATTTTAAAAATAAATACATTTATTTCAGAGATATATAATATATTATTGAATACAGTGCATAAGTACAATGTTATTGCAGATAGATATTTAATTTTGTTAAAAAGATGAATTTATAATTATTGCTTTTAAAGATTTTTTGATAAAGTAGAATGTATAAAATAACACGTAAGATAAAAATTGAAACTTATGCATGTTAAAATCAATCACTACAAGAATAAATAAAAGTATCATGTATGTTTACAGGAAAGAAAGTATATATAATAAGTATATTTTTATTTTTATTACTATTCTCATAAGCACGTAGTCGTAATTAATGACCTGCATATAAGAAATGACATCACTGAAAATAAAATTAATTTTGGCGTACTTCATATTTATTTAATAATTATGTCATAGATTTACAAAACCTAATTATCGGCTTATTTTAAATTTGAAATGATTTTTATATTTCTATTTTTTATATTTATGCATCGTTTCTTGTGATAGTTTTTTTAGAAATCCTGTAATATAAAGCAAATATTTAACATATTTGAATAACGCATAGTTTTTATGTATTTTAAACTTATTTAAATGTAAAATTATTATACAATGTCGGTTAATTATCTACTATATACAAATTTAGTTTTATTTATATCTTATATTAATTGGAAAATTTAACTCACTAATAAAACTGACATAATTTACTGTAACGTGCATTAGAAACCGGAATCGTAAATTGCATTTCAAAGATAAATAGTTATTATCAAATATTTAATTTAATTTAATTATTTAATAAAAGCGTAAAATCAATAAATTGAAATGGTATTTTATGTTTTAAACTAGAAGTTTATGAAAATTACAAACATATATACACATATATATTTATATATTCTATAATATTAGTTTCATTATTCATTATTAAAACTTTAAAAATACAAGAAAATTTTTATTAATAACAATTTTAAATAATTGAGTTGTTGATGTAAAAAAATTTTTATAATAAAATATATATAAAGCATTACAATATTGTATCGTAAATATTTTTATATTGGTATACTTATTATGGTATGTTATACTTATTATCTCTGTATGATTTATTTGCAATTATGCTACTTTTAAATTGAATTTATACTTTCTTCAATAATTATAAATAATAATCTAAATTCCTGAGTTTAGCATATACATACATTCATTAAAATAAGGCATTTTTCTTGATTAGAGTACTGCAAATATTAATCATACTAATGATAATGATAATAATAATACGTTTTCAATGGATATTATGGCATCAAAATCCTTCTGAATAGAAATTTTTAAGTACGGTAATAAAAATTTTGAAAAATATTATTTAAACATTTATATAAAGAGTTTGCACAATAGTATTTTAAGTTGTTATTTATTGGATAACCAAGAGGCATCAAAAATTTTTTGTGTGTCTTCCTGTAAACGTGCTCTAAAAATCGGAAGATATCTTACGTATTTGCATACCCATGGGATAATATATAACCCATACGACTATTACATGGCAACGGTAAAAACTTTTGCGTGAATGTATAATAGATACGTACACAAATAAATTACAAACATTTATGAAACATATGCGTGAAATAGAGGCGCGCGTTATTTGTTAGACTTTCGCGTGAGTACGTTATACAATAAACTAGTTTCTTGCTTTTTTACTTATCTTCCTTTCTTTAATCGAATCGTTTATTTGTTTTTTTAATGGATCAAAAATTTGCGTGCTTTCTCTATTATCATTAAGCTGAATTTACGGTCTGTATCCCAGCTGAGAAACAAATGCTGTGTTATTTCATTAAAGCACTGTAGAAGTTTGCTTTTTTTCTTTAAAGGGCGACGTATCTCTAAGCGAAGCTGCACGCTTAGTTTTCTCTTATAATTTGAAATATTTTGATAATTATAATCAAAATCTATGCTGGTTGCTTTCTTTGTTTAAAGCCTTTAACAAAATTTAAAAACACGTAACATAGCAAAATATAGTATTACGTATTGAAAGTTTCATAAAACGTTCATAATTCAAAGAATGAAATAAACTTATGTCTTTTATATGTGTTTTTTACAAAACTGAATTAGTAAGAAATTATGTACGATTGCGCAACTTTAAACTTATATGTACGTCAAATTTTGTAAAGAAATAACTTTACTTTCAAGCAATTTATGAAGTTTGTTAAAGTACTTTGAATTATTTCAGCCTTCAAAATATAAAAGTTTGAACTAATATTTTTTTAGTATGAAATGGTCTTTTTTATGAAAAATGTTAATATTGAAAAAAAGTTTTGAAACATTTTATATAAACTAATACTAATATTTTAGCATGCTATTCATTCTATACGACATATTTAAATGAAATTTACATGTAATTTTATAATTGACACATGAATACGTCAATTATAAGAATATTAGGAATTTATATTGAAAATATAGATAGTTGTACAAGAAAGTGTATGTCGTATTGTATACCGTTAACGAATAGTTGTTTCATTTAAATGTATTTTTTTTTTTATAAAAAATAAGAGTTTGATATTAAAAGTATTTATTCATTTTATCATTTTTGAGTAATGATTTATTTAAAAATAATGCAAATAACTTTTATTTCTTATAGAATGGATTATGTAAAGAAAAATGTTTTACACGTAATTTTATAGAGGCTTTTGTTTATATTAAAAAATGCATGTTTTATCATACACTTAAGTGATTTTTTAAATGGAACTTAACCTAAGTGTATTAAATTTTCTGAATAAATTTTAGAAGTACTAATGATTAAAAATACTTAATTATTAGTACAATATATATAGTAAGTACTTTTAATGTATTATTGCAGTTAATTGACTACATTATCTGATTATTAAAATTTTCTTTAGTTTTATATTTTATTTATAACAAAGTATTATAAGGAATTTTCCTATTAAATTCAAAATTAAAGTTATAATATACCATTAAAACGTTCAAAATGTAATTGACGTAATCAAGTATCGAATTGACAGGAGGACGCTTTATATTTTAGCTGAAAGAATCTCTCGATATTCGAATATATTTCTATAATATTTTGTTAGAGATCAAAAAAATACCCAATAAATAATGCAATAAATAATAAAATGATATTTGGTCAATAATTTTCAGTGCTGGATTCGAGTGGCGAACCAAAACCCGGTTTCGTCTATGGCAATAATTACTGGCTGGGCAGTCGAACTCAATGCTTGGATGCCAGCAACAGGGAACCTTTTATTCTAAAGAATGACATCATGAGGAATAATTCTCATTACCGTGATATTCGCGAGGAATTCCCGCCCTATGAGGTCAATTACTTCGTGGCCCATTTCCGACACAATAGTACCATCCAATATCACGTCAGACTTCCAAACGAGGTTCAAATTTTTTTTATTGTTGAAAAGTAGCACCAACAGTAAATTTATCTTGTTAATACTAATAAAATGGTCGTAAAAGACGATATCAATAAGCCCATCACAGCATAATTGTTTATTTAAAATATTAAAGAGATAAGACTATAATACAATGTAATAATTAAATGCTTATTCTAAATTGTTTTTTTTGGTCGAACAAATTTATCTAAATAATACTGTGAAAAAAACAAATATTCATAAATTTTAGATAATATAATATTACTTATAATATATAGTTTTATAAAAGGACTAAATTATTACTTATGCTCATATCGATTATTTTAAAATAATATAATTGTATTTAAAAAGATATATCTAATTCATTTTTTTACTTCTGTATAAACAATTAAATTTTAATAAACGAAAAATTATATTTTTTGCATTTAAAGTATTTCAAAATATTTAAAATTACATAGTATTAAATTGATTTTTATTTATCAAATTAATTACAATTTAAGATTTCAAACCCCATCGTAAAACTATACTTACATCCAAAGAATTTATTTTCTTCATAAAATATTGGTACGAAGCATGCTTATTAACAATTGTATTTAAAAAAAGAACAATTAAATTATTTATAAGCGATACTTTGTATTTAATACAATTTAATTTCCTGTACCTTTTAGAGAAACAATATTCTTATTTTTACGAAAAAACTTTATTCCTAATGAAATATTATTTATACTTATATTTTCTAACTTTGTATAACCTTAACAATTTAAATACTTCATAAAGCTGTGAAGTATAAAATAATTACAATATTATTAATACCAATTAGTTTTAATATATATTTTTAATACATAAAGATAATTTTAAGGATAAAAAATAAAATTGCAGGATCTTGTAAGCTTGGGACTTTGCATGCCAGCTTCTTGTTCAACCAGTGAATTAGGCACAGTTTTAACTGCTATGTTTCGCGATAAGAGTTTGACCATCGGTCAACTTTTCTCTGCTGATTTTCAATTAATCCAAGTTAGAGATTTACAAAATGACCCTCACTGGATCTTCAGTCGAAATATTATTTTTATTAAGTAAGTTATTGGAATTTATCTTTTCATTTCTAAATTTCATTTTGTTTAATTTTTCGATACAGATTAAATATGTATAAGATCAGTGACTTGCGGAGAAAAAATAAAGATTCACTAGAATTATAAATTAAAATAACATTAAAACAATATTTTATTATGTACTATAATAAAATAAACTTGATATGAATTTAGCGTATATAAAATTGATTATTAAAAATATATATCTGCTTTGAAATTGAGTATGTTATCCTAGTTTTTATAATTATTAGGAACGCTTAAATTAGAACTTAGAAACAAACTTAAATTAGAATTGAACCTAAAAATTAATATGATTATGAAAAAAGTAAAAAAGTAAAATTTTTTAATCAAATTTATAATGAAGAATGACTGTAATTAATATTTATTCCCATTAATGTTTATACAGTTATTCATTATTAGTTTTTATTAGTATTCATCTTGAAATAATTTTATTGACATTGCAAATTTACTACACATGATCTATCAAACAATTGGACAATATATGTATACATTTAAGATATTAAAATTTTAACGAATATATTATAGAAAAAATTAATAAAAATTTTTTAAATAATACTTAAATTTTTCTATTTAATTCAAATATATTTACTAAAAAATTTATTTTAGAGTTCTCATTGTACTTATTTTGGTATTGATGATAAGTGGTACTACATATGATTTACTCGTACACCAAAGGCGCTTTCATTTAAAGAAAAAACGAGAAATTTATGAAAATAATAATGGTAATTGAATATATAAATTAAAATATTGTTTGTTATACATTTTTCATTGATTAGAAATATTAAATTATTATTTTATCTTAGAAAGAATAAAATTGAATGAGAATCTGGAAGATGCTTCGTTAAAAACGGATTCGAAACCCGGAATTTTTTTTAAAATGCTGCTTTGTTTTTCTATGTATTCCAATTCAAAATTAATATTTAGCACAAAATTAAGCAGCGATTCGATAGCACCAATTCATGGATTAAGATTTTTAGGAATGGTCTGGATAATTTTAATACATACAATTTTTTATATGAGCGATTATGCTGGTAAGTTTCATCGTCCTTTTTTGTTTCGTTATTTTTTTTTTTTAATAATTGATCTTGAATAAATGAACATGAATAAAAATTTTAAAATATATATATATATTTAAAATATAAATTTCATTATTCATTATCAAAAGAGATAAAAATTTTAGTATTGATTTTCAATCAATTATTGTAAGAATAACATATCTAACGCGGGGCCATATAATCCTTATGTCATAACATCCTTTATAATTATTTGATTTATTGATATTTTTGTTTGTATTTAATTTATTCGTATTTTTGTTTGTATTTGATTCCTATAATTGAACAAGAAACAAATAAATTACCTCGTGAATTAGTAGTTTCTCTCACCTGCGACAGGACACAAAAACAAACAAAGAGGGAATCGCCTAGGGGGCAGAAAATTACAATAAAGTGAGATAAAACAATTGTATTTCAATTATTGAATAAAATTATCTCCATCTCAACACGACGCCTACTCGCACCTTCCAGAAATTTATACAAACAAACGATCGCTATCGAGACGCGGCAAAGAGATTACAAAGAGATTAAGGTGACATGCAATGAAGTTCAATGAAGTAAACGCACAAACTAATGGATCACAGAGAAGCGAGAGAGAGAGAGAGAGAGAGAGACGAATGTGAATACTAATCGATGTCTTGTGCTTGGTTTTTTTCCTTTTCTTTGTCGGCGGTTCGTGAGACAATACCCTTAATTTTCACCTCTCCCTCTACAGTGTCAGACAGTCTAAGAAGAAAAAGTTGTTTGTAGCCAAGGACGCGGCCATAACTGCCAAGCTAATTAATGATGCTGTTCAGGCTATCGAACTACATGATTACTATAGAACCAACTGATTTAACCAGGGCTATGTACCAAGTATATCTCAGATCTATGATATACAATGATACAAGGACCAGATTCTCAATCAGGTCACGGTTGTCCTTAGAATTTCAGGTCAGAAGATGCCTGTTTTCCATATGTTGAGTTCGCACACATCACCAAAAGAATTGGATGAGGCATTATTCTATGTGGTGCACATCATAGACGAGAGCCTCTCTTCTGTCAAGAAATATTACACCTGAAAAAGCGGTCTACAAGACTTAAAAAATATTTTATAAATAGAGTGGATGTCGCTCAATAAAAGGGATAAGCAATTCAATGAAATGCCAAAACAACTTCAAAAAACGGAGCTCAATATATATACATATTATACACTTGGCGAAAAAACTCAAATATCAAAGTTTGTATTTGTTGAGTGTAGCAAAGAGAAGTAGCACTCAAGAATCTATATATATATTGTATAGTTACTCTATGAGTTGTAAAAGACTTTTATTTATCACCGTACCTACCTTTTTTGTATGAGGAAAGCCAACACTCAGTAGTTCACTTCCATTTCACTTCATGTTATTAGAAGTACAGGAAGTTTTGAAATTGGTCTGCTCAGAATAGCTGTTGCTGTCTTCAGTAAGATGACTACTTAATTTGTTTCTGCTTAGAATAAGTTCGAGTATTCTGATCAACTACCACCTATTTGGTGGCAATTTATCATCAGTGAACAACACTAACGTATCTGTCATGATGTCATGACACGGGTGATATCATTTTGAGATTGACTGTAGCCTCCGAAAATATTGGCATGATTATTGATTAAAAAATCTTTGAGTTCTATGTTGAATATTTTGCCATTTGTTTAACTTTGAAGTTGATAAGTCTAATAATGACGCCTCAGGTAATGCATTTAATGCTGATCCAATTAAAAAATGCCCAGATGTTAAAACAGACAAATCTTCAAGATCGTTGCTCAAAAACTTAAAAGCTCTTGAATTGTGAATGGACTCGACTTGGTTGTAAAAGTTGCTAATAAAAGTTGTTAGCTCTTCAAATATGAGTAATGTATCTTTAACTGTTCATCTAAAATGTTATTTAATGGATTTAACTATCACTTCCCATTTGCCTCACATGTGTGAAGCAGGTAGTAAATTAAAATACCACTGAGTCTTCAAAGGAAAATAATAATGATAACGTTGAAAAACTTCTTGTTGTTTAATTAAACAGCTTTTTGATTTGACTATCTGATCCTATAAAATTACTACCATAATCAGAGTAAATTGTATTTGGAATACCTCTTCTTGATATACATCTCCTATAAGTTGCAATAAAGCTGTCCGTTGTATAATCAGGCACAACCTCAAGATGTACTGCATAAGTGGTAAACATACAATAATACAAAACGAATCTTTAAGTTTTTGCATCTTTACCCTTCCATATTTTAATAATTATTGGACCGGCTTAATCTATTTCGGTGTGTGTAAATGGTGTAAACGAGTTAACTCTAGCAGTGGATAATTGGCCCATCATTGTTGAGCCTTTACTCTTCTTTGTCGAGCGTATATTACATTAAATTAATATTAAATGTAATAACTTGGTACTCATAGAAGCCCTTCCTTCTATAATCCAATATTGTTAACGTATATGGTTGAAATTTAGTTGAGTGTCACCGTACATAGTATCTCTATAAGCTTAATCAATTATCAATTCTGAAAGTCTTGAGTGACGTGAAATAGTAGCTGGATGCTTATTCTCGAAAGATAAAGATAAATTATTCAATCTTTCTTCAACTCTAATTGTTTCTCCTTTATATGTCCTATTGCAGATGAGAGAAGCCTCTAATTTACAACTAATTTATTTATTTCTTTTTCAATTATGGAAATCAAATTCGATCGATAATACCTATAAATGAAATAATCATAACGGATGTTATGACATAAAGATTATACAATATAGAATAATATTTATAATATTTCAAATACACTTTAAATGAAAATGATATTCAATTTTTTACAATTATTTAGGTTTTTTTTAAATTGCTATTTAAGCTAAAGACATTTTTATTTAAGCTTTTATTTAACTAAAGAAAAATGTTAAAATATTATTTTAAATTATTATTATTCATTAATATCTATTAATTAAAACATTAATAAATAAAATTATATCAATAAGTAATAAAGTATTTTGAAATTGTTTAATCAAATAAATTTAAATATATATAATAATTGTTATTTAAACTTATAAATTGAATTGCAAAATGTACTTATTGTAGAGAATACAAGTTCAAATTAGATTATTTTATACGAAAGATACAATTACTGCTTCATTGCTATTTTTAGTGCAGCATTTCAAAATAATACAAATGAATTTAATTAATTTTATTTTTCAGAATTTAAATAATAAAATATTATCTAAATAAAATAAAACATGTATTACAGATAATAAGACTTGGTCCTGGAGAATGGCAGAAGGTTTTGCGGTACAAGTGATAAGCAATTCTACTCTCTCCGTTGATACGTTTTTCTTTTTAAGTGGTTTTTTACTTGCTTACATGTATCTTATTGGACAAATAAATGTCAAACAAACAAAATTGAATATTAGTTATAAAATTTTAGAGTTTTTCGTTACTGTAATACGGCGATTTATACGGTATAATAAACTTTTTTAATATTAATAATTAGTAAAAAAAACAAATACATATATATATGTATTGTATTATGTTTGATAATTTATTTAGATTATTTTAAATATATAAATTTTAATTTTAAAAGTGTCATAAACAAATAAAATAATTTAATATTAGTCAAGTCATTGCATTTGAAACTATTCTAAAATGTAAAGTTTTAATTGAGTTACTTATTGCTGGTACTTGATTATAACTTTTAATAAATATTGAAATGATAAAATAAATTGAAAAAAAATACATTAGAAAATATCAGCAAAGCTATTTTTAATTTATAAATTTGTAATTAAAGAATATAATTTATGAGATTGAAAAAAACTTAAAATATTCAAATTTTAAAAAATAAAAATATTTAATTATCTTTTAAATATAATATTTATAATATACAATGTAAATATAATATTATTTTAGAATAATAAAAAATAAAAAATGAATGTAAAAATTTTCGAATAATATTTAATCATGATTACAATACTAAATGTTAAATTATATTTTATTTAATAATTTTTAGTTTGACTCCAGCTTACATGATGATGGTTGCTATGATTCAAGTAAATGCGTCTTGGTACGGAAAAAGTTCACAGTTTTATATGACTGAACGACCTCATGAAACTTGCGCAAAATATTGGTGGAGAAATATTCTTTACATCAATAATCTTTTTGGTAGAGAAACAATGGTAACTAATTCAAAAATTTATTTCAAATTTATTTATTAATATTTCCTTTGAATTTTTAATTTAAGTATAGTATAAATAAAAATAAAATATATTTATTAAATAAATTTGAATTTTGATTATAAGTTTTTTAAAACATTAGATTTAATAAATAATATAATGTATAATGAGTTTCAATTTTTAAGGATGTCTTTGTATTAATTTAAGATTATTATTAATTTTATGCAAACTAATTTAGATAGAAAACTGATCTCGTAGTTTTTGTAAAAATGTACATGTAAATATGTTGTAAAAGATACAATTTTTCGATTTAACGTTTTAATTATTATTACTAAGAATTTCTATTTTGTAATAATGAAATTTCATTTTCATAACTTATTTTTATACGCAACCTGTTTTCTACTGTTATAAAAAATATTATTTTTTAATTTATAGTATTTTAAAATTAATATTAAATTAAATTTTATGTGCAACAAAATTTATGCATTACGATTTTAAATAATAATAACTTTAATTCTCTGTTACTAAAAGTGCATGTCATGGAGTTGGTATTTATCGAATGACATGCAGTTTTTCATAATTGGCACATTTCTATTGATACTTTCATCAGTGTAAGTTTTTATTTTACGATTTATGAAATGTAATTTTATTTTGATATTTATTTTATGAAATATTTGATTTATTTTTAGATTATTTTATACAGCAGTTACAATAGTTCTGCTGTTGTTGATTGGTTCGATTATTATTACTGGTTATATATCCTATGTTAATAATTACGTACCTACGTAAGTACACGATTTAAACAAAATTATTTAAAAATATTAAAAATTATATCCACAAAAAATTTCATGATTTATAAGATAGAATTTCATATATTTAGCCAGTTATAGAAGTTTCAAACTATCTCATTTTATATTTTATTTAGAAAGTTTTAAAACTTTTTTATTATCATGTTAATTTTACTAAAACTAATAATATAATTAATTAACAGCACGATTCAATAAATATATTTATGATAAAATAACACAAAATATGGTTAAATTTTGATATTAATTACTAGTAGAATTCTAGCTATAAAAAACTCAGTAATATTTATTTAAAACCGTAGAATGGATCAACAGTATCATATGCTGGACGTATTATATGATCCCCCATGGACTAGAATTGGCCCATATCTTATAGGCATGATAACTGCTTATATTGTAATAAGACTGAATAGTAAATTAATAATAAGAAGGGTACGTATAGTTTTTTTTAATAAATAATAAAAATATTTTTTTTTAAATTATAAAATTTAATCAATTTTAATCAAATGTCTAAAAATTGAATGTAAAAATGTAAAATTGATCGCTAAGTATAATAAATGAATTTATTTAAATTTGAAAATATTCATTGTATATTTTTAATAATTTTTTAATATATTTTATTGTAATTATCTAAAATTAACATTTATTTATTTTTGATTCTTGGAGTTAGATAAAAAATTATAAAATTTAAAAAAGTGACATTGTATTAGATAAAGCGAAAAATGTGTTAATTTGTAATTATATAGTAATTTACGTAAAAAACTAATTTTATATTAATATAACGTTGATATTATTGTAAACGCTTATAATAGAAGAAAAAATGCCATGAAATAATAAAGGAGAAAGTTTTATTCAAAAAGAACGTTGTCGATTGATTCTGATGACAGATTAGAGTTGATAATAATCATTTAATATTATTATTAATAATACTAATAATATCAAGTTAATAATTAGTATTAATAAAAGCTGGAGATAATTAATACGCAGATGAATGAAATGGTGATTTTGGGTTTTCAGAGGGTAATCGCCGTGGGCTGGCTCCTGGGGAGCGCCTGTAATTTAGTTGCGCTCTTCGGCCTCTTCAACAAGCAAATACCCGTCCTTACCTCGGCCTTCTACGTCGCCTTCAGCAGGACGATTTGGGCGGTTGGCCTCGCCTGGCTTCTCATTGCTTGTTGCACCAGCCACGGTGGTATGACTTTCATATTATCAGATTTTGCCTAAATTTGAAACGATAAATAAATTCAAATTAAAATGAAGAAATCAATGAATAAAGCAATTATGCGATTTATGTAAAATACACTAAAGGCATATTACCTTTTTAACCTATTTAATTCATAAAAATTGTAATTATAACTTCAATTTTTTATTTAATTTTCTACTTGAATTATCGACAACGATTAAATGTTTACTATCTCAAAGACAAAAAACATTTCATTCTCTTCGATAATTAGAAAATAAAATTAGTATTATTAAATAGATATTAATATTTCCAATAATTTAGGTACCATGGTATTTTAACATTATTATTTTAATTAAGTAAAATTAGTTGCAAAAGTGTTCATCAATTTTTATTTGTGTTAGTATTTCAAGTAGACCGAAAATTTAATTTTTAATTCCACAAATTATTGATTTTATTTTTTTGTTGTAAACTATAAACTCAAGTTCTTTATTTCATTTATAATGAATATTCTTAGTTAAAAATTTTGTTCAATATATTTGATGTATTTCATTATTTTAAATATAGTATAATAATTATTATTTACTGTTGATTAATAATTTTAAATACATAATTGAATAGTTTGCTTCAATACGCCTAATTTTATCTAAAATTCTAAAATATAAAACATTTTGAAAACATATTTGTTAAAATATATGGATGAAATTACATTGTTTTAATAGTTTCAGAATTTCCATTAATTGCATAATTGCAATTATTGTTAATTTAAAATTAAAATGTATTAAACTAAAATAAAATATTTATATGAAATATTCACTAAGTTTAACTTAATTTTCATTTATGATTATTTTTTATTAAATATTGAAGTACAGTCATAATTTTTAATAAAAATAGATATAGTTTGATCGAATCCAAACTTATATAACAAATTTATTTTATCATCTAATTAATCAATACAAATAAAGATAATATAAAAAGATTACAAAAAATTTGTTTATTTTGAAAGTCTACAGTAAAAGATTTTAATTGATTAGGTAAACCATTTTATCCATTATTATCAACAATAAAAATTGTAGCCGATTTAATGAATGCAATTATTTTTAGCTTAATATATTGTTTTTTCAACCTAAAATGTCTAGAAAAAATTTTGAATTAAATTTTAATGACAATTATTATTTTTTATAACAATTATAAAAAAATTTTTAAATAAATTAAAAAATATAAATTTAATAAATTTAATATTATTTCATATAATTAAAATTTTAATCAATGAAAATCCCTTTAATTGACAAAACTTGTTTTTAATTTATTGATTAATATTATGAACGTACATTTTAGGAATTGTGAACAAAATACTTTGTTTTAAGGCTTGGATTCCGCTAAGCAGATTAACATACTGCGCCTATCTGCTTAATCCATTTTTAATTAATTCAATTTATCTGCAAAGCGAATCGGCTGTTCACGTTGATACCTTGCCAAACGTAAGTTTATTACACAGACCTACGTTTTTAAGAGTTGAAATTTTAATTAAGTAAAATTGTACACATCAATTTGATCGCCTTAAATAATTTATTTTTATTTTCCGATTCGACAGGGTACTATATTTATGGGAAATTTAATGATGACGTATATATGTTCATACGTGCTATCTCTTATGCTAGAGACACCAACAGTTCTGATGATGCGTTCGTTCATCAACGTCCGAAGGCAATGACACGCGGCTTCCTTTTGCTTCAATAAAAAATAACGAAAACAGACGATAGCAAGAAGACATTTTTTACAGCTCAAACGAAGCACACGCAAAATAGCCTTTAATAATAAAAAAAATTTAATCTCATTTCTTTATTTGTTAGAAATCAATTTCTGAAATTACTCTTTAATTGAGCATTACAAAAAGAAGAAGAAGAAGAAGAAGAAGAAAAGAAATATTCAAACCTAATTTTGATATTTCTTCTTATATTTTAAATTATAATATATAATTAAAATTAGCGATTGAAATTTTGTGAATCGTTATTAAAACCACTTAAAAAATATCTCAAGTGCACGTGCTTTACATTCTAATTATTAAAGTAAATTCAGAAAATCTTTTTCTAGCAAAACTTTTTATAATATGCATTCATCAAATTTTTATATCTTTCGCTAAATGTATATGTAAGTTTTCTTGTTTTTAAACGTTAATATTGTAATATATACATATGTTAAAGACTCACAAAAATATGCTTAACTTTCCTTTCATCCTTTCAGTCATACCTTTCTTTCATTAATAATATAAGTTACATTAGTGTTTTGTACAATAGCGATATTAATTCAGTTGAAGAATAAACCTCACTTCGATCAATAAAGCTACTTCACGAAGTTCAAGATTTTTTTTTTGTTTTTTTTTTTTTGTACAAAGTTTAAGATGTGTAGTCACGCGCAATCGCGTGCATGTGTTTCCTTACATTAATTTTTCAGAGCATGTTCAAAAGGACTGAGGATCATTTACAAAACTACAGGTGAGGAGGAGACGGGGTTGATCAGTGGGGAACTGCTAAGAATGCACTGGGGAGTGGAGTCGGGGTGGTGCCGATGAGTTGATTGTGCGGTTTGTACGTGTCGCTTGCTCGCGGCGACACTCCTCTGCCTTCTTCTTCAACTGCTCCTTCTGGACTAGAAGTTCGCGTGTTCGTTGATACACGGGATCCTGCACCGATAAATTATATTAGTATCATTCATAATGTTCATGTATTTTTCCTTAATTTATTCACTTAAAAACGCATTTTAAGAGAGAAAGCAAGTTTAAAATACTATTGAAATCTTTTTCGATAATTTATTATTCTATGTATGAATAAGAAATTAAAAAATATACAAAATAATATAAATCTATGAGATAAAGAGAATTATTTAAAAAAATTATGTGAATATTGTAAAAATAACATCATTTGTGCAAATAGTAATAGTCGTACAAAATTGATTAAAATTAAAAAATAAATTAATGTCAGTTGAATTATTTACCTGTTGTCGCATACTAGGATTCCATCTACAGTAAAAACTTTTCCAAGGTTTGATATATCGCATACTTGCAATAGGTATTAAAACTAACTGATGATTTGGACCATCCCAATAAAGTGGATTTTGATAAAATGGTATTTGGTTATTAATAAAGGACCAAAGAGAAACTGTTCTTTCCTTTAATCTCTCTTGTGCTCTTTCTCTTTCACTAAAATTTATTTATATTGTAAAATTTTTAAAAAGATTTAAATTATTATTATGATCTTATGATTAGATAATCAAAACAAACCTGCTACACAAGAATGTACCAAATCGACAAGAATACAGATGATCTAATATTGTTGTTAGAAAATGCTCATTAAACTGAAAAGCATTTGGAAATTGTTGGCTTACTTGCCAAACGCAATCCACAAATTGTACAAATACTGGTGATCTATCTGCATCACTATGATGTTCATCACCATGACCAATTCTCTAAATATAAATAGATATATAATAAATTAAATGTGAACAATAGTCATTTTATCATATCACAAAATGTTATACATGGAATATTATTAATTATATTGACAGTTTTAAGATAAAATTTTAATATTGAATAGTATACAAGAATAAAATATTATTATTTATTAACCTGTTGAAATTTGTGTCCAAAGCTAAGCCATTCTTTTTCAATTAAGACTTCAAAGCCTTTAATAGTTCTATAATAAGGATCCAATAATAACATTGCTAAAGCAGTCAACTGTATAAAAAAATTATAATTTTATTTAATTGAAACAGATAAACAGTAAATGAATAAATTTAAATTTAATGACCTGTGCAGTTCTGTCCCAACCATCAGAACAATGAACTAATACAGAAGTCTTGTGTGTTTCAACTTTGGCAACAATTTTCACTGCTCCAGTTAGTATACATTTTATATGTTTTAACCACATTGTTGATTCTAAGCCTGATAGCCATCTTGTTTCATCAATAGTTGGAAAGCATAATTCTAAGGAAAATTATTTAAATTTATTAAATGATTAAAATTAAATATCTAATAGATGTATCTCTCTTTTTTTTTATTATTGATATAAATGTTTATACCTTTTAGTTTTCTAAGGCTTTCTCTCATTACATGAATATTGTGAATGTCGAGGAAAACGACTTCACTATTTTGATAAGCATCTTCGCTTTCATATCCTCCACCTTTTGCTTTATTTGCTACAGCATTAGCCATTGGCCGAGCATCCATAATAAAAAGTTTATGACTTTGAGCATTGGCATCCATTATTAACTGAATATACCTCTCATCTTCACGACTTCTTTTTCCCCCCACTCCAACAAGAGGTTGTGCACAACGGGTTATTGTTGCTTGACTTTCTGGATGAATCCATGATAAAACTGGAAGTCTTCCTCGACTTCTAAAAGCTGCTGAAGACTGAAGATCGTCATCAGTTGCAGCAGTTGGAACTGCCCAAACTGCAGGATAACTGTCGCATATAGAATATAAATCATTTATCTTTGATATTTTCCACATATCATTGTTTATACCCTGAAATTAAAAATTAAACATAAATAAAATTTTATACATATATAATATTATATAAACTTGATCAAAATATTTCTTACCATACGTTTTAGTTCAGCTATTGGTTCATATACATTCCAACCATTTTCAGGAAATGTTTCAGAATATTCAAAAGCAAACAGGAGCATATTATGTGATAAAGGAAAAGAATACTGCTGTAATTTTTCAAAAACATTTCGTCTGGAATGATTTTCTTGTTTATGCGCAAATCTAAGATTTCTCATATCTTTACAAAAGATTTCTATTCCATAGGAATTTTCACCTCTACTCAATGCACCTCCAACTTTTTCTATTCTACTAACAACTCCTAAAGGCATTTCAACTACATAAGGAGTTTCTCTATCAATACTTCGAAAATGGAGTTTATAATTTGTCACACTAAGTACTCCTCGAGCTGGTCCGGAATAGGGACACAAATAAGTAACATCACGGGCAACACCTTGAACTCGTTCACCATTGAGAAGTGGTGGTCCTGTCTCATTTCCAGTCAAATTCTAAATAAAAATTACTGTATAAATATGTGTAATAAATATTGTACATCATATAAATATTAAAATAATTTTATAAAATACAATATCATTATAGTATCAGAGGATTTTTGTTTATGTCATGTATATGTTGTAAAAATCATGTGATAGCATAAAATTCTTAAATAGCATTCTACGTGTATTAATGTAACAATATATCATGCACAAAAAATGGTACTATAGAACTATAAAACAAAACTGAATATCATTGGGAAATTAATATAAAAGTAACTTTGACAACTAAAACACATTACAAAATCTCAATTTGTATTTTTTTAATGATTTTACCAAATCCTCTTTTTCTTGATTCTCTTTTTTAGTTTCTAGAGTAGAAATGATATTATTATCTGTTGAAGTTGAGCTTGTCGAGAAACTTTTTGAACGAGATGCCTTTTCCCAACTTTCCTAAAGTTTGCATATACAATTACAAAATTTAAATGCAAAGATCTTATAATTTTCTTTCTATTTAAATTAACAATACTTATTGTGCATATTGAGCAGGGAAAAAAATAAATAATATTTACCGATTCTTGGCCAATCTTAGAGTTGAGTGAACTGCTCTTGCTATCTGAATTAAGCGAATCAGAACTAGCATTTTTGGAGTTATTTTGTTCAATATTTAAAAGTTCTGCACTTCCTCTTTTCTCCATTCTGATGATTTTTATTTAAAAAATGCTTATCTTGCTAATAGTAGCATTATAAATAAAAGTTTATGCTGTATTTATTTCAATCTGTAAAGATTTCAATAAAGAGTTTAACGATTAACAAAAAGTCTTTTACAATTCAAAATTCTTAAACTAAATACATTGATTTTATACATTAATGGGAAAAGATCATTGTTGACATTGATTTTTAATTTTCTTATGATTTTTTTTGTTCTTTATACATATATAGTACACATTAAAGGTATTATATCAAATATATTAAACATAAAAAAAATCATATAATCTACTGTCTAATAACTGTAGTAATGTCTGTTAAACACTTATCACTTATTGAGATTTTAACCTCAAAAAATTGCTAAATCTGTGGTATTATTCTATTTGATAAAAGTCAACATATACTAAAAATAGAAATTAAAACGTAAGCATTTTGAACAAAAACATAGTTTTTTAAATAATAGCCTTGGGAAAAACTTTGTGCAAAGGAAAATACAATAAGTCTCGATTTGTGGTAAATAAATTGATGAGTCTACAATTAAAGTGCCACGCCCACAAAATTTTCAGAGCAATAAAATCGATAACGTGGGTGTAATAAAATTTAATTGCAACTTAGTGGTTTACAACTAACTAACCTCTGCCAAAAGTTGACCTGGGAAATTTGTTATTCAAAATACTTCTGTCAAATCGACTTGTATTTGACAGGTGCAGCCGCATTTTGCTGTGACTCTCGCGAAGCGCGCTGTCAGATGGCGGCACTAATTTCAAAACTTTTACAAAAAAAATATTCTGACACAAAGCACCATTATTGAGGTTAGGGTGCACTCGATATTTTCCAGACCGGCAATTTTGAAACTCCTAAAACAAAAAAAGAGACTATCAAATTAATTACATTAATTTCATAAATATAATCTTTACAATTTTTTTTTTCTAACATAAATTCACTCGTTATAAATCATTTGTTCTAGCCAATGAGTATTATTTTTATTATTTTTATCAACTATCGCTAACTTATCATAAGTAAACAATGTACAGACGATTTGAAACGGTTGAAATCAATTAAAAATGAAATGTATATTATATTTTGCTTACAGTTTTTACAATTGTGGTTCTTTTATCGCAACATGTATTTTATTTGTTTCATCATTATTATTTTCTTTAGTTTACTCGTCAAAATTTTATTTTGTATTTGTATCTATTTTCATATTTGTTCATAATTTTTTTTTTAATTAAAAAATGTTTTTTATATTAGTTTTTTTCTATTTAAAATGAAGTATTTTTATTAAAAACCAATAGTTGCGTTAAAAAAATAAATTTTAATTTTAATGTTTTTCATTGCCTATCATCTAGTTTTAATGCCACTTAATCCTATCAGTTTATATATAAGTTGTCGATAGGTGTTGTCAAATACAACTTTTCTTGTAGTATTTGATAAACAATTTAAAGACAATATTTATTAAATCCAGAAAGAAACTTAAAGTTGACAAAATATTGAGATTGTGATTGGAATAAATAATAAATATTTATAAAATTAAATCTGTAATATTATATGCATATCAATTATTTCACATATATAAAATATAAAAATAATTTGTAGTAATCATAACACAAAAAATATCTACATACACGTAACTATATAAATAAAAATATACGTATTAATTATTTTATACCATATGTTTTATACGTTTATCCATTTGGAATCGCGATCATTGTCAAGATGAATTCAACATTAGCTAAAAAAAGACATTGCCAAGAATAAATTAATCTGATCTTTCTCATGAATTTTCTCACATCAATACTCACGAAAATGTAGAAAAGGGTCTGATAGTCTGGAACCCAAGTACTTTCATCTTTCCACTCTTCAGAAAGTGTGGCAACTTGGTACTGATGATGACTATTAACTACGAGTACCTTAAAATAGCAATTGGATATATTATTTAGTTTTCATTGTAAAAATTAAGGATTCCGCATTAATTGGTGTTTATTTCCCACTTTCACATAGTTCACAAGTACAGTCATATAATATTTGATTCATTAAATTAATATTTTCTGTGCAATTTAAATGATTTTGTGACTCTAGATATTTCAATATGGGTATGAATTCATGTTTTTGTTAAAAAAATGAATTCAATTTCAAATGTTCAAGAAAATTAAATTATAGACAGAGATAAAGATATGAGAAAAAATTGCCATCGCACTGGGGTAGACGACTAGGCTATATATAAAAAAGTACTTAGATACCCGTTGTGAATCACCGCTGAAACTCCCCAGTTTCTGTCTCACAGTGAGATGTAACCAGGAAAAAGATAGATTTTCACGTTGGTAACCGGGTTGGTAAATTAAGTGGTACTCAACATACTGGAAAGTGCTCCCTTCAACTTCAATCGATCCAAGTTTCTTAGGGCTAAATGTTGAAATATAAAACTGATGGTGTATTCAATAGAACTGTGAAATAAAATGAATTAATTTATTAAATTACATTTTGGGCTAAATGTAAGGTGCTTTTGATTTCTGATAAATGATCAATTCTAACGATTTTGTTTCTTTTTGCTCAAATTTTAGTTTCATTAAATACTTATTTCCAATAAGTATTTAATTGAAAAAAACGTTGAAATTATTTTTTACATATTTATTAAAATACTTTAGTATTTTTCAAGATATATATATGCATTAAAGTTTTATTCGTAATAATATATCGTATTCATATAAATTTCAGTTACAAATTTCAGCTCAAAGTTATATACTATTAAATCAAGTGTTAGGTAGTTGCCGTTATGACGTAGACAAAGTTATTAATTAAATTAGAAGTCAACTTCTAACTACGGAATTATTGAGATGCACTTACTAAATAGAAGTTATAAATATTATCAACAGTTTTAATTCATCATCTAACTTGAATTTAATTTGTCTTTGTTAAATTTAATTTAGAAATACAAATTTTTAATATTCTCACTTTGATTTTTAACAATTTTAAACCCTACAAATAGATAATTTATAAATAGACAACAATAATTTTTATTGAATTTTAATTTTATATTCCAGTTAATGAATTATAATCTGTATTATAATGTATTATAATAGAATATAATCTTATTTCTGAGCTGAAATATCAATTAAAATTTTTATATATATATTTAATTATTACACTTACATGTTTATAATAAATAAATGTTAATAAATAATGTACAGCTATAGAATATTCTTTTAAATATAAATACCAAAGTGGAAAATTATATTCATTAATCACTGTAAATAATATATTAAATAGCAGGATGCAATTATATATATATTTAATAATAATTAGTGCAAGTGGAAAAAATTAAATAGAATGAAAAAATTTGTGTAATAAAGAATTTAAATTTAATATTTGAATAGAAGAATAAATTAGAAAAAATTGAAATAAATGTCAATATCAGTAAATCCACTTCGTAGGATACATTTGGAAATTCAAGACCTTCAACTATTCTTCAATATAATACTATTATTAAAACTACATTGTTAATATGCTATTGTTACACTCTTTTGAATAAAATCTATTCTTTTTAAAAAATTATAATGGAAATTAATTCGTTTAAATCTTGATTTATTTTATTCGACATATTTAATTACATTTATTTACAAAAAAATGTACTATCACTAGATGCAGGGAGGTAGTAGATACAATAAATTTACTGTAGACATGACTGTTTTTTAGTATTAATTCTATTAAATACTTGTATGGTATTTTAAGCGAACATTAGTTAATAAATAAAGGGACAAAAAATACTTTAATATAAAATATAATATATTTAAGCAGGTTTTTAATTAAAAAAAAATTTTTACTTTTATAAAAAAATAACTATTTAAGAGTTGAATGGGATATTTTTATGAGTTAAAATTTATTTTAAATTTATTTCCTATAATTTTAATTTTTAAATTTTCTATGAAATTTTTGATATCCCTTATGATGGTTATAAAATTAATAAAATACAATTAAATACTATTGAAGACATGATGAATTTATTTATGAAAAAATTTAATCAAATATAAACAGATAGTCATAAATAAGTAGTTTTATTTATAGAGTTTTATAATCGTGTTTAATATCTGCAAGTTTCAGTTTATAAATCAATTAATTTATTTGGTAACAATATTTATTTTTATATAGTACATTATAACGTGAAATATAAAATTTATTTGAGCCAAAATTATATATTAAATATACAGATTTATTTTCAATAATTCGAATTCTTTGTTTATATCATTTAAGGTATGGTTAACATGAAGCTATACAGTCATCATATTTAATTTTTTTTCACATACTTAAGAATAATCATTACATACAATGAATCTATACACAATATTACGATTTGTCTACATCTATACAATTATTTCATACTTTCCATCTTATACATTATAATTTATTGTTTTTCTTACATACTTCATATTTCTTTAATTTTTACAAACGCATGCATACACTTGCTCGCACGCGTGCGCGCACGCACACACACGCACACACACACACTTGCGTGATGCACGCAACTAATACAACAATATATATGTAAATATATATGTATATATATATTTATATAGATGTATATGTGTGTGTGTGTGTACATAAAACTAAATATATACATAAAATATCTTTTACTCTCTCCTCTTTATAATTTTCATTGGAATATATGTAATACATTTATACAAGTCTGCATTGTGAGTTCACAAATAACAATTATTACAACCAATAAGTAGTTTTTGTCAAAAATTTTAAATATAATACAATACAAATATTGAGAATTTGCATTTAAATTTATACGTTTTTTATTTAAACTTCTTTCGCATTCTTTACAATTGTTGGCACTTATAATAAATAATTTTTATTTTATGCATCAGTAGCGAAAGGGAGACTATATTATTTTTTCTTTGCACTATTTCTTTGTCTGTTATATTTTTCTTTTTGTTCTCTATACTATTTTGATTTATTAGTAATATTTATATTGATTAAAAATGCAAAAAATCATAGAAATATTCATATTAAAATTTGTATAAAATATCAATATTCATTAAACTTAATTTGCAGTATTTGAATATATATATATATAGAACAAAATTATTATATATTATCATAAATCTCCTATAAATTTACTGTTTTGATTAATATATATTTTAACCGATTTATATTTAAAATTTTGGTAATTTTCCATTAGATGAAATTTATGTTCAAGTTTAAATTTTTATATTTGCGGTATTATGGTGTAAAAATTTTTTCATGAACTTTTGTTAATAATCACAACTTTTGAGTAATATGAAGACTAAAAGACATTTACATATTTCAGTTCTTAAAAAATAATTTCTATGAAATTTTTTTTAATTTATAATTGGTTTTTAAAAAATAAACTGTAGTACAATACTACGAATAATATCATATTATAATTAAAAAAAAATTAAATTCATCATTTCCAATTAAAATTTATATTAAAGCTTAAAATCAATTTTCTACAAAATTATAAAATTTATTAAAGTAACTCAAATCACTTTTATATTTAATCTTAATCTTGGAATATATTTGAGCAATTATGAACGTATAGTGAACTAATTAGATATGCAAAATATTTTAATCGTAATTTAAGCATTTGAACAATTGAGTATAAAGTGAATTGTTGAATATAAACATTTGTATTAAAATTAATTTTAAAGACATATTATGATATAATAAAGAAAATTATAATGTAATTTTATTATATTTAATCATTGATTCAAAATAATATTTTATTTTTCTGTGCTAGAAGAAAGTCTTTATAAACAATTTATTAAATTTTTATAGATATTAATTCATCCTATATAAGTTTTGTATTAATTAATATTTTTAAATGAAAAGTTGTAAACTATTTAAAATAATGAATCAAGTATTATAATTTTGCAATTTACTTATTATTGATAATTAAAACTAAACTTACTCATAACTAATCAATATTCAAATATTTTTTTAATTATTACATTACATTAAAATTATTTCGATAATTTTTTATAGATGCAAATATAAATAAAAATATAAGTAACTATATCAATTAATCAATTAAGAATATTAAAATTTTTGGAATTGTTTCTTTATTTACTGTAAGGTATTTTAAGTTATTTCAATTTTATAAAAAAATAATTATCAATTTCAAATTCTTATATATGTTGTATAGAACAAAATTTTAAAGTTATAATCAAATTTTTAATTGATATACTCTAATATATTTTGTTTCATAAGGAATTTTATATTTGGTTAAATATAGAATTTACAGATTTTTTTCTACAAATTATTCTAAGACTTATGGTAAATAAGTTAATTCTATAATATTCTTAATAAGTTAATTCTATAATTTCAATTAAATATAACAAAATTCATAAAAAAATTTTCCACTTTCAAAATAAATAAATACAATAGATTATTGCTTAATTTTGAAAATCATTATATTTATTTATTCCTCTCTCACTTTTGTTTTTATTTTTCTTTTCTATCCGTCTCTCTTGTTTCAACCTAAAGTATTAAATTTACGAACACAGAAAGAATTACATGCAAATGTGGTTCACATCTTTTATGTATGGATTTTATTATTGACTGATTTATATATTCTGAACGTATAAGTTTTAATTTTGTTAAATTGCTTTCATGTTGTCTTTCTCTCAAAAGTTACTGAGTAAATTTAAAAATGCATAAAAACAGATTTTTTAACAAGCTATTTGAGTATCTTTTTATACGATTTAGTAAAAAATTATTTTAATCATATTTAATTAATTATAATGTTCTTACATATTTTTATATATTTTTTTCTATATTATATATTTTTATAACAGTTTATAATCATTGTCAATGTAATGATTTTGTATTTCTATTATAATTTAAATAAAAAATAATTTTTCTATAAACTATTTCATAATAAAATATTTTCATGAAATTCCACAAAAAGCTTTATAAAATGATATTTTATTTAAATAAATATATTCTATAAGAAGTAATATATTTTCTTAAAACATATTGATATAATAATTTTATTTTATCATTTCTACCAGCAGAACTAAAAATAATAATGTATTCAATATCATTGTCGAATGATTTAATTATTTAAGAATTATTGTGGGTCATTTTTATAACTATAATTAACAAACATTAAAAATGCAAAAAATTTTGAAATTCAAATTTGCTTTAATTCTTACATACATTATCACTTTTCTACACTAGCATATATTTATTATAATTTGGCAAAAAATTTAAATGCAGATATTTCTACGAGATGTTCTACAAAATATTTCTATAAATTCTTTTATGCGACACTGATATTTTGTAAAAATTTTATTTTGTTAATATTAGACAAGAAAACTATAAACTTAAATTTTATTAAAAATGAGAATTTATGAAAAAGAATGTATAAAATATTTGAAATTTATTGTTTAAATCGTTTTTTCTATATTATAAAAATGAGCTCTTCCAGACAACTATAGATATATTTCACTAAATATAATGATTTATGTTTTTATTAGTTTCATAGTGAATTTAATTTTACAATTAATATTTATTATAATAGAAAAAAATACAAAAAGAATACAAAAAGAAATTTTTGTTAAATTTGTATGATTAATATGATTTTATGAAAGAATCTATATAGAAATGACTCATGTACTATTAATTTGACAAAGAATAAACGATATATATATATATAAACTTCTTCATTACCGATATTTAAATGCTAATTCATTTTACTATTACACTGTTTTAAATATTGATCTCATAGAATTATTGAATATTGTATAATTTAGTGTTGCTTTATATTTTGGTACATATAACCATATTGCAACTAAATTCTTTTCTTTTTATTTTAGAAGCTACAAATAGAAATAAAAGATAGAAGTAAAGATTACATAACTAGGTAGAAAAATAGTGAGACAGAGTAGCTATTAACTAAATGGATGAAGAAATGTATAAACATGATTAAACTCGAGAGAGGAAGAGAGAGGGAGAGTAAGAGAGAGAGAGAGAGAGAGAGAGAGAGAGAGAGAGAGAGGAGAGAGAGAGAAGAGAGAGAGAGAGATAGACCGTTAGCGCCTCTGAGGCTTCTGTAGTCAACTATCAGTCTTATCGCGTGGTCCAGGAATCATATCTATCCGGATAATTATGATCTAGTCACGTTATCTGGTTGGCATTGAAGCTACCGTTGCCACTGCTTCGCCTCCTTGACCCGGAATATTGTTGATCAGGTGATTGTGATGATGAACTAGGGATAATCTGAAACTGTTGAACGTAAGAACTGCTTGGGAGACTCCTTAAGTAGGGGTTCGGTCCAGGTGAACCCTCGTAATGCTGTTGTCGAGAATAATCCGCGTCGGCGTAGTAGCTATGTTGCTGGGGTATCGTAAATTCGCCATTTAATTGACTGGACTGCAAAACCTGGACTCTGGTTGCTTTGATTGGTTGTTGCTGTTGAAAGTCAGGGTGCCTGTAGTGGGAGTAGCTACCGTGAGACGTTGGCGAGGACATCCCAGGAGGCGTTTTGAGGCTCTGGGTGGGACTCTGACTGATGGACTCAAGTACGTGGCGTGGCATCCCTGGCGAGGGGTAATGCTGTTCCTGGTGGTGTAGCTGGTGGTAGCTCGTATCCTGGAGCCCGTCCACTCGCTTGGCACTGTTCATGCGTTGCACATAGACGGGGGCGCTCTCGGGTCGACCCCCGATGATGTTGCGCATACCCTCCCGATCCTTGGCACTGAGGCTCCGTTGACTCTGGGCGCTCATTACTTGGCGAGTATTTTGATGATGCGTGTCTTGCTGCTGATAAGGATGCTTGAGATTAATGACACTTTTGCAGCCAATATTGCTCACATTCGACCAGGACATACTGGCAAGTTCCCAGTGACGTAAGAGACTAGACTCGTGTTCGGCTCGCAGAGGAGCATCTGCATCTTCGTCATAATCAGGACCCTGAACATTGATTTATTATTATTGTATCTTATATTATTGCATTTATGATTTTACTATATCTTTTTAATGTTATACGATTTTATGGTTTGAATAACCTAGATGAGTTGTAAAGGATACGCTTATAATTAATCGCTTAACACTATATACTACAAAAATCTAATTATAATTTGGTGTTATACTTGTTTTTATTTTTTTTAAATTTTAATTATTACCTAATATAAAAGACTTTGATAATATGCTAATTAAATAATTTAAAAAAAAATAACGTTTTTATGTAACAGTTATGCTACTATTAGGCAAAAATTTAATTCAAAAATTAATAAACACCACATTTTGCTATATTATTTTAAATTTATAGCTTTTTTTAAAACCCTTATTTTTTAATAACAAGTGTATATTCAGATTTATGATATTAAAAAAAAAATTGGTAAAATACATAATAAATTAAATAATTGTTATTCAGTTAAGTACAAAAACATAATTTACATTTAAAAATTAATATACAAATTAATATACAGTTGTTAAAAAATAAAACACAATATGTTTATTTATTTACTTATTTGTTTTTTTATACACATAATAAAACATGTATTTATTTATGTTTTATGAGTTAATAAATCTGTGAAACAATGGGAAATATCTTGATATTATAAAATATTAATAAATCTCATTATTATAGTGTACAATAGAACATATTTATTAATGATTATTTACTAACGTAAGTTTTTAATGATCATACTTATTAACGTCTGATCGTTGATCCGTTGATAACGATGTTGTTAAAATTCACGATAAACAAGTAACTATCATGACGTTTCCAACAAATTGTCAATTAAATACTGTATGCCCGAAAATTAATTATGTATATTATGTAAATATGACTGGTTATGAGAAAAGCAGTTAGTATCGAAGATTTTAGTTTGAAAATATGTTTATTTTTTAAAAGAAACTTACATTTTCGATTTTCTCATCGAGCATTCTGAAGAAGTCCAATTGACTGGTTGATATTTCTCTGAAAGCAGTTTAAAAAATAAATTTAATATTTAATTTTATTATTTGTTATCGAATAACTATATGTAAGTTTAATTATATTATTAAAAATTATATTATATTTCTAATACATTCTTACAATTCCATTAAAAGATTACAATTAGAAAATGAAAAAAAAAAAATTGTATAAAACTAGTTTAAAATTTTGTATTTAATTAATTGTGCCAGTATTTTTATCTTAAGCTAATTTAATTGTACTCAATTTTCTCTTTATAATTTTTTACTGTTTAAATAAATTTCTCGAATACGTGATAAAAGGAGAACAATATAAGCATACAAATTTAAAATCTTTTTATGCATTATAAAATAAAATATCCTTGCAAAGACTTCCTCGTAGAAACTGTCCATATTTTCGCACCCAAGGGAAATTCTATTGTTTTCTCAAAGCGTCGACAGAAGTAAAAAACGGGGTTAGGTGTCACTGTATTTTTATCGGAAGAAATTGCGTCCATCGAGGTTACAGATACTTTCATTTGACGAGAAAAATCAATTGCAAAATGTCGTCGATTTTTTGTAAGTAAACTGTACGTAGTCACTTATGATAAGAGAATCTCAAGAGATCAAAGACTTTGAGAATACAATTGAATTTAATATAAAGCTCGATCACTGATAAGATCGACAGAAGAAATTACGCTTCATATTTTAGTTCAACTCGTAAATATTGATGACCTAATGTATTTTATGATTTTTTATACAAACGAAAAAAAAAACGTATTTAACCCTACAAAAGCTTATAAAGGTATCCTTTCACTATTGTATTGGGTATGTCTCAAATAATTTTCATTTACCTTTCTGGCTTTTGGCAGAGGTTCTATATATGTGTAATACAGAGGAAAAATCGATAGAATGAGGGAAGGAGAAGTGAAAGATAAACTGCTATTTCTTTATAAAATAGCCAACGGAGTATAAAGTGGGAAAAATATCCAACCCACACTTATACGTCCTTCCTTGTTTAATACGCGCCCTCACTTGTGATAAAATAAGGATCGGTGTGCTTCAGTGAAAATCGAAACCGCTTATATTTTCTCTCATCTTTTTTGCGTTCCTCAACTTACGTATTTTAACCTTAAGTTTAATCGTTTTAACGATACTTGAATAATTTACTATACGTACTTAATGGGAAATGGTAAAATTACCTATTAATTAATAATAAGTTGCAAAATGTACACCTATACACTAGAATAATAAAAGAATGTTTCCTTGCACAAATAATTATTGATTATTGTAGGTATGTACATAAAAATATCATATAATCGTATATTTCAAAACCATATAGATAAAATAAGATGTACTTTTATTTTCTTCAAAATACACAATCAATTTTATAACAATAGATGTAAAATTGACAATTACTTTTTAACTTTTAAATTAGTCCTATAGAAAAATGTAAAAAATTGAAATACACTGTTTGCTTTAATTTTTATTGTTTTAAATATAATATCTACTTTGGTTTTTCATTATTTCAAAGTTCTATAAATTGTAAGAATATGAATATTGAAAATGGGTGTTCAAGTGTAAACAATGTTAAGCTATAGAATACAATAGATCATCATCTTCTAAATGGCCTGTGTAAATGGTGGATTATCCAGAAATTTTTTAGACTTTTCAATGACAATGTAATACCCTTTTTGAACATGGAGATACTTCCAATAAGAACATATTTTATGAGAAAAAAAGCTTTATATTCATAGCACTCGATCTCTTTCATACGCTGGGTTACGTAAAAGAAAAAAAATTTACTCGAGGACATACATAATTTGATATTAACGTATGAACTCATCGAAGTACATGGAGAAATAGTTCCTGGGGATTGCAAATACCCGGGATGATGATTAACTACTTACGTCTGTTGTAAAAGAGGTCCACCACCTGGTACAATTGGACGTTTCTTGGCTTGGGACTTGTCGAGTTCGTTTTGCCCGTCGTTCCTATTGAACTCGGCCCCATTGTTGTTCAGCTTGTTACCCTTGGCATTTTCGTTTTTTTGTTCAATTGAGGTGGAGCCTGCAACGGACGAAAAAGAAAAAGTGACCATTAGTTACCGTCCCATTTGAGCACTCTTAGATTAAATGTATCGGGTCAGGTGTCATTATATTATATCGACTGGTTTTTATCATTATTTCACAAAAGGAATTCGCATTTAACCCTTACTATTTTTCGAGAGCTATAAAGTCTTTTTGTTATGATCGGTATTATTTTTAATCATCACATTTTAATGAAGTATATGATACAAGTATTATAGTTATATAATTATTTTCTTTAAATTATTTTTAACTGAACTCTTCACCTTTAATATCATAGTAGATTTCGACTTTAAATTCTTAAAAGCAATAAATTCTGACAATTTTTAATTTGTATATTTAAGTATTGTTTTATTTTTAATTTACTTTCAATATTTTTCTTATTTAACTTTCATATTTAATACATTATATGAAACAATTATGTGTAAATCAATCAGTAAATTTATTATTAATAATATAAATTTGTTATTAAGTAGAATGTATTGTTATTTCATTTAATATAAATACAGGTCAAACAGTATTCTTTTATTGTTATAAAATAACTAAAAATTCAGGATTTTATGAAAAACTTTTTATTTTCTTAAAGTTTAAATAATATAATTACAAGATTTTTTAATCATCAATTGCATTCCATTTCTTAAATACTCTTTCATTGAATTTTATTGAATGCAATTAAAATTAACTTCTCGTACAATAATTTTCAATACAAGATGCAATTCATCATATACATAATAGTATAGTAACTTTAAAAAACACTCAAGGTTTAAAAAAAATTATATGATTCATAGACAAAAATATTAAATATTAAATTTAATTGAATATAACTTACATGCACAAAAAAAATTGATAGTAAAATTAAAAAACAACGATGTGCATATTGCAATAAATACAGGTTTTTGGTTTATTATATATCATATACTTATAAATAGAAAACAAGAAAATAGAAGAAAAATGAAGTGATGAAGAAAAAAAGAACCAAAAAATGAATATAGATAGAAAAATTAGCTGGTTCATTAAAACATATACATTATAAATGATGTAAAAAAATAATTGGAAAAGGTACTTAAAATATATATTATATTTTTAAAAATTTCGTTCACCCACTTACTCTAATTAAAGAAAAAAAAATTCAATATTATCTACAAAAAAATAATGTTTTTAGTATAAATATCAACTTTACTGGGTTATATATAAAAAAGAACATGTTATTTATACAATTCATCAATGGTAATTTATTTGAATTTAATGTTTTAATATAAAAATATGAATTAATAAATGAACCATAAATTTACCAACAATGAGGTATATTAAAATATGATATTCCATTGGAAATGAGAATTTAAATTGAAAATTAAAAAATACATATTTTATTACTTAAATTTGATAACAAATTTCCATTTTTTGTTCATTTTTTTCATATTGCTTCATTTTTGAAAAAGAAGTTATTTTATATCTTCAGCATATTTTTTGCTTACTTTTTTAAAAATAAACACTATTATAATTACTTCGTTTTATAATGAATTAATATATTAATGCTAAAAAGAAAATAAAAATTAAATGTAAATATTTATTTATTTAAAATAAAAAAGGAACTTTGTTAAGAAAACCTAATATAATATTTAATGAGAAATTAAATAGTAAATATATTTTTCAAAAGAATTTTTAATTAATATTTATTTTATAACATTACCAACTTTAAATCACATGGAATTAATATCCATTGGCTAATAAAATATTTTTGTTATTTTGAAATTTTAATAAAAATAAAACATTTTTTTGTATTTAATCCACTTTTTTTGTATAATGCAATCGACGAAGAAATACTCTACCAAAGAAAAATTGTCGATTTTCCTTTTCGAAGGTCCCATTTATTCTTTTACGCCCACTACCCAAGAACCCTTGCTATATAGTTTCTTAAGATGTTCTTACTATATCTTATGTTTTCCACATTATAGTCTACTAATGTTTCGAGCATCCGAAATAATTGAAACCTATTTTTTATCATTGTTCACCATCATGTTCAACATATTTTCATTATCGTTCTATCAAACTCTATTTATTTTTAGATGCACATCTGCACTTTTGTCAATGCACATCTGCGAAAATTCCCATGTGGATTTTCTTGCTTATTTCGCGATTATTTCTTACGAACATTGCAAACATTTTTTTCACTCAGAAGCAAAATATTTATGTTGTCGATGCGATAAATTTAGATCTAACCAATTTATTTTTGTACATCATTAGCTATTTGTTTACATTAATAAATTTAGACTTTATTCAATGCAGAAAAATCTGCAGTAATTCAAATAGTAATTCAAATAAGTAATTCCAATGAACTTTCAAATACTTTAGTAACAATTAAATATATCTAAAATTTATAATTTTTAAATCAAATAAAAATACAGAAGCATTAAATTCTCTTAATGTACGACTCTTCTTCAGTGTAATAATTGTAAATATATATAAATGTGTTTACAATTATTTTATGTGAAATAATATTGCGAATACTTTAACAACTTTAGTTTTATATCATAAAAGAGTGGATATAGTAGTGTTTGATATGCAAAGAGAGAATTTACTTCTACATGAAAAAAATATTCGAAATTACACTAGCTCTATGTTTGAATTTTTTGGTAAGGTTGGCGGTCATATTAAAAATTTTTGTTTAATTTATAAAACATAAATTACTTGTAGCTTATTGATATCCATCGATGTTTGAATGTTAATTATAAATTTCTCGTATATATACAAAAACATGTTTACTCATTTATTTAATCTAAAAGTGAAATTTTTTAAAAAACCTAATATCGTTTATTTTTTTATTTGACCCCAGACTGCGCATTTCAACGATGAGTGTTATTGTATAATATTTTATTTATAGTATGAAAATAATTAAAACTAATATACAATTTTAATAATGTTACAAAATGATAAATTGTTAAATTTTTCGTTATTGGCTTTATGTTATTTTCGAATTTTCGAGTTTTAGCATAAGAGAATAGAGAGAATAGAGAGAATGAGTGAGTATGTGTGAGTGGATGTATGGCTAGTTGAATTAGTGCAGGTATGCGATATAATTGTCATGAATAAATTGAGATTGACACGATTATCGATGTACAATGTAATAGCTAAAACCCGTGTCGATTACAAAGGTGCCGGGAAAATCCAGGATAACGATTTTCATCAAGACGAAGGATTTTTGGATGAGTGACTAATGGATTTTGCCGATACGCTGAAGTTATAATACAATCAGTAGTTTAAATGTGTTTTAAGATTGTTTATGTTACGACTTGTTATTAAAGTGATTTTCGTAATTTACTATCTAACTTGTGCTATAACTTATGCTATATTCCAAACTTCCCTTCCTATTCTTATATTATCATGCATATATAAATATTAAACAATTCAAATAATCTATACTTACACATTATTTTAGTATGAATATATAATCAAGCCATGTAACTAAGTAATAATTTTAATCAACCCAATCTTGAATATCAATTTAATAATACGATAAAATAGTAGAAGTGTTTAATTTTTTATATATTTATTTACACAAACAATAATAAAAAGAAAATAGCATATATTAAAAAATACGAGGAAAATTTCTATTTAATATTATAATTTAAGCTAATTAATAACATAATATTGAATTAAATCTAATTGAATTTATAAATAATAATTAATGGTAAAAGAAAAAATGGAAATTTTATATTTAGAAAAAACAATATATTTTAATTTTTATTGAGCAAACAAACAAAAATGAAACTTTGTTTTAACTTTATCAGAAGTTGTAGGTAATTGTAAAAATGTAATGAATACTCAGTTTTCAGATATTGAAATAAATATGATTATAGAATATCGATAATAAATTTATAATAAAAGTCTGTTAAATTAGTACACTTCGAAAATATTCACTGCTTATGTTTTAAATAGAATATTATAATTGAAATATATAATTTAGAAAAAAGTATAAATTTATATTTATAAATACGTTTGTATGCATACATGTGTATTGCATTGGAACTACTTTTATAATGACAAGTTGTACTGTAATTCAACAAATAAATGTTTCATTTTGAAAATGTATAAATAAGAAATTAGTATTCAAAATATAAAAGTCTAATAATTTAAAATAAAGTATAAAAAGTAATTTAAAAATGGCAATAAGAAGCAAAAAAGTAAAATTGTAGATAAGAAAGAAATATAGTGGAAGAAAAGTGGCTTAAGTTTATATGTATACTTGTATATATATATATAGTATTATCGCGTGATTAGTTATGAGACAGAGAGTGTATCAACATAAATTCTAGTGCAACTGTACAATTTCAATTTTCGTAATTCATTTCTTAAAGACGTCATGAAAGGAAAAAATATACTGAAACACTGTAGGAAAGTTTACCAAATAGATTAATGTATCTAAGGAAATTTTAATGAATTATTACGTCAGTATTATCATAAATGCGTCAATGGCACAAGAAATATGTGTTACTCTTACCACCCAAATGACTCGAGAGGTCTCAAGTAAAAATATAAACCTGCAAAGGTGAAATGTTTCACATTCAATGGAGTTTAGTAAATTGTTGAAAGTGCATCTTTTCAAGGGGACAAATCAACTTGGAGAAAAGATACACGACAGTCCGTAACGAGGAGATCGAAAGAAAAATAGGTCAAATTAATAATGAAGGGAGATGTCGCAGTTACTTATCAATCCGAAGAGGAGGGAAGTTCCCGTGACCCGAGAATTTTCAGGTGCTAGAAGCAGGCTCTATTTAAAGCAAAATGATAGTTTGTAAAGCTTTTTCCACTCATTAGCTCACAAGAGGTTTCTTATAACAGAATTCGAAGAGTTGGAAAACTCTCGTGTATGTACGTAGCGTATCACATAAAATTTTTAAAATTTTCCAACTCACAATTAATTAATTATTGATTTATAAAATAAGTAATTTTATAAATTTCAATTATACTACTTTTATTTATATTCCCAATCTCGAGCTTACAACTTAAGACTTATAATACGTCCAATGCAGTAAATGTTATGGATGTAATTGAACGAGAAAGGAAAAGAATGAAAATGAAAGTATTAAATCAAGAAAACAAGAGATGGAAGGAGGGCTATAAATGTATATAATGTTTCTGAATTACGATCATTCCCTGTTAAAAAAAACTGTGACTTGTGTAATTAGGACAAAATTAAAGTAATTAAAAATATCAATACATTGTTTCTTTTCCCACAATATTTTTTTCCTTTTTTAAATACTATAACAATACTATACTGTAACAAGAGTAACAAGAGTTGAATTTTTTATCGAATATAACCGAATATGATCAAAGCTTATTAATATTTTCAGTATTCTAAAAAGAAAAATGAGTATTTAAATGTTTAATTATCTCATAAAATTTATTTTAGACAAAATTTAAATATTATAATTTTTTTTTTTAATAAATCACTTGAATTTGGATTGAAATTCAATGTTTCATAATATATTTATAATATTTCTTATATTATTCTTGTTGTTGTCGTTGTCGTCATTGCTGTTATCGTTCTTGTTATTGTTATATATGCAAGGGTAGAGAGTCTAATTTCTTTGATTAATTATTCAAATGACACTATAATAAATAGCTAACAAGATAATGGGTCTTTTGCATTACTATTACCAATATTCATATTCACTTGAATTACTATTAAATTCACTTCGAATTTTGATCATAATAATAAAAGTCATTCATAAATTACACATATGAAATAGTGAGTTTCGAATTAAATATTTCATTTTTAAAGTTAATTTTTGATGTTTACAGGTTAAATAGATGTTTGACAAATTTCAAAGTCTCTTATTCTTTGAGTCATTCTGGATTCTGTTACATAGCAACGGTTACGTAGTTGATTAAAATAACTGAAAGGGATGTCCGTCATGACACAAATATTTTTTAACTCATAATTTAGAAATTCATTTATTCATGATTGATTTTTGATTGCTTCAACCCTCGTATACGGCAGTGTCACCTATTTGATATCCTATTTTTTGTATGATTAATAGTCTAATTTATACATAATTGATTATATTATGATCCACATCATAATATAAACAAAACAAAATCTATATTTAGAGAAATTTCGAGAAACTATAATTAATTCTTGTTTTGAAAAAAAATGAAAAGATTGATTACATCCTAAACCAAATCCTTTTTAGCAAAGTAATTAAATTTAAAGTGTGAGTAAGTATTGTTTCATAGCACTCATTTCAAATTGATACTTATGAAATTCCCGTCTTCTGAATTAAAAAAATGTCATTTTGAATAAGGCACAATGTCACTTTATCTTCCAAATTACGCTTTTCCGGAATATTGGGAGGAACTATATTATAAAATTATATTTTATTCAGTCAATGTATGAAGAATATCATTTCAATATCTAAATTAGTGTTGAAAATCTGATACAGAGTTACAAGGTGTCAATAAATTATGTGGTTCTACATACACAATGAGATATATTATTACATGGACTGATTGTCGAGCTCACATATTCCAAAGAACAGCTAACATTCTACCTCATAGATATTACGGTTATTTAATTTGTACAATTAGTCTTTTGTATGTCGAAATTTATATTATTTGTAGATTATTCATAATTAAGGATAAGAAAATTCAAATTTTTCAAATTATAGTATTTATAATTGCAGGTCTCATATATAAAACAAAAACTAAAAATACATTTTCCATAAAAACCAGCTCTTTTTACAATAACTACTATAATATTTGATACACATGTAACAATATGATTTTATATGCAATAAAAAGGAGTTAAATAATTCAATATGAGATATTAAATATTAAAATATTCGTGGTTTATTCGATAGAGACTATATTTCTCTGGTTTTTTAGGAACTAGACCCATCATAAACACTTTTTTGGAGTTTTCGTCAGCTGTTATTACTTACATTTTTATTAAATTTTTTCCTACAAACATTCATAACCTTACTACATATTATATTATTTCGAGTAGAATAATGACAAATAACTAATAGCCATAACTAATTATAAAAACTAAAAATTTTCGTTTACAAATGGTGGTAATATTTTGATAATTGTTAATAATCAAAATTAAAATAACGTTGACAGCATTAACGATACAAATATTGAATAATATATATCTTTATTGAATATTTATTTAATATTGAGTAATGTATATCTGAATAATATGTCGTTCAAAATGAATTGTTTTTTTTTTTGTTTTTTTTATAGTGAAATTTGTATGTAAGTATTTAGTTTTTTTTATTATATATACATAAATAAATAAGCATATTTATATTTAATAATCTCTGATGCATTAAATATAAAAATGCATTAAATAATAACATTTAATATATTAAACAATAAATACATAAGAATAGCTTGTATTAATTCAACGAATATAATTTTATAAAATAATAAATTAAATTTTACTAAATATTCATACTCAATATTTGATTATTTTAAAAAAATATCTCAGTATTTAAATGTATTTTACTCCACAAAATGAAAAAAAATATATTTATAATACATCACATCAGTGAATATGTATTTAAATAAATCTATTTTTTTTGTTGAGTAATTATTTATCCAAGTGATTTCACAATGTAAAAACATATTAATTTAGTAAATAATAAAATAATATTTACATAAAATATTTGAAATTGTTGATATTTAACAAAAAAAATTTTTTTTTATATTGACATATATTTTGTCTATATAAATATAAGTATTAATTTTTCAAAAATATATGTATTCATGTTTAGCGTGTATAAAATTATATATAAAGAAATGGATATTTCATTAAATTCAATCATTTGATAAGAAGAATGAATTCTTATATAAATTTAGTTTTTTATATATTTAGAACAAAATGGGCTCTCGTCGTTTACACTGTCTATTCGTCATATAACAATAAATTTTGTCATTTATAAAACGCAATTTTTATGTCAATATTTTATTTTATGAATTTCTATCTATATTTGTTCAAATGTAATATTTATATATTGCTCCAGTTTCGAAATGTTTCTGTAAGATTTCGACAAAAAGAACATAAATGAGATTTTTATACAGTACATATGTATTTTTAATACTTTAGTGATTTCTATATTATGTTCTACACAAACATAAAAAAAATAAGTAAAGAAAAAAATTATTTTATTCATTTATTTTATTTAATTATTTGAGATTTATCAAATAACTAAGGTTTCATATGAAATTTAATTATAAACTTATGGATAAAATTTTTTATAAAATGAAAATCACATTTTTATTGCAGATTAATTATAATTTTATTTTAATTGCAAAAGTCGTATATTTTTTGAGTTCTTTGTTTACTATTGTAACTTTTTTATATACTGATAAATCTTATTTTAAATTTTTTACAAAAGCTAAAATGATCGACATTTCCATTTTATGTATGTAATTCATTTGTGCACACATGATATATAATATAAACAAACATAATAGAAGATTTATACACACGTAACTAATTTTACAAATTTAAAAACTCGTTCTGGTTAACTTTTGCTAAAGTTCCATTTGTTCAAAATACATCATCATCAATATCACTTTAGTAATTTTCCACTTCATCAAAACTACAAGCAAACTACGAGTCTTTCGCATCATAGAGTTGGATACATATTTGACTTACAATCGTACGTATAATTAATTTTATGTAAGAAAGAAAATGTATTGAACAATTAATACACTTGTTCTTCAAATTAGCATGTGTTAAAAAATGATTTACATACGCATGTATTATTTGGAAATTTTTTTTCTATACATGAATATTATCAGATTTTTTATTTTGTCAAGAAGATTTTAATTTTTATTTAATTTTTAATACTGTACGCATGTAAATTTAAATGCATTTAACAAAATGCGATAGTTTATTTTAAATCCGTACTTACTTATCTAATTATATATTTAGTTTACAAAAAAATCTTATTATCTAATTACTCGCATAATATAGTATGTAATTTATCTTTAAGATAAAAAAAGCGTAGTAAAATAATATGGATAATAATTATTATGTATCAGATAGAAGCACCTTTAAATACGTTTAAAACATACAAACATGTTAAACAAAAAAGTTTTTTCGTTAGATTATAATTTATTTTAATTTAAACAATTTTAAGGAATTTAATAAAATTTAATTATTGTTAAATTTAATTAAATTCAGTAAAATACTGAATATACTGTATTTTTTCATAAAATTTTTTACAAAATAATACGCTTAATATAATGTAGTAAAATATTTCGTTACCATATACTTTTCATTACAAAATATTTATATATGCTACTTCTTAAATTGATTATAAAAAATAGAAAATTATGATGATTACAATACGTGAAAAAAAAATCTTTTGTAGTAACTTTTAAAGTTATCGTTTAGAATTCATTCACCTATTTCATGAATCCCTAAAAGTTTCTCGCGGTCATATAATGAAGGTTAATCCAATTATCTATTCACACCGCGTTACCATTTTTTTTTCTTTTTTTAAATTTTAAAATTTCGTTTAAATTCATACGAATTAAGTATACGATTCTTACTTACTGTAATTAGTGATTATAATATTATGAAATGATAAATCAAAATGGAACAGATATTAATTTCGATATTCATTTAATATTCAAACACAAATAGTATGCCTAAAATATGTAACTTGATATATATAGATTTAATATAAAACAGAGTTAACGGATGTAAAAAAAATATCAAAAATACAAAGAGATAATGGATAGGATGTAGAGAAAAATATAAAAAGAAAATAAATAGAGATAGGCATATAAAGAAAGAGGGGGGAAGAGAAATATAGAAAGAAATAAAAGAAAAAAGAAAAACAAAATACAATAAAAAAGAATTTTTTAAAAAATACTTAATATCTGTAAATTTGCTTTATTTTTCATAAATGTATGCGAAGTCATTGAGTATTATTCTAATATGCATTAATATAGATATAGTAACTAATTTTTACTAGAATAATCATTACAAAATTTATGCAATAATACTTAGTAAAATATAAAATAATTTGAATTTGAATGATGTTATTGTCAAGAAATTCTTACAACATACTATATAACATTAATGTCCGACATAATTTATTTTTGCTACTTATTAGTGAGTAATCTATATAAATATATAAATCTATGTAAATATATTCTTTTATATTTTTAATTCTCAATTCTTATATTAAAATTATTATAAAAGTTTCACAAAATAATATTTCTTACATAAAATATGTATTTATTTATCTAATTATCGAATCACTATAATAATACTCTAATGATTTAATTACCCTAGTAGTATATGCAGAATTTACGTTTATTATAAGATTTGTAAAACTGGTATTATTATTATATAAACAAACAGAAATTTATATTTTTTATTATACTGTATATTTTTTTGTATAAAAATTTGTTTCAATTTCTTTAGAAAGAGTATTTGGAGTAGCAAAATGTGTAGCATAAAAATTTGATTGTTAATTTCAAAGCATATTTTTAAAATATTCCTTTTTTTAATTTGGTTACTATAAATATATTGAAACGGAAAACATATTTAAAATTTGATTCTCTAAATATTTTACTAAAAATGAATTAAATACACACGAATAAATATTTCCGGTAATTGAGGTTTATGTTATTCATTTTATTAACAACAGTAAATGCGTGTGTTATGTGATTCAAAAAAAGTCTTTTTAAATCAGCCATCATAACACGTAATATTTTTTTACGCAATGCATACACTAGATAATCCAAACGAGATCCTCGTTAAGCTGCGCTTCCACACTTTTCAACTTTTTAGAAAATGAAATAATACGTCATTCATGTTAAATAGTCAACATATAGACTATAAAGATTATACCAATTTTTTCAGTTAAAGTTTCAACAAAGTTTTGTTTTTTTCTCTAGACAGGAAAAACTTGCCTTTTCCTCCTCTTACGCATATTCCTACCCCCGAATATCGCCACCCTCGCTAATACAAAAAAATATGTCTGACCTGAACGACTGATCAAGTGAACTCCCGTGTGTAAATTCACTCCCTCGCATTATGTAAGCAAGATACGAACTCACTTCAGCTCGAATAATTTGTTGCACCGTAAAATGTAAAATATATATGATAAAAGTAAAATTTATATGATAAAAGTATTGTGTGTTTATAAAAATTTTTTTCTGCTCTTTGAATATTAAATTCTTTTTTTAATTAGTTAAGAATTTATAATTAATTTATACTATTTCAGAAACGTTTAAAAAGAATTTACTTAAAAATTGTAATTAATTTTGTTATAGAATTTTGATGTTTAATATCTGTAAAATAAATATATAAAGATCTACTCGTATTTAATATACATATTACCAGAAAAATTTTTATTCTTTATCCAAAGGAATTCTTTCATTGTAAATATTTATTTTGAAATATATTTTTTTTTAATTTGCTCAATGGATTATTCAACATTCTAACTAAATTCCAACGGTATAATAAAATTTCTCGAGACATTGCAGTTATTCTACCAATAATATAAAACGTTCTTAAAGTAATAAAAGATTTATATTAAATTCGCTTAAACATTCGTTTAAGTGAATTTCAGAGAAGAAAGAATTTTATTAAATATATTTTCTCTCTTTCTCTATTTTCATTTTTTATTAGTTAAATAGTGAAAAGTAGATGATAAATCTATAATAATTATATATTAAAAAAATGTAATACTATGTAAATTTATAGAAATTAATAAGACAAATAATTGAAAATGTAATTTTCTTTTAGGTATGCTTCATTAAAATTACGTGTACTTTTAAAATAAAATTCGGTATGTTTATAATAATTGCTGTTAAAAATATTTGTACCATATTCACAAAAAAAAGTTAACTATTGATGATATTTAATATATATCTAAGTATTACTTGTTACTTTATGTAGACAAGTGATTTTTATTTTAAAGAAAAAATACTTTATATTAAATAAACAGCGAAGCTTACTTATATGTATTTTTGAATATTGTTGGTGCATTGAAGCGTGCATTTAAAGAAATGAAAAAAGTACCTGAGCGATAATTGAAAACTTGTAGTAATAATACACCAATATAAATTTTTATACCTTGTGTAAAGAGATTTTTTATCACGATAAATAATTTATTCATTGATAAATAGTTCGAATAAATAAATATTATGTATTATGATGTGTCAGAATGCTGAACTGTGAAATAATATAAAAAATACTCATTGATATCCTCGGATACTATGTTCTTCCAATGATTCAAAAACATGAATTATAGACTTGAACGTGATAACACAAGACTTTTTGTGACATTGTATTTCTGCATTGACCAATACGAGGGCTTGATTAATGAAAGAACCGATGTGTGCGATCGTAACAAAGGGTTGCAAGGTCGCGCGTGTTTGGACTCTAATTGTGGACTTGTAGTGATTATACAGCCTTTCAGGATCAGTGATCATCAAATGAAGATTGGTGTATCATTGGGGCAGCCATGAAAGAATCAATTATGCTATCCTTTATCCTGATTTTATATCGAAGGTTACGTCAACTCACGTGTAAAGAAGTCAATATCAATGATAATTTATTAAACGAAGATGGAAACATGAATTATTCGCCTGTCGTTTATGGGCTTCACGAACTGGTGAAGTGTTAAAGGAAGAACTCTTTGATTGACAAGAGTCGCGTTACATACGCAATTCTATTATGACCTTTAGTGATGTAAATTGCATCAATAAAGGTCATTTTGAAAGTTGAAAATCCCGGGCACTGCCACCATGATGTATGAGCTTCATATATTAATATTGACAAAATAAAATAGGGTGTATAAATGAGAATTAACTAATGCAATTTGTATTTCCGATAAATTATTGAACGGAGATGAGAATTTGGATTATTCGATTGTCGTTGATGAGCTTCTCAAATTACAAGGTCCAAATCTATCAATCGCTCGATTGGTCTTTTTTATTATTTACCATGTCCAGCAAATGTTGTTTCGATCTCTAGGCAGTATCGATTATAAGCAAACCTTCATACACTCGTTCTATAATGGTGCAATATGAGATTCTTTAATTAATAATGCTAATTATTGATTCATACCAAAAGGTAAAATTGTTATTGTTAACGAGAATTCAATCAATTTAATTTTATATTCTAATCCTTGATTAATTAATACCCAATTACATTCCACGTAAGCATGAAAATTTACAATTGTTTTTAATGATTTTATAATATTTTACCCTATCTAATGCTTAAACGGGACTAAATATATATATACATGATACATGAATCGCCCAGTCGTCGGCTGGATTACAAACTGGTGAAAGCGAGGGCGAAAAAACGGAAAAAGATCAAATAGATGGAGAAAATTGAAAAGATATGTCAAAAAAAACGAGCTCGTGATAACGTCATAGATTCGAAATTTTCGAGGCGTAATTAAAAATTTGCAGAAACCATTTTTTTCCAATCAACTATTCTCATTGATTACACGTGTATGTGTGTGTGTATAATTTTTTAAAAAAGTCCTTCCATGCAAGTTTACTTCTTTCTTTTTGGAGAATTTAGATTTTATTGTGCTGACATTTTTTTTTGGTAGAGTTGCCTGGAGTTGTGGTAATCTGCTGGAAAACTGTGTCTTGGTTCCGCTATTGGATTTTACGCTTTGAAACTGAAAGGTCCTTTTAAACTCCCGAATGATACCAGGTTTTATTAGAAAAAAAGATTGTATCTTAATACTTGTGTCTTAATCATCTATGGGTTAGGTTTAATCCTGCTATCTTTTTTTATGATGCATAATTGAAGGATTTGTTGGTGATTGTGCGCAAAGAACAATGATCCTTCTAAACTAATTGACCTTCTATATTTTGCTTTTATACTTAAAAAAAAAAGTTTTATTATTCACGAATTGTAACAAATGGATTAATAATAAATTAATAATCCTTATAATTTATTAAAGAGATGGTAGCAGTTGTGTGTTAATCTGTCGAGTCCAGGCAGGCTAGTAACGCTATCCCTTTTTTTTCTTTCTTACTCTGAAGTTAATCCATATCAAGTCCAGAGCTGCATTTACTACATCACAATAATCCTTTAAATTTCATTTTTACCGCTACGTAGCTTATGAATATTGTGACGGTTGAGGATAGTGAAAGTTGGTATTTATCAACTTCGCTATTGTTGTAAACGTTCATGTATTTAAAGAACCACTGGTGCAAATTGCTGTTTGGGTAGATAAACACCTGCATGGATTCGCAAGTGATTATAATGGAAAATGAATAAATAAAAAAAAAAAGAAAAAAAAAAGGGAATGATATCTATAAAAGATATTAAGGAATAATAATTATATGTATGTATAATTTCACTAATTTAATTGTCGTGCGCATAATAGATCGGTTCTTACGGATGTAAATACCATAATTAATAATACCATAATAAATACCATAAATAATCGTTATAAATTAGATTAAACAAAATTTAGACTTTTCTTTTGAAATATTTTTTATGACAGGAAATGATTTATAAAATGCGAACGTAAATGATAATTATAATTAATTTAGCGTAGCAAAGTAAGGGAGATCGTTCAATATTCGAATTTCAGGCACGTTTTGACTGTCGTCGCGCGGGGAAGCTAAGAGGGATAATACGAGCAAATACTTTAAGAAGTATAAAATTAGTAATTTTGTTTTTCAAATTGGAGTGCAGTTTTTGATTAAGTGTAATTAAAATTATTCACTGGAATTCTTGTGAACATTCTGTATATTAAATTAGTAAGTTAATAGTAAATATTTTGGTTAATAATTGAATAATAAAATGAACTTAGCTAGACTATTTAAATTGCTTTGTGATTTTATGTGTATTTATTGTAATTTTATAATCTGAAAATTCGTTTTCGCTCATAATAAAGTTTTCTTCATATTCATCAGGATACGATATCAGGGAGTTCACAAAAAACAGAAGGAAGTATATTTTTGTATTTTTTGAATTTAATATATAGATTACAACCGAAATGAACATTTATGCGTATTACTTGTGTAATTTAATAATAAATAGATTATAGTGTACATATTTAGATTACGTGACGTTCAATATATCAATTGTCTAATTCAGGATTATCAATACATATGTGCCTGTGTGTACGCACGCATGTATTTGTATGTACATTATTTGTATGTATTGTATGTATTTTTTGTTAAAATTGAAAATTTGTATAATTTATTGTATCATGTATCATTTTCTTTTTGTCATTTTATAAAAATATTATTTTAATCAACTATATATAGCTTCCTTTTATAATAAATGTAAAATAACCAAAAAAAAGTTATAAAAAAATAAAATTACCTTTAATTTAAGTATTTCCTTGCAATACATTTGATTTATATTAATATATCTATCAATTAAATACTGTAACTCACCTGAAATATAAAAAAAAAATTCTAAATATATATATTTTAATATTTATACGTAAATAATATAAGTATGTATAATTTAAGATTTAAACGTATTGATAATATAGATTTATTTAATTAATTTAAAATTTTAAAAATATAAATAAATAATAAGATATATTTATTTATATGTTTATTATTGTTTAATCAATCTTATTGTACTAAATACGATTATTGCATAATAAAATTTTTATTTGTATTAGCTCTCATTAAAGGAAACGTCCAAATTTTCTGAAATGAATCAGTTAATTTGATTCTTTTTTTTTTACAAGAAGACCATGGATCGATTTATAAAATATAAAGTATGTTTGTCACATAGTAGAAAGTATATGTCGATAAAAAGATTTCTATCTTTAATGTTTAAATGTAGTGTAAATATGAATCGCGAACTTAATACATCTCTTCTAAGACTTAATTTGACAGACCTTTCAGCAAATAAATAGAGAAAGGAAAAAAGGTAATAGCTTTTACAATAACTTTTTTTTTCTCTTGATATATTTTGTTTTCGTTGTCCAAAATCCTCTTTAGAATCAAGTCGTTCATTCATTCGAAGACGTGTATTTCTTTAAAGTCTGCGGCCTTGACTTCACTATACTATGTATCAGCTACCCGAAAGCTTTGTCGACACAACGAAAATTACTCGAGATTTATTCGTAAATATTTGTATTCGCGTTGCAAATAAGATTATAGAGCTTATATTTTACTATACAGATGTTGGTGATTTTCTTCTTTAGTTTATATTTTTAGAATAATAAAAGTTTTGGATAAAAAAATTAAGATGATCTTTACAGCTTTTTTAAAGCTAATCTGTTTTTACATTAATAATAATTTACTTGAAATTACTTTTTATATGAAATAAATGTATGAGTAAATGTTATTTATTTTCTCCTTTGATTTTTTAAATATTATAAAAATATTGTTTGTATTTTAAATTACAAATAAAATTGTTACACTTTTTATATATAATAAATATTGATAAAATTTAAATTCACATTTTATATCAATATTATAAAAATTTAATAAAATTTTAATGATGAATAATATTATTTGTTTAATATAGCACTCAAATAGAATTGTACTTAGATTGGAAAAAAGTATTTTAATGTGTTTTTAAAAAATGGTAAATGAATAATTAATTAATGGATTGTGATAAATAAATTAAAAATAAATAGAAATCAATTCAATTATTAACTACTATCATATCGAATTACTACAAATAATTACAAACTAAATTTTAGGAAATATGAATTAAAGGTATTTCAAGTCTTTTAATTGTTTTTAAATATATCAATTTTGCGATCATTTGCATGCATAATTTTAATATAAAAATTATTTTTAGCAAATTTTAAATAAATTTATTTTTGAAAATAAAAAAAAACATTATAATAAATTGAAAAAATGAATTATTCATTTAGATTTTATATCTGTTAGAAATTCATTATTGTACCATGTTTGGTTAAATTAAGATTATTATGAAATAAAAGTTTTGTGAGAGAAATTGCTTGAGCTGTTATTTTTATGTTGATTATTTTTTGTGTCTTTAAAATATCTAGATTAATACCAGAGAAAAGAAGTCATTTATTTTTTGCACTGGCTCCAGAAAATTTCAAGACATAATGATTAAGAAATAAAATCAAACACAAAAACCAACATTCATCGTGGACTTTATTTGAAAAAAGGCTATATTACATTTTGTAAGAAGAAAAATTGACTCAAGGTGATCAAAATACGACCCGAATTTTAGATTCAGGGCTCATGTGCTGACAAGATCCCAGCCTCTTCCAAAATTAAAAAGTAAATGAAGAAGAAGAGGGAAATTATTGGATAAGAGGGATATTGGATATTATAAATTAAGAAGCAAACAATAAGAACTGAATTTTTTGAACTAAAATCAGTTTGATTTTCTATTAAGAATTTCTTTCATACAATTATCTATTAGCTAAATTTAAAAATTATGAATCTGTTATTTATTCAATCATTCCTCTTTTCGAATATAATTTAAAGGAGAGCAATACCAATTATTATATTTTTTGAAGTTATTGAACTTATAATATAATATATGAATGTTTAACTAGAAATTGGTTTTATTTTAAATTATTATTCTGACATTTGACATCTTTTTAAGGAAATTATTTTAATTTGATACTCATACATATATATATATGAGTATCAAATTGCATAAAATTATTGATAACTTTAAAAATATAAATATAAAAAGTGTACTCAAGTTACATGCGTAATTATTAATGATTAAATTACATAAATAATTATTACTTATTAAATATTTTGAATAGCTGCTCTCTTACTGTGATATTAAGAAAATGCAAATAAAACAATAATTGATAAAGTAATGAATCACAATAAAATAATTACTTGAATTTAATGGAATTTTCATTTTTTTAAGACATTAAGAACTTTTTAAATTGATAATAAATGAGTTTCAATATAATTTAGGAGTACTAAAGACTAAAATCACTCATATAAAATTAATGAACAAGACGTGAATGTACTTACATAAATTATATATCAAATTTTAATCAAGTAGTATTAGATAAAAAAAAAAAAAAAAAAATTACATTATGGATTAATTAAAAAATTGTATATAAACACCAATTAAGAATCATTTAATGCACGCGAGCTCGAGTTTTATGTTAAATATTCCTTTAAACTACATTGGTATAGAACTGGTTGAGAAATTTCTACTGTTTGAGATCACAACGCAATTTAATGTCATGTGATTTATGTTCAGGCAATATAGATTATTCAAATGAGATTTGAGGCTGTACATGCACTAAACGGTGCCTCTCATTTAAGTAAAATGCAATTATCCACATATTTATGAATTACTTCAATTACCTGTCCATGTGCGTGGTGTGACAAATTGTCGAGAGTATCAATTTGGTATCCCGACGTTTGAATTAATAGAATCAGGTACCAAATAATATTGAGTAATATTCACAATATATGTTTTAAATTAAATTTAAAAAGGGGAACTTTATTATTTTAAATAATTAAATAATTTATAAATGAGCTTCAATCATTAAATAATTATTGAGTAAATTGATATTTAATAAATTTAGGTTTTTATTCGGCTTCTATATAGTGATGCACCAATATATTAATAATAAATTAATTAATATAATAAGATAATATTTAATTGAATAATTTTAATTAAATAATCCTAAATAACGGGTTTGTATATATAAAAACAGAATATAAAACCTTACATAAAAATATAAATATTCATTAGAATATCTATATCAGAAACAAGTACGAAAAGTGCAGGAATAGAGAAAAATTATTACGAAGTCGTAAATTAGTGTAAGCATTATTATCTTTTAAACTTGAGTTTCATAAATAAAATTGATGTAAGTTTTTGTTTTTAACAACCTGGTTTTTAAATTTCTCATATTTTGGCTCTTGAGCGAAAAAATTCAGCCTCCCAACTGATCAACATGAGTACAATATGGATCTTTACTACAGACAGCCACTACCATATTACCATACAGTTTACGAGCGACTTGAATTCATGATATACTTATCAAATGGAAGCAGCAGTACATTTAAAATTTCTTACCCACTTTCCCAAAATGGAGGCTCAGAATTTTCTTTACGGACTCTGTAAATCTGATTAACCTTAATCGCGTGCAATTTCAATCCCTCGTAGCTGAAACGGAAGTAACTGTTTGGTGTGATAGTCTTTTCACATCTCCATTCCCGTGACCTCTGACACGCGTCTCTCGACCCTTACATACGTCCAGTTTGCGTAAGAAGAACTAGGCCGGATCACGATACTCGTTCACTCTAATAAACCACTTTATTTACTACTATTATTGTCCTTTTCTTGATTCGAATATCTAGTTGACGCGCACTTGGCACCATCCTTTTCATAATATTTTTTGACTAATTCAAATGTAATTCAAATGAAGTTCGTAAGAACGAACACATTGCCGGCTTAAAAAAACTCTTGTAGTTAAAATAAAATATTTGTTGATACATCATTCATTGCATTTGTTGATCTTCTCGGTCTAATTAAAGAATTGATTATTTGTTTTGTTTATGATATCGCATTGTTGAAATACAATAAAATAAAAACGGCGGTGTGAATAATGTTTTTCATTGATAATTTCTTCGAGCACACCGATTTATCAAAATGAAATATAAATATTTATTTTAATTAAGATACGACTGGTATAAGGCTAGAAAAATACATTTTAAAAACAAATTAACTACGACGATGGAGAAAGTTTGTGGATGGATAATTAAATAACTTGTAATTATAATTCGATAACAAATAATAAAAAACAGTTATTATTTTAGATTATTAATTTATAAACCTCGGAATAATTAATGGCGAATATTTTTAAGTATAAATTTGTAGTTCCACTTTATATATCAAATGTTTATTTTGTTATCCGATGCATTCTCATTAATTTCTCATTTTATGATTTACAGTATAAATGTATAATCAATTTCAATATGTTAATTTAAATTAATTATAATAATTAAATGTAGCTTTGAAATCCATCTACATTTATTGAATCGATGCAGTATTAAAAAAAGGAGAAAAATACTTAAAATAAATACAGTTGAAATGTAACTTATACTAGGCACAAAACATAAAGTGAATAAAAACGTAAATTTAAATGAAAATTGTTTTGTAAAATAAACCAGATAAAATCATAAATTCGAAACAATTACAAAATATTTATTTCCCGCATTTTTATTACAATTTCATCGGCTAATAATAAAATTTTAACGATGAACATTGGCGGACAACGTGAAACGCCATTTCAACCTGAGACAGAAATTCAAAATTGAGTAACAAAATAAAGGAGCATAATTCAAAGGCGACAACTATTTAGCGATGGCCCTTGACAACCCATTTCAAAGAAAACCTATTAAAGTCTATTTGGCATCGAATAGCAGCCAAACAACAACGAATAGTTGTATAAAGTAGTTGTGATATTCTTTGCTGGCAAAATTGACAATATTCAGAGAAATGCAATCGGGCATTAGATATCTAGGATAATAGACAAGGTAGGAGGTTTTACTACTGAGACATGAATTATGTATATATAAAGTTGTATCGACTTATATTAAAGCATAATTGGTTATGAATGCTGAAAAAATTGTTCACGAACTTGTATTGTAATGCTTGATTCTGTATTTTTAATGACAAAGAAAATAAGTTAAATTTCGAGAGCATACTTTTCTTTATTGAATTATTTATTGCTAGAGAATGGATGTTCTTTGAAATGTGCAATTTTATTATTCAAAGCTAAAATATATTTTAATGGGACAATAATTTTATCATACCTTACTGGAAATTTGAAATAAAATAATAAAAATTCTTTTTACTTAGATGAATGCTTACTTATACCTTATATACAAATCATTTTTCATAATTTCAATATTAATTTAAATTAATTGTATGAATTTAAATCAAGTGACATATCTTGTTAATTTCAAGTAAAATTTTTTTTGAAATAATATATTATTTTTAAGTTTATAATAAATATTAATTATTATTTTTAAAAAATTGAAGAAAATTCAATCTACTTAAAGGACACAATGTTTCAAAACCAACATTGTTTTAAAAATTTTCAACAGCGTACAATTGTAATTATATATATATATATATATATATATATAGAAACATATTTAAAAGATTTAAAACTTATTTTAAATACTTTATTCAGCAGTATATCTTAAAATAAAAATTATTTATAATAAAATTAAACATAACTTTGAGAGCAATGTTCAATATACTCAATTTAATCAACATTTTAATTTTAAAGTATGTTTGTTTTAAATGATATATTAAACAAAAAATAAAATTACGAATTTAAATTTATTCAACATGAAATTCTGTCAGTATAATGCGATAAATACTACAAATATAATATAATGGGGTCAGTTGACTATTAATTATCGTCGTAAATTAATGTAATAGAAAATTCCATGTATGTTTTGTTGCGAACTAATATTAAAAAATTTTACATAAATATTCATATAAAATTTACAATGAATCATATACTTATTTTCTTTATATTTTCTCATTTCTATTTTGATGTATTAATTCACATAGTATAAATTGAATTTTATATTAAAATCACTTTTTAATAACTAAAAGAATAATTAAAAAAGAACTGCTCAAAAGGAGCTAATCATGGAAATTCAGTATTTTCATAATAAGAAATGCACAAAAAATATTAAAATGTATATTTTGAAATTGTTGTGTATAATTATTGTAAAAATAATTTTGATGAAATACTTGATCATTCCATGAACATCAATTCAAAATATTAAATTTAGAAAGTTTAACAATAATGATTGTCGTACAAAATACTTTATACACAAATTTTTTCCTTCTTTTTCTAACAAATTCAAGTAAAGAAAAAAAAATAAAGCAAAATTTGTTTTAACATACATAATCGCTCTGTGTATTTTTATCTTTTCAACTGATTTATCGCTTTTGTTTACTTGTACCAGAAGATACATTGATATTATCATCATATTACTGTCATCTTTTTCTTCATTATCATAATATTAATGTCGACTTTTTCTTCATTATCATGTATTTCTAACCCTATGACGCAATATCTATTTATGAACAATAGAAGAAAAAAACGTCTTCAAATAAGAGAATTCAAATTCCTGTACATCGCTATACATTATGTTCTATTAACATACATTTTGATAATCATATTTTTATCTCATTTTTTTTACTAATAAGAATATTTCCATAAATACTTATTAGAAAAATAAAAAAAAGAAAAAAGCATGCAAAGAAACTTTCGGTTGTTGAAGATTTCATAATAAAAATTACACAATTGAAAGACGGATACGAAGTAAATGAAACATTTAACTATATTCTTAATAATTTTTTCGAAATTAAAATAGTTTCATGAAATTAAGTTTGATAAAATTTAAATCAACATTTTGATTAATTAAAATTTTTAAATTTTAAGAAAATATAGAAAGCACTTTGATAATTAACTAATATTAATAATAAAAATAACTAATAATGGGAGTTAGTAATAATATTTAATTTATACAATTCATTTAATAAACTTATAGGATAACATCGTTATTTAAATTGCTTGATTATTGTTGAAAAAACCCTTGTAATATCAATTAATAATCTTATTTGAAAATATAAAATATCTAACAAAAACACTAGATATATAAATTGAACATGTATATGTATAAATACTATAGGTGTGTTAAAAATGAATTAAAGTGTGAAAGAGAGTAGTTTATAAACAATTGTCAAAATTATTTACATAAGATTGTTCTCTAAATTTTGCCAAATTTATTGTATTTATTTTTATACATAAAAATGTCTTTTTAATAATTCATAAAAAAGTGAATTTATATATCATATCATTTATATTTGATAATATATATATATATATATATATATATATGTATACATATATATGTGTGTTGATCTATTATTCTATTACAATCCAATTCTAACAGGTAAAACAATATTGTACGTAATATTCTATATTTACATGTAAAAATAAAAAAATAAATACAAACTTTAAATTATTATTAATTATAAAATGATATTACAATAACTAATTATTTAAATTACTTATCACAAAATGCTAAGTTTTCACGTTCTTACTCAAATTTTTATAATATGATTATTTAAAATAATAAGTATTATTACACATTTTTTATTGAGGTAAAAGAATTTTATAAAAATCAGTGACTTCAAATGAGTTTTATGATGAAAAAGTAAGCTTTATTCGTGATAAATCCTATTGGAGTAAGAGATAAAATGGAAGTAAATTTGTTTAATACAAAATGTAGATATATATATATATAGGATATTAATTTTTTTGTCTAGTATTTCAGAGATAAATAATATTGAATAAGTTCACTAGACCAATATTAATCCGTAATTGGAATAAAAAATAAATCGTATATAATGTAAAAAAACAATGAATTTTTTTTTAATTACTTCAATTTTTATTTATCATCAATATATGGATCACAATTTATTTTGTATTAGAGGTATTTTATTGAAGGAATGAGTGCTTAAAAATTTCTCAAAAGTTAACGAATTTTATTGAATTAAACAAAACACGTTGAGTAAATCGCGATATCCTGATCATACAAAAAATACGTTTCATTATCGATTCCAACAAGAGGAGAAAAATCATGGCCAAATGTAGTTTCTCCCTTCCTCCTTCCCTCTTGTATTCTTTTTTTTCGGGCTTGAAATAAAAAAACACGTGAGTCAAGATCCATCACACAGACGAAGTCGAGGTAAGTGTCCGGGTAAGGAATGTCTCCGACGCTTGGGTGTCGTCGTGCAGACGCCCGCAAACCTCTTACCGACCGGATATTTTCCTCGTTAACGCTGAATCAGCGTCTCCGTCGGCTCCTGGAGCAAAGTCGGGCACCGTAACCCATTTACACTCGTCTTCTGCTATTTTCTTTTTCCTCCCCGACTTTCCCTGCTTAATTACTGACAGGTGCCAAGAAAACTTCTTTTCCTCATCTTTCGAAATTCTAAGTATCTTAAAATTATATTGATAAATTAATTTGTCTGAGAGGAACTTCGGAAATTGTTCGCGCACTCTTTTAAAATAAATAAATAAATAGAGGAATAAGAATTTTTTAATAATCCAAATGCCCTCTGACTAAATTGATGCATTTAATCATTTTGTTTGTTAATTGATGTTTAATTGCACCGGATATTTTCACAGCCGCAATTTCATTTAATGCTTTCCTTTTGAATGTCAATCCAATAGATTCAATTTTAAAAATTCAAATTTTCCATCTGGTCCTTAGTTTTGTAAAATCAAACGACCCTTCCTTCAACCCAATAAAAACACTTTTCCATCTCTTTAACATCCGTTACAATATAAAGGAAAAGGAAATGGAAATGAAAATGTAATAAACCTCTACAAAAAACACCAGAGAGGCTATTTTTTTACACTCGATTTATTATTAATTTCTTTCTTTTTTTTTAATTCACGTTTTGATCGGATTAATCTAATTATAAAATCTACGATAGATGCTTTAATTATTATATTTACTTGTTAAATTTATGAAAACGCTAAAGAAACGAACTCGATAAACATGTCATGTGAAAAACAATGTAGTTGCAACTAATAAAACAATAATAGAAAAAAATGAATGTATCTGTATCTCGTGAAATTGATAACGTGACTTATGGCGCCCAAACACTTACTAAATTTATTTTTATGTAAACCTTCTTATCTTTCTTTCTCGCTCTTTTTCTTCGTTTTCATTCTACTATATTCTGTTTTGATGTACAAACACAAGGACAGAAGTGAAATATGGCCTTTTAACTTGTTCTTTATGAAATACAGGAATTATTCGATTATATTAAATTTTATTAAAATTTGAATTTTTATAGCAATATAACTATAAGTTATTACGATTTTTGCTTTATAAATAATAATTAATTCTAACAAGTGTTTCAAGAGCTAGAAAATAATATTCATAAAATTTAATTTTTATGACTTACAAACGTTATATAGTCGCAAGTATTATATTAGTTTAGATTTTGTGTCGTTCATCCAACTTAATAATAATAGTTATTTTGTAAACAAATGCATTAAACATTTATTGATATTAAAAATAAAGTTTTGTATGCAAATTTCAAGTACATCATTACGCGAAAATACATATTTTAGTAAAATATTATCATAAATTTTGATATACAAACAGTAACTTTGAAAAGTACGCAAAAAACTTAGTTAGCTCAAAAAAGGTACATCCAGTAATATTAATTTTCACAAACTATTTTGAAAGTTCCTTGATGATTTCTGTTGAAGTATTCTAAAAACTACAAAATTATGATAGATTTTTTAAATTTAATTTTCAATTCCTTAAAATATATTTACAAATTTTCTGGACAACATAATTTATAAAACTTATAATGTATATTTAAACTTTGTTTCATAACAAATGAATTCAGCAAATTTTCAATTTCCAACTTTTCTTTTTAAAAATACTCGATTTTAAAACTTTATATAATTTTTATCTTAATTATTAGATTTAAGCGATCAAATTTATGTACCTACATTTGATCAACATATCATTATAGTTAAAGCACTATTTTTAAAAATTGTTCATTTATTAAAAAGTTAATCTCTAAGTTTTATAACTTGGTTAACTCTGTAAATGTTTAATAGTATAAACTACTTTCTTTAAAAGAACCTATTTAACAAAAATAATTACTATTACAGACCTGTTTTAATCAATTATTCTGTTATTTACATTATGTTTATATATAATTTTATTTCTGAAATTCTTAATGTTAGCATTTTACAATAACAACACTGTTATTTCAATTAAAGATTATATGATTAAAAAAGTCAATTTTATATATCGAATAATCTTTAATTCTATTTATAAATAATGATTCAAACTCATTAAACGCACATAAGCTTATATTCTGTTTTCAATATTTTGATATTTTGTATTAAATTTATAATATTTTTATAAATTTATTAATATAAGCATTATCTTTTATGGCACAAATTTAATAATTTAATATTCAGAATATTTTTAAGTATTGATATATAAAATTTTGATTTAAACACTGTTATCTACCTTATCATTAATTTTCAATTACCAAAGAAGTAAATGTTGGTTACTTTCAAGATGATTTTAACAGATGGTTAATACAACATTATACATATTAACTTTTTCCCATATAAAATCATTTAAAACAGTAATCAAAGTACAAGTAAATGAATGTAATAAATTAATATAACGCTATTATTCCGATATTTACATTAACCGGATGATTGTAAATAATAATTGTATTAACTTAAAATATCAATTTAGTTAAGTATATTATGATTTTATTGTTCTACCCTTAACTTAAATATTTTACATAATATTTATTTTTATTATTTAATGGAATTTTATTTATTTTACGCGTATAATCATATGAATAGATTAATAATAAATCGAAGATAATCATTATAATTTTGAGTTATCAATGTTTTTCGAATCCGTACGATTGTAAACAATACATAACGCTCATTCATAATGTAGTATTTTTTATAATTTTTGTTTTAAATATTGTATAAATGTTGCTAAGTAAACAGTAAATAGAGCTTAAATTCCAATAACTTTAGCACTATACTGTTTTTGGATCTTGTATACAAAGTGCATTGTCTGTTTCCTTTTCAATTGCGTCTTAATGGTTGAGAATACCAATTAAAAAATGAACTCTATGCACCATAAAGTTTTATTTAAAAAAAAAGCCGTTGATGAAATAATTATTAGCTGGGAAAAAAATTGTAAAATTTGTCGCACAAATGTGCAGCTATTATGCTGGGCCATAAATTATTATACATAAATTATTAGCTAATACAGCAATAAATTTATAAAGCTAATTTTAATGGAATCGTCAGTACAATTAAAAGACAATTAATTAAGATGCAAATATTACAATAATTTTGGCTTTAGTAATGCTTGGCTCTCGATGTACTCGAGCGCACTCACCCGAGAAAAAGTCAGGAAAAAAGAGGAGGAATGCAGGAAAGGAGAAATATATCGAGAAGATATTCCTAAGAAGTAAGAAGTATTCCTTTGGGTCTATTTCACTGGAGATAAGATTAACCTTAGAGGAGATACGCGATGAGAGAGGCCGAAAAGTGTGCGAGATTCCAAGTCGCTCATTCCTATTCTTAGACGCCACCGCAGCTATCGTTCGCTACTCAAACCCGGACGCTTTTCCTTTGAATTCAATCTTGCATTTTATAAAGGTTGACAATTTCCAGTTCCATCGCCGATCTGCTAATTCCAAACTCCTCCATGAATTACAGATAAGATTTTGCGCAACTACTGGTCTTTCGCCGTGAGATCGTATTTACCTTTTTTTTTTTACAAAATTCAAGAAACTTTTTCTTTAACACGACTTTAATTCAATGAGGATTTCTAAATTTCGCTTTGTATTTTAAGCAATTCAATTTCCATCGCTGTGTTCATTCATTATTAAATGTTTAAGATAAATTTTAATTATACACTATTGTAAATCCAGTTGTTTATTACTGCGAGCACATTGCAAAACTATGTTTTATAATTACAGTTTCTCTACTACTTATAATCATTTTATTTATCTCCAATAACATAAGTTTTATCTTCATGTTTTCAGGAAAATTTCCTACGAGTGTTTCATTAATTATGTTATTTTCTTTTCTTTTTTTTTGCACTAGTACTCTGGAAAGTTAATAGATAAAGTTTGAATTTTAAATAATACTTTGATATTTATTTTAAAAAGATATATCTATCTTGAATACTTTTATTTTTTCACACTTTGTTTTGTTGATATTTATTTGAATTACCCATGTTTTTCAGTGTTTTATATTTTATTCTCAACTTTATTACACTTCAAAATTTATATTGCCAAATTCAATCAATGTATTCTAAATTTGAACTTACCAAATGATAGTAAATTTGAAATAATGAATTTCTTAGCGTCCAAAATAGCTTTCATTGCAATAATGAATGTTCAAATATTTATAGTTTCAATCGACTAAATTTGTTTCTCAATAAAATATAGGAAGCATTAAAAGTAAATAAATAGTTTCTAATTCATTGCGATGATTCTATTTGGCGGGCAATTATCAATTATTACCGTCTATAATGTCAATTATAAATAATAGATAAATGTGAACTATACTTAAAATTAAAACTACGCAAAACTCGGTTCTCTCTCTCTCTGTCTCTCTTTATCTAACTATATGTCTATCTCTTCAGGTCTATTTTAGCAGTCGATGATTCAGAATGGATACGAGTGCTGAAAAATTGTACACACTCGTTTCTTAGGTCAAAAGTAATGTCTGAGTAACGAGTTAATGACAACTCGTTGCTTCGGTGTCGATTACATTGTTTGTTTTGTCACAGCTCGTGCTCACGAAACCAATATTTTTAACTATCGTGATTTTTATCTATCAATATTTTTACTAGCACACAAGCACGTTTCCCTCTGCCATTATCTTCCTGTATAAATCCAAACACACCCACGCTCATCAGTTTTTTACCTTGTTTGAATACCTTTTATAGTTTTTAATGAAAGTCGTGAAGAAAGCGATACATCAGTTCACAACATGATTGGATGGAAAATTAAAAAGGATGTACAAATATATCTTAAACGAACGTCAGAAAAAATGTACACCTACGCAAACACAAAGTTTATTTTTTTTTGCAGAACAGTAACCATAGTTTGGCAGCCTCATTCTCGTGTTCATTTTTTTGCTTTATAGTTGCTATTACGATCGCTCGTTGCTTGAAATCGTATTTTTTAACGAATAAATTAAATTGTTATAACATTTTTTGTATTCCATTAAATCTGAAATTTGAACTCGTAAAAATTCAATTGATGAATTGGTAAATTTACAAATGAAGAGAAACAGATGCTTTACTTTAAATAGAAAACATAGGAACTAAAAATATTAAAGTCATTATTATTAATAAATATGCATTTTACTGAATTATATTTTATAAAAAAATGAGTGAATTATGGTACTTAAAATAATTGATTGACTGTATAAGTAACATGTTCAATTATAATCTGGTATCTTATAATCTCTTGTTATTTTTTCCTACTGATAATTTTGATATTTAAAGAACTTGTAATTGATAATGTGGTTACACTGTAATTCTACTTTTTATCTGTTTATTATAATTTTCCGGTTAACTCAATTTTTCGATAAACTAAATGGATACATTCCACTGTTATTTTGGGTAATAAAAATAACTGATACTGAATATTAATTTTTTATTAAATTTCATCAAATTAATGCAGTATTTTTACATGTTTTCCTTATACTTTAATAATTCTTACAATATTCACCTAAAAGCATGTGATATTATAAAAGCATACGATTATTATTATGAAGAAAAAAAATATTACTAGGTAAAACTATAATAATTTAGTTTTACCGTTAAACAAATGTTTATTAATTTATCAATTATAAAAGCAACTTGCTACCTAACACTGATATTACCTGAAATTTAATTAAAAAATATAATTGAGTTAAGATCAATGACTCTTAAAGTGAGCCAAGGATACAACTCGATCTAAGTTCTCATAGAGTTCTAAGTCATAAAATAGGAAGAGAAAAGAACATAAATGCGCTTCTATCATGTCGAATAAATGTTAAACACGTGGAGCGGAAATCGATAACTATTCGCTCGATACAAATAAACAAATATTGAAACAACGATACCGTCCTCTTACGCACGGAAGCACCTAAACTGCACACTAGTCCCTTAAATCCGGAAAACTGGATGTACAGGTGGATTTTTGGGAAAACAGATCAATAGACTCGTGAGTTATTCACTTTTCCATGGAAATTTATTGAATTTGAAGTTGTTTTCAGCGCGATTTCAGTTTGTGTACTCAAGCACTACTTTCTGATTTCCTGCAGTATCGTCGTCACCATAATCCTTGTTAACAATTGAAAATTTTTTTATTTTCTGTTATGAGCGTTTAAAAACTTTTGATGAAAAAAATTTTTTAAATTTTCTTTTATTTAGAAATTTATTGAATACTCCAACATCTCAAACGCTGATTAAAAGTCAATGAGTGTTTAAAAGATATCAAAATACTTAATTGGGTCATCCATTGACATGAAATTTGTTGTTCGTACAGACTAAAATAATGAAATTTAAATTGTAATATTTTAAATTATATTTAAATTAAAAACAGAAAGTTTATGATATAATTACTTATTTTATATTTAAATTCGAATAAAATATTATTTTATGTATCATACGTTTTGGATATTAATTTATTTTTATGCTTGATGCAAGTATCAAACAAATTAATAAATGTTGAAAATGCTAACTAAATGAATGCGATCTCTACATGTAATGACTTTTTCATAATTCAAATGAAAAAATATATTTATATATATTTTTAACAAAATAAAAACTTTAATATAATTTATTTCAATGTAAAAAGTTTTAATTTAAATTCATAAAGATGATTCTGTGTTTTGCAATACATTCTGCTTCAGTGCTTTTGTTGATTCGTATATTTATATACTTTAAATATTTTAAAAATTTTTTTTAAAGTATCGAATAATATATTTTTTTATCATTAGTTAACTTAGGGATTTCAATCCTGTTTAATACATTAAAAATTTAATGTTTATATATTTGAAATATTAGTTCAATAATTATTATTTATACATTATAAACAAATATTTAATTTTGTTTAAGTACATAATAAAATATTCTATTTGAATATATATACATTTTGATTTCCATAAATTCATTTTAATAAGGATAGAAAAAAATTTAATAAATAATAAATACTGAAATATAAACAAAAATAAATTTAAACAATTATTATGTACAATTTGTATTCATTAAATTAATTTTTTTTTAATTTTTAATATCTAAATTACATAAATAATATATAGCACTATAATCTTGTCTGAAATTAAATTTTTTTAAATGAATTAAAAAAATTTTATTTAACATATATTTATTTTAATTTATTTGTTTCTTTCAAAAAATATTTAATTTTAATTATTTTTTTACTAAAAAATACATTATCATTATCTCTGTTTATTAATTTATAATTATTATAATTATTTTTCATAAATGTCTGAAGAGGACAGAAAATTTTTTTGTAAAAAAGTCGTTGACAGACAAATATTCATTTATTTTGTCTAGTTAGAAACTTTTATTCTATATGAAATAATTTAATTTACTACTTAAATAAAATATAAATGCAATTTTTCTAAAGAATATATTAAATAATAACATTAAAATATGTAAACGTTAAATATAAATAAATATGTAAAATATATTTTTTATGATAGAATGATTGTTAATAATGAGTGACTAATTAATTTATTCCTAGGCAACTCTACGTAGAATATAATGAGCTGTGAAAGTTTTGATTGCCATAAATTTTATCATGCTAAAGAATATTAACATTATAATGGAGAATCTCTTTGTAATATAGTTCTACAACTATATATTAGTAAAATATTAAGCCCAAAATGAACTTTTAATACTTTAAAAATTTATCAGAAATTAATAAATCTAAATAACTACTTTCATATAATTATGAATAATAATCGTATTACTTTGAACTAAAAATATAATAATTGAACAAGATATTTCTTTTTATTCTTGAATGATATTTATAATTTGAGATCTTTTTAGTTTTATTTAAAAAAAGATATTGATTATATCGATATAATTCACAATAACTTATTCTAAAATAGTTTTACACATATTTTAAATATATTTATTTAAGCCCTCATAAAAATGTCTATAAAATTATGTTAATCAATGAAATGAGTACAAAATCGATTATTGGATGATAAAAATATATACAGAATAATGTAAATAATAAAATTTGATTTAATTACATGCATAAAATTTTCAAACTTTAAAAATTTAATATGACATTAATAAGTTTCATTGCTTAAAGGTTATGAATATACCGATAAAAATATTTTTATGATAAAATTTCGGAGCAATTTTTAGATATGTTTGAAAATTTTATTACTGGAATGTATATTTAAAAATAATATTTATATCATTGTGCCTTTTTATATATTATTTATGCAACGTTAATTCATATGAGTTTTTAAACATTATTTTACAAGTATTTTTTGTCTGTATTAAGAGTACAGTATACATTATATAAAAGCACTTTTTTTTATAAACTGTATAAATAAATATAAATTGTATCTAGGAGAAAATATCCAACGGAATATAATTCTTTGAAGTATGTTCTAAAATTAAACAAAATTAAAACAAGCCATGGAGTAATAGTCACATAAATTTTATTTTGTATAAATTTGATATAACTCATAAAAATATGTCGAATTGATAAATTGAAAAAACGTTGTGTAGATTAAAAAAAATATACGAAAAAAGAATTTTGTTTAACTTAGTTATAAAAGGAATCGATCGAACGTTTACGTGTTCCACGCGACGTCATAACGCACATTAACCTCTTTAAAGGTACGATTAATTAAGTAACTTTGTTTGGTATTTCTTAGTAAACTTCATCCTGTATGTTTTCAAAAGTCGACGAAACAACAACCGAGAACACGAGAGGTATAGAAGCGAAAAAGGCTTGACTAATAACAGCCGGTAGAAAAATTGGTCCATAATAGATAAAATTGAAGGCAATTGACGAGAGCTTATCGATCAAGTGGAGAAGGTAACGTAATAATAGCTAAAGCACAACAACAACAACAACAGCAATAACAACAATAACAATATTATCGCGTATTGTATATGAATACCTTTAGCTCGACGCGCAAAGTGAGATATGTTCTGGCGGAGGATCTTCAGCCACATTCTCGTTCTGAGGTGCACGCGCTTCTCCCTCAGGGCCAGGATCTCTGGGGGTGAGTTCGGTAATTGTCGCGATCACTAGGACTCGGAGCACTCTTAGGGTGACCGGTTCGAACGGCACTCGCTCACTCACTGAGAAGCCAATCAACGTCGTCGTCGTCGTTGAAATTATGCAGCCGACGGTAGTGGGGCATAGACTGTCATTGCCATCGCCTCTACACACGTATTTTTTCGTCCAAGAGGGGAGGGGCACTACGGGACGAGCATCACGTAGGCAGCCTCTCTCTCTCTCTCTCCTTCCCTCCCTCCCTCTCCCTCCCTGACCCTCTCGCAATCTCTCACTCACTCTCTCTCTCTCTCTCTCTCTCTCTCTCTCTCTCTCTCTCTCTCTTTCCATCTATCTGTCTATCTTGGTTCTTTTCTCACTTTGCATTCTCCATCGAGGCCTCAACCTCCAGGGCCTTGAGATGCGACAAGCACGTCGTACAAATACAAACGCGATTCTTCCAACTTGTCAATTGATCTCTCCAAACTCGTAATTGACACTTTTACCAGTGGATGATGTTTAGGTGCTTCGACCACCACCGATCACCCTCTCCAGATTTATCCGCTTTCTAACCCTTTTACGTGCTCTTTGTTATTCGTTGATCTTGGAGGGATTATTGTAGACTGATAACTTTGCCCAAGGGGTTTTTGATTTAATTAAGCAGTATTTGCCTCTTTCTATTACGAGCCTGTTATTGGCGTAAAAATAAGTTCAATGTTTTTTTGTTTTGTTTGCTTCAATCTAGTTTAAATAAAATTTTAACATTTTATTTATAAATTGAGGTTTTAATGAAAAATATTCTTTATTATTTATATTCTAGAATTATAAACAATATTTTTGAAATTTAAATTGTAAAATTTTACAAAATTTAATTTTATAACATTGTATTACAAGCCTTAACTAAAGCTTTGAGGTAGTCAATTATTAATAATAATATTAGATATTATGAAAAAATTTTAATAAACCTTTTATTATAACAAGCATTATTTTTCGATATTGTTTTTTGTGTTTATGACTTAAATTAAAAATTAAAATAATGTATTTTCGATTTTTTTAATAAAAATTCTTTCACTATTCATTCAAATAATCGTAAAAATAATTTTTTAAACAAACAGTTGTTTAATAATACTTCATTTTTTAACAGGTGATATGTTTTTTTTATATTTATCTGCTGTAAACCTTTATTGTAAATTGATTTTCGAAAATAATTGAAATAAATTTAACTATGGCTCTGTTACTAATTTTTTGTTTTAAGATGTATTTATGTATAAAAATAATAATGATACTTTCAATATTTCCTTTTATTAATTTTAAATTATATTTTAAAATTAAATTATATTTATAAATTCTTCAGTAAACATAAAGGATTATTATGATAATTATTTTTAGTTTTTATATAAGACAATTAGTTTTTATTTTTTTTCTTTATACCATACATCGTTAAAATTTCTCTTTTAAAAATAATTGATAATCATTAATTAACTACAAATAACGTGTTTTATGTACTATATAATCAAACTAATATATCTTATATTGACATTTATTCGAAATAAAATTTATTTCATTAGTGTGTGTTGCAAAATATTTCATAATACATTTTTAATGACAATTGTATTGTAATTTAAAAATTCACAAAAGTATTTTTGTACTTAATAAGTAACTTATTTGTCTCGTATTTAAATGATACATATTCAACTCTTACCTTCAGATCTATCAATTTCAGTAATTTGATCACCGTGTATACAATAACATTTAATTATATATCTTTTAATTTACATTTTTTTGATAGCATAAATTACATTGATTTTGCGCATAAAATAATTATGATATTTAAATTAGAAAAGTTTTGATTATTATATAATAAAAAATGAAGTTGTTGATTTATTTTTATGAATTTAAATAAATATTAATTTTATCTAATATTTTTATTAATGAAAAAATTACGTGACAAAAATTCAAACTCATTCCCTAGGTATAAAATTTGAATTCAAATACTTACATTTTACTTTATTAAGTCCTACATTTTATTATATTCATATATTGATTTCAGATGTATTAAAATATAAAATAATTAGTACATATCAAAATTCATTTTTAAATTAAGCTATAATTGAGTTGGTACGAAAATTATAAATATATACACGTATTTGTAATTTATGACATTATATATATTAATTTTTAATAAATCAGTTCATGTAAAGGTAATTTTCATTTTTTTAAATAAAAGAATAACTGATTTATTATTTGTCAGAAATAAAATAAATTAAAAATTGTTAAAAAAAAAAAAAAAAAAATACGCATTAGATCTTAAGTTTCTAGAAACATAATACTATATTTTTCTAAGACTTAAAATGTCAATCATTTAAGTTCAAAAGTAAAAATACATTTTTTATTTACCTAAGTATACATGTGTTTTATTTTTGACATAAAAATTAAAAAATTTTGATATGCATATGAAGCAATTTATTTTTAATTGCAGTTATTTTCAATTCAAAAACAATTCTCTCTTAATATACCTACATATGTTCATCTGTGTGTGTTTAAAAAATAATTTATATGTAAATTATAATGTTATGTTAAAACCATAATGATTTTAATAATTGTTTAAATTAATAAATGAATAAATTATTAATATCATTTATTTTAGTGAAATTAATTGAAAATGTAATTTATGTATAGAAGATAATTCAATTATTACAATTATCAATATTAATGCTATTTCTAAAGTTTTATATCATAAAACCATTAATGCAATGAAATTTTTACAATAATAATATGCGAGAATACTTTTTCAAAAATTTTTATAAATATGAATTATTTGGATAATTCTTTAAATATCGTACACTTCAATCATTATATATTAATAGTTTCAGATTACTTCAAATTGTATAAAATTGGATAAAACAGAATAGTTTTGTTAGGAAAAGATTTATATTAATAATTACAAACTATAGCACAGAGATAATGAGGTTTAATTTATGCGCATTATTATTATCGACATTGCGTTTGTAATTTTTACAAACCGCAGACTCGTCCGTGAATGAATGAATAAATGTTAAATTAACAATTGTTAACCGAAGAATTAACTTTAGAATTAACTGCCAAAGTAAAAAAAACTTTTTCCCGTGGATTCACATTTTATAATGCCGAAAAAAAAACACGTCCACTTTTTCAGCCACTGCATAAAAAGTCCAAATTTGTCCTAGTTTCCACGTAACTATGACGCAGTTGAATACGGAACGATCGCCTCGTTCTATCTTTTCATAGGTTAAATCAAGCTTTTTCACAGCGGAGGCGAATATTATGATTTTACAAAGAGGAAAAAATAGTGGCGTAGAGGGATCGATTCGTCCGAGAGTCGACTACCTTTGCACCAGCGAATAGCTGAAAAAAAGTGTCAATAACCGGCTCGGTTTAAGGTCTACCTGGGCATATGGAGGCACCCGGGAGTATCGCGGCACCAGGTGACGAGTCAACAAATCAATTTGCTAATTGAGCTAATCCTTCAAACACTTGTGTTATTTCTTTTCTTCTCTCTATTTTCCATTACCGGGGTAACGCTCAAAATTCCGAATTTCCCGTGTAATTTCTTGTACGCCTACTCGTGCTCATCCTCAATTTTTACTGATGAAGCACAAATTTAACAGAAATTAACATTTATTTTTTAATGGAACATTCAAATAAAAATTTATGAGACTATTTTCGGTTTATCTATTTTTAGAAATTTCTGCACTAATTGAAACCCGTTATATTCAATTTTTAAATAATTTATTAATGCTTATAATTAACAATCGCAAAATATTTTATCCATTTGAAATAGTGAAGTTTAAAGTTTTAATTCTTTAAAAAAAAAAAAAAAAAAAAAAAGTTTTAATTTTTTAAAAAAAAAAAAAAAAAAAAAAAATATTCACATCATCTGCTCATAAATCAGTAGTTATTTGTAAAAGTCATTATTAAGGAACTGCTCGAAATATTTGTGTAAAAAATTAAATATTATTATGACTTAGAAGTATGACTCACGATGTAATTTAATTAAAAGTTTTTTCATAAAATTTAATTTATTTTTATATATTTTTCTAATAATTTAAACGAAAATTTCATGAATAATAATTTCAATCAATTCCTCAATAAAGAAATTACCAATCTCTTGAATGTACCGAATCGAATAAAAATCAAGTAATATTACCGAAAATTAAAATTTTTTATGAATAAAATTATAAAAATATAAATCTTGTATAAAAATAACACATTAATAAATTTTTCATTTAATAAAAAATGAAGTGAATTAAATTATTTTTAACTTAAAAGTTATAAAATTATTTTTAAATATTTATCAATTATTAAATAAAATATTGTTTAAAATATTATTTATAAATTATAAAATATTTTAATTACTTGACCTAATGTTCCATTCAATCGATTTCGTTTTATACATATCAATGGAATCTTAATATAAATTTTTTTTTTTTTGCTTAGTAACTTACATCTATTTAATATGCATGCATTTCGTATACTAATTGTTTTTAACTTTTAATACATTGTACATTTCACTTGTACCAAAAAGGCTATTGATTTTATATGATAAAAATATTAAATTTAATAATTAATGTGAAATAATAATAAAATTTATTTTGACTTTGCACATTCGCATTAATTATTCTTCGAAAATAAAACTAAACGAGAATTTAAATAATCTTTTAAAAAAATTTATAAGCCGTAAATTTTATCCGCTACAACTTCTGAGACAAAAGCATAATTATAAATCTTTATTTATATATAATATAAATTAAAGTTGTAAACTAATATTTAAACAATAAATATTAATCAAATTTAAAAATTATTTATATTCATATTTTAGATTAAGTATAGAAAATGTGTTGAGAAATTTATTACATATACATACTAAGTGTATATAAAAATATATTAAATACAAAAATAAATTAAGTTTTTAACTTCTAATATAATTATAGATTTGTAATATAAATTTTAAAACAGCTTTAATTATAATATATCATAAAAATATTACTTTAATCTTAGATTATCCCTGTACTTTTAACATTTATTAAAAATTGAGAAAAAACCAACTATTTCTTATCTTTTTCTTCTCTTGTAAAATCACACAACACAGTAATTCAAACCAGAAAATTTTTACCGAATAAATCGGGTGGCAAACTTATATTCAACTTTATGACGATGAAATTATGGTTCGTGTAAGAAAATATCTGTACTGCAGAAAAAAACCTTTATTTGATACTTTTTTTTCTATTTATACAAAAACAGAAAATTTGTATTTATTTAATTATTGTACATAATTTAATATTATTTATACTTTGATTTAAATAGTTATTTATTTATTTTTATCTAAAAGTAATGTTTATATATTATAAAAAAAAAAAAACTAGATAGCAGAAAGAAAGCATTTTTGCCATTTAATGAAAACTGAGAAGTAAAAAACTTATACCACAATTACCTATATACCTATGAATAAAGTATATTATTACATTATTCCTGTAATCAATGAGTATTTAATATTACTTCTTATTGTTATAATAATTACTTTGAATGAATAATTTAAATCTGTTATTTATAGACCATGTGAATTATTAAATATCGCAATTATTTAAATTTATATCGATATATTATTCGTTATACCTTTACACTCCCATTGTTTTACGAAATATATTTTTTAAATAAATATAATATTTTAAATAAAAATTTGAATTTTATTTATTATTTTTTTTAACGCCATTAATTTATAATTCTATTGGAGCAAATATTTTGAGATGACAAGAATTTAACGAAATAAAAGTAAAGTTTTAATTAGTTATGGTGATAGATAGATGTATGGTAGCTAATCGAATTTTATTCACACAAAACAAATAATTGATTGTTTTATCTCTAAAAAAGTAAAAAATAGTTGTTAATTATAGAGATTATTGGAATTATAGCACACAATCGATTAAATTTTTTTTATTGATTTTGTGATAATAATGAAATTGTTTTTTGGCTACATCGAAAAATAGTATTTATTCTTAGAAATATTTTTAGATGATGCAAAAGAATAAGATATTTTTTACCTAATTTTATTACCCTGAGATTTTATTAATTATTACGATGCCCGACAAGTAAATAAAAACCTTGGATGAAACAAAACATGCCATTGTTTCTTAATTCAATAAAATAGATAAATTAAATAGATTATAAATATATCCCTTTAATTTTAAATTGTTGTACACAAAATATAAGTGTATATCATTTGTATCACGGATGTTCTATTTAATAATCTACTTGTTTTATTGAATTTAATGTAGTTTTGTAATTTTTACATTACATATTTTAATCCAATATTAATATTGTTTATTAGAGATCTGATAAAGTTTCTTAAATTGATTATTATCAATAATTTTTACAATTAATATTTGTAAAGTTAATAATCAAATATTTAATCAAATAATTATAAATTTTTAATTAAACTATGTAATCCTACTTCTACTATATATACATATATATATTTTTTGTTTTATAAAGTAATTTACAATGTTTACTTAAAAATAGTAATTAATCGTAGACGTCAATTTGAATCTCATTTATTTAAGGAGCTTGTGTTAACTATCGGTACACTATATTTACGCACAACCACCTTCAGGTATTGCAACGATTGAAAGTTGACGTAGGCAAATCAAATTCATAGCAAAGTTGTAGGAAAATCGAGTGAAAATCTTACATAATATCAAATTAAATATTTTTGCTGATTTTAAAAAATTAACTAGAGTACCATCGTTAGAAATAATATTTCATGTCGGTATTTGATTTTCTAAAATTGAAACACAATGTAAGAGTGTAACTAAACATAATCAAAGTTTGTTTTATTCTGTATATAATATAGTATATAGTTTTGAGTTTTTCAAGAACATAAAAATAAAATAATGGACAAGATAAAACTGACTTAATTATTTATCACATATTGTAAAAAATTTATTTTTAAAAACTTCTAAACTTCTTCACTATATTTTCTTTGACAAACTGTTCCTATTAAGTAAAACAATGACAAAGCATTAAATATTATCGTAAATAATAAATTAGAGACAATCTCTGATAAAAAAAATAATATCCACATATATGTAGAATAATAAATAAAAAATAAATAAATGACTCCTTTTTTATAAATTATATTTAAAAGTTTTTTAATACGAAAAAATAGTTGATGCAGCAAACTTTAGAAAAAGGAATTTTCTTTGTCATAAAATAAAAAACAACCAGGCTATTAAGTGTTATTCTTCAAAATTCGAAACAAAAGAACTTCATATAAAATACAAAAATGTAATAAAAAATATATATAATTGCCTGTTAGAAATAGATAGTTTATAAATTGTATAAAAATATCACAGATGATTTGTAAATTATAATCTTTTGCATAATTTTTGTTACAAAGAACTTTTTGTTATATGCACATTTCTATATATAGTAAATCTTAAAAGAAAATATTTTTCAAGAAATATACACAAATACATCAAAAAGAAAATTTTATTGAGTAGCTAGAGTGAGAAAATTGGAGGTTCACTAGCTTCAAGCCGAGTTTTATAACTCTTATATAAAAAAAATAGGGTTAAGCACGATCCAGTAGAGTTTTCATTTCCCGTTTGAAGATAGTATATATTCTATTAACGTACTATACGAATATTACGAGCAAAAAAAAATAAAAGCTTTCTTTGAACAAACTTCTCGATTTAATGTTATGTAAAATTTGCCTTGATCATCGTATTTTTTTTAAAATACGCATACTATAAGTATAGGTTACATATATGTGTACAATTTATAGTAACTTACTAACTCAGGTGAGGCACGAAACTTCAAAGATCTTTAAGAACAAGAAATATTACATAATATATACAGGCAAGTATTATTATTTTTAGTCAATGAAAAAGGGGTGAAGCTGTTTTGAATATTATAATGGTCCAGAAATTATTTATTATTGGGTAATTGATATTGCTACTATCGTCTATGTTTACCTGGTGTAAATAGGAGCGAAGCTACAGAAGTTGTGTAATTTCAGAAATTGCATGCTTTAATTGCAAATTTAGATTTTAATGAAATTATATTTCATGCTTGACGAGTGAATAGAAAATATACATACATTTGTCGTATATTGAAATTATAAGTAAAATAATTCTTTTGATTTTTTCGATAAATACCATTACATGCGTATATTTAATTATTGAATATTTATTATTCTATTTATTTTTTGTTACTCTGAACAAAATTAAATAAAAAAACGTGTTTTGAATCTTATGATTATAAAAGTTAAATTTATTTCTTTTAAAGTGAACAAAATAAATCTATAAATGACTAAATAAATAATACATACAAATTTAGTATAATATATATATATATTTTAATTGAATTATATTTAAAAAAATATATATAAAGTTAATTATAAAAAATATTAAAAAAATGTTTGAAAAAACAAATATTTTAATGTGTACATAAGACATATATTATTCATTATTTCAGACATTAAAGAATCATAAAGCTTTATTTTTAAATTAATAATTTACTTTCTAGAAAATACTTTACGTATTTTATCATAAAATTCATGTAGCAAGACAATAGAATTAACATTTTCTTTAACTGACATAATAAAGAAATTGTTTACTTTTAGAACTATTAAATTAGCGTTATTCGTTACTGGAAACATAATAGATTATGTATTTATTAATAATTTCAATTAAGACTTACGTAATGAAAATCCGTTTCTCTTTGAACTGCTATTCTTGCTTTTCTGTTTTCTCGGATAAAGGTTGACGAATTTACTCTGTCCGCAACCCATTTCTACCTGACGAGAAGTTGCTCCTCACCTCCGTTTAGGAAGTTTGGGAATAATCTCCACGAAAAAATGCCTCGGGAGAAACTCAATCAATTATATTTTTAAAAATACAACAATATTATGTACCGATTGCAATAATTTATATTTTTTCGGTGCACTGCACTTCTGAGAAAATACTAGTTCACATATTTATTTCCATTCAAGTTTCTATTCACGTTGTGTATATACAATATCCCAGCATAATTCTTCTTTTCAAAATTATCACTCATTTATTTACTCATTTCCTTAATGATATTTATATGATGAAAAATCAATAATTTTTAACATTGATATGTTGAGGTTTTTATTGATTTTATTTATTACAGATTTAAATGTGACTTAGGATCACGTAAATAATCATCATCTACACTACAATTAAAATTCTTCTCATATTTTCTACACAATACATAATATTATGGTACATTCATGAATGTTGATATAATATTTATTTTTTTCTTAAATTTATTATTATTTAATTTTCTTAATATACTTTTTCCATTATTTTACTTAGTATTGTAGATATGTCAAGAGGTCCTTCTTTTTTCAAATGATATTGTAACGTTTGATTTTTTGAATTATAGACATTTTTGGAAATCTATTATTTTTATTATGATCTTTTAAATTTATATTTTTATTGTTTCTTATGATGTAAATTATCCTTTTTTACATCTAATACTAAATCGATTGCCCATTACACTATTGGAGGATGCAATTGTGGTTTATGATATGCCACTTCTGTAAATTATCATCAGTAATCATCTTATTTTCTTTTGGCTATCTAAGCCAACTGTCAGCCAGTCCATTTTTAATTTTCAGTCTTATCCTTTCGGCTTCATTGCTAAATATTATATTATTATCATCTTGTTAATATCCAGCTTGAATTTAGAAGAATCATTTTTAAGAGTATTCATTTCATACATTTGTTTAATTATACTTATATTTCAATGTTTTGCTTTTAGGAATCAATATTTAATTCTTCTCTAAAATTTTCTTCAATAATGTCTTATTACTGTTTTTATACTTTTAAAATGGGCATGAACGTTCCTTTAAACTTTGTTCTTTGTTGATACTTTAACTCTAATTACTGTTAATCTATTAAACCTTCTCATTCTATTTTATTTTTTTACTTCATCTACAATTGATTTCACTTAAGTTGTTGAATATACTAGCCATTGTACTGTTGTTTAAAGATTTTATTCTTTCATTATCTGGATTATTGTAAAGCGAGATATCTTGACCTCCATATATTATTTTAAATTTAATATATTGTATTCTGCTGAACTTTCGAGTCACAAGGCGAGGAATTAGCTATGGCTAATGATTATCAACTTTACCAAAAATTATTTAATCTGGACCTGTAAAAATAAGAACAATAATAACATGATTGTATCAACTTTATTAATTGATGAATTACATCTACTAAATTTATGTATTTGGCGATATTATAATAATCATTTTACTGAATTTTGTAACTAAATATTTAAGAGAAAATTATTTTCTTAAAAGATTAAAAAAAGAATTCTTATCGATACATATCTACTATCTAAAAATATAAATATATATACGTGTCTATTAAATTAATAATCTTTAATAACTGTTACTCTTTAACAATTTTTACTTTAAATTTGTCATTGTATATATATTAAATTTAATATAATATATTAAAAAGCAATTTGAAAAAAAAGAAGAAATTTAAATACTTATTTACACATTTATATAGGTTAAAAATTTATAATTTGTAACTCGTAATTGTATTATTTTTTTAATTTTTTTTTTTAAATATAATTCGTTTCCAAATTCTGAAATTTATTGATTACAAATTTAAACACGAAATTTATAAAAAAAATTTTATTTGCATAAATTTTTTAATTGTTATATTGAGTTAAAAACTACAACGCTTTGTTCTATTTGAAACATAAAAGCATTTTTTGAAGTTAAATCACATTTTATATGTAAATTTGATGCATATAATGCTCTATTTTAAATAATATTTTTTAACGTAATCAATTTAATTGACGTGATTTGTGTATAAAACAAAATAATTTATAATTTTTTGTTACAAATGTGATCTATTTTTATTATTTACAAATCATTCATTAATTTAATATTGCTTAAAAGAATTTAATTCGTTTAAGCTCGTTTTTATCGAGGAATGTAATAAATTAATTTTTACAAAAAGTTATGCTATAAAAACAAGCAACAATTGTAATTTCCAGAAATTTTCGATTCAATTATTTATATATTTAAATTTAAAAAATTAAAAAAAAATTAGTTAAATAATATATTGTATAATATAATAGGTTTTTTTGGGGACTCATATTTAAATTAATCAATAATTTTATTAATTTAATCTTCAAATATCATGATAAGAATTTAATTATGAATTTAAATATTTTATTCGATAAAAATTAATGAATAAGATGAATGAAACTTATGAAGTATAGAAACCTTTATATTTAATTTTTTAATTAAATAAAAGAATGAAATATTAAATTAATTAAGAAAAAAAAATTTTTTTTTTCAATCTAAAGTTTGTAAAAATGTCATTAGTATTGATTAAATACTTCACATAGCAGATAGATGTATAAAGTTTTTCACTATTTAGATTGAAAAAGATTAAATTTTAATATTGAATTTCGTTTCTGTTACACTTGTATCACCTGTACTCTACTTTAATTTCGTTGAACATGATCCGAAACATAATTACATAATAATTAAAATATTATAATAATAATAATTATTATTATTTTTATTATTATATTATTATTATTATTGATTTGTTATCTTTATAAACAGTAATTATTTAATTTAAAAAAAGTTCTAACAGAAAAAGATTATTTAAAAATATTAAATTATTTAAAATATTAATAATATCACAATTTAATAGCTAGCTTGTAATTCTCAAGATATTATTTGAATAATAAAATAAATATATAAAAACAAGTTTTATTCATTAATAATTTTTATTGTTCTTATTATTGGTATTTATTGTGTTTTAATAAATAAATACGTAATATATTAATATTAATTTTAATAATAAAAAAAAATTTAAATATCTGCACCAGAGTAAGTGGTTTAATTCAGAATCATAAATATTTTGAAATATCATTAATAAATAGTTGCTTGATTAAACGACTTAGTTTGTTTGTACCAAGGTGTTTGAATGCATATTTTATTATTACAAACAAACTTTCGCTGTGTTTTTTATATCTACAATTATCGCGTGATATGTGCGATGGTATGAACAGGTTATTCATAAGTTATTAAACTCGTCATAAGCGACTATTCGTTTTTAAACGAATGATCCACACTTTGTGTTTGATGGTCAGATACGAATTAAATGATAACAGTTACTTTAATGTTTATATCTTAGTGGGGCAAGATTTAATCTGAGATTGTCGTGGAAAATTGGGCGATGTAAAAAGGGTGACAAGGGATAGGACACGAGGTACAGATATTGAATAAATAAAAATAAGTAGATACAAAATTTTGTCTAAGAAACATGATAACCAGAATTGACTATGTCATTGTGGAACAAGTCACCCCAGCTTATGGAAAATGGAGAAATATGTGGGTCGAAGTTCCAGCCACATATATGTCGAATGCCAAAGTTTGAAATTCGAATCAAGCGAAGTTCCTCTTGAATGGCCACTTTGGTCAGGAGAAAGGAGCGACAATCAAGGTGAGGATGATGAAGTATCTTGATAAAGTGAATTTGTACGGAAAGTTTAGAGCTTGGATAGTCAATAATTAAGCTGACAAATGAGAGAATTGTCTCTTTAAAGTTGAACATGATAAAAGGTTTCCACGAAAGTTTGAAATCATAGACTGCATCAAAATATTTTACAACAGAATCGATGGGGTTTTCAACTATTATTTATCTTATTAGAACAAAAAGTTTGCTGTTATATTGTTCATGAAGATATTTAAACCAAAAGAAATAGCTTTTATTATATATGGGTTGAAAAGATACAGAAAAAGAGTGATAAATAAATAGATAGACAGACAGATATTCATTTATTAATGTACAGAAGGTTGTACAATTTTTATAATATATATATTATAAGAATATAAACTAATATAATAACATAATAATTTTATATATTTTGAGCAGAATGGTATAACAATAATTCCTATCCAATTTATATTAGAATAATCAAGTTGTTCAAACGGGAATGAATTATGAGAGTGTTGAAGGAGACAAGGAGGGAGAGAGGAAGAGTGATTGAGAGAGTGATTAGACGGTAGCTGTGTGTGTATGTGTGTGTGAGAGAGAGAGAGTGACAGAGAGAGAGACGGACAAAATCAAATAAAATATAAAAGAAAATGAACGTTTAAAGTTGTCACAAATAAACAAAAGAAAAGGAAAATTAAAGCCTAGAAATGGGGAATTGAAGGAAAATCTATAACATCTTCTTGTATGTTATATTCTTATATCATAAACAAACTATATATACCAATTGTAAATTGTAACTATAATAACAAAATTTTTTTTTAATTCTCCTTAAAAATTAGAATTAATAATAGATGCATTCTGGTATAATTAAAAAATAAATTTAATATAATTTTTATAATATTTCGACAATACCTTTAATGTCCTTATTAGATTTTAATCTATTGAATTTAATTCATATTCATGCAATATAATAATATCAGAAAAATAACAATATTTTCGAAATGTCGCGAAATTATATTAAATTAATTTTTCACTTTAACCCAGAATAATCTGTCATTAATTTATATTAATTATTATATAATATTTTTCCAATCAAATTGATAATATTAGTGAAAAATTACGAATATCAATAATAAAAAAATTACTCAGATTTTAATGCAGGAAATATTGGTATTATTATTTACATCTCACAATTTTCTTCATTTAATCTGAGCAATTTTTTGCCACAATAAATTAGCAACCTATTCTTTACACAACATATTTCATATTTTTTATTATCCGAATTAATTTTAAAAAATTTGTACATATAAACTGTAAAATAATACTACCTTATAATGTAAATAATGTCTAAGCATAGGTTTCTTTATTAAATAGATATAAATAATGACACAATTTATATTGTATTATATTTTATCAAAAACTTAAACAAAAATTTCATATTAACATTTTATCAAACAAATAAATTACATTTACAAAATCAACGTGTCCGACGAAGAATAATATATTATTATTAATATTTTTCATTCATCATACTGGAACGTAATTATAAAAAAAAAATTTGAAACATTATTAATATAAAAATAATAAATTACTTATAATCATTTCATACTCAAAAAATAAAATACATATTTTATATTTTATTTTTTTCTACAATTGAGATATTAATGTGTAGCTTATAAGTAATTATAAATTGAAATGAAAAATGTATGAAAAGTAAAAAAAAAATAATTTAGAAATTTTATAAATATTTAAATTTATACGTTTATTTATACGTTATATATAATTTTAATATATATATATTTTTACTTATATATTAAAAAGCTTGAATAAATGAAATTAACTCTTTTGGAAAACAATGTTTTAATTATTATAAATGTAAAATTTTACATAGAACATAATGATAAAAAATATATTACAATTAATGAATTCTTGTTTCAAAAAGGTATAAATAGTTAAATTAATAATTTTGATTAGAAGTTCGAAATAAATTATTTTCTTCATTAAGTTGATAAAAATATTTTTATATATACTTATTCTTTATATGAATTATTTATGTATTTGTATTCATAATATTATAACTACTTTACTTAAATTTAATTAAAAATAGTAAAAATATTTTATGTATACGATATTCATCTTTTTATTTACGAAATTAAATAAAATTTTATGTAATTCATAATCAAAAAGTATAATTTCGATCCGATTCCACTGAAATTTTAATTCCCATTCCGGGGATTTGTGAATGATACCGTAAATGTAAATTAAAGTATCTACAGAAGTATCTTTATATTGTATTTTTATATCATATATAAATTAATCAAAAAAAAACTTTGAACTCCTAGAAATAATTTTTTAATATACTATGGAATTAAAAATTTTTATTACATACAATAATTGAAATACTTAATGTAATTGTAATTCTAAAATTCCAAAAAGGTTCATCAATTCGTGTGTACTACCTAATTAAAAAAATTTAATAAAAATAATGAGGATTTTTAGCGTTTATTTTTTAAATAAAATTAATATTCATTCAAATTAACGATATTTTATTCAAAAGAATTATTATCCTTTAATAATTAATAAGAAATATAGTGCATTACATAAAAAAAAAACAACATAAAAATTTTTTTTAATATTTTTCAGAATTATTTGCATTACAACTAAGTCAATATAAAACAAGTGTTTAAAGAATATACAGTCTAAACGAACGTCCTGCTGTTCATAATTCTATCAAAATAATATTTATCGAATTAATATTCTATTCTTAAATCTGTTAAACTAATTTTCTACATTTATCCATCTGATTAAATTATGCATTTTGTTCAATTTATGTCACAATGTGACTCAAATATATCTACAAATATCATATTCTTATTTTTAGATACATAATTTAATTATAAATGACAAATAATGTTTTGAGATCCATACAATAAAGAGGTTCTTGTTTAGTTAATAATAATAATATTCTTATAACCACATAGATTAATTATTCATGTTTAAAACCTAAAATATTTCTGTTATGGAAGTAAATAAAAAGTAAAATATAAAATTTATTAATTTAAATGCATACTATTAATTTTAATAACATATCAACACTGTTATGATATACGTGAAATAAATATTCATTCCACTCATTTTGGATTATAAATGATATTAATACATATTGGCAATATATTACTTTACATAATTATGAATTTTTTATTTAGTTTTAAATTTTAGATAAAACGGAAAATTTGGTAATCAGAAATTAATCATAAGTAAAACTATACTTATTACATTTTATCATACACAAAATACCATGAATATTTAAATGCGTGAAGAATAATTTTCTCAGAAGTAGAAATTGTTATCTTCATTTTGAAGTTTTATTTTCGGAAAAGGATTATTTCTTTTTATTCTGACTGATTTTATTTTTACGGAAAGAATTTTGAATACTTCTTTCATATCTTTCAAAACGCAAAGTTACTACTATTATTCTTTGACCTTGTTTTTGCATAAAAAAAATATTGAAAAAATATATGTATATAACATTTTAAAAATTTCAAGAGTATGATAAAAGATTATTTAACTTGTGAATTCCAAACTATTCATTTTCCATTTTTAAATTATTTAAAAATATATTATTTAAGTTTAGAAATAGGACTATCGTTATTTTTTAATATCTTGTTTTTTAATTTTTTTTTAATATTTTTATATTTCATTCATATGTGTTAATTTTATGTGAAAAAATTATTTTTTAATATATACTATACATTTTATACAGCACATAAATTTTGATATGACATAGAATGTAAATTAATTTTTAATATGTAATTGAACATAGAAGAAGTAAAAAATATTTTGTTGTTTTTTAAAGATAAAATATATTATATAAATATATTCTAAAAATAATATATCATATATATTTAAAATATGTAAATAAAGAAATCTCTAATAAAGAATACAGGTATTTTAACCTATTATAAATTATAATGTACAGTTTTAATAAAATACATGTTTAAGTAAAGAAACAGTAAAAATGATGGATTATTTAGGTTTATGGATATGTAATAAATATTTCTTAGGAACTTGTTTACATTTTATATGTACATACATATATTTTTATAAAAAAAATAAAAAGTTGCTCGAATAAAGTTTTTTATTCTACTATTTCTGTATAAATAAAAGGAGATAAATAAAAAAAGTATAGCTTTCTATGAAAAAAAATTTTAAATTACTCAAAGATATTTTCATTGTACTAATATATTTAAATATTTTAAAAATAAGTATTATAATTTTGTTTATAATTTTTTAATTATAAAATTCAATATATATATAATTTCCAATATAAAAATTCGGTGTAAATTATAATTTTTGATTATTAATATTTCTATTTAATTATAAATATTTAATTAGAAATAATCATTATAGGGAACCACAGACTTATACAATTTGATAGATTTAATGTTCATGTGTTCGTAGTAAAATTTATATAGGATTATTATTTTATAAATTAAGTAACATAATTATTTAGATATTTTTGGTTATACTGAATATATACATTTAAATTTATAGTGATTTCACGCCGGTTTTGTATTGTTTGTGTCGGCAATTTAGGTGAACCCAGCACTTTCACTAAGTGTAAAAGACTATATAATAACAAATTTATTTGATAATCAGTGTTCAGTGGAGGCATTAGTGCCACTATGACTAATTTTATATATATTTATTTATTAAAGATTATAATAAATAAATCCTTACTCATATTTTATTAATTATTACAACACATTATATTAAAATATGTATGTTGATTATGAAATTTTACAGTCCTATCAATATACTCACATGCAAATATTGAAAAAAAAATTACCAAAAAATAATTTCATTAAAATACACATTATTAATTTTTAATTTAATATTATTACATATTAATATATGGAATATTATATCTCCGATGAGAATAGCAAATAAGGAAATTTATATTATCCTTGTAACAAAGCTGTGTATGTAAAATAAGTGACAGCAAGAGAAAGAAAAAGAGAAAAAGATAAAAAAAAGGAACGTAGAAAGCAAAATTATGTACATGTTTTAGATTAAAACTATAAAGAAGAAACCATAAAAGACTTTAAACTAGATTTTAACTATAATGAAGAAACCATAAAAAAATTTTAAATAAAAATATAAGATTTTATCAACATTTACGAACGCAATATTTAAAAAAAAGTAAAAATATTTTACATTTGATAGTCAATTCAAATTCAGTATTTATTTTTCGTAATTTTTGAGATCTGATAAATAGAAAGATACGATATCCTACAGTAAGATAACTTCAGTTTCTTATAATTTTACGCATCCGAGAAAAAGGTGGTAGCTTGAAATAAAATTACGCATGTTTTCCAAAATAATATACAATATTATGTTTCTGATAAATATTTTATAATTTGTAATATCTGATAAAACTCGAATTCCTAAGCCTGCTGAATAAGAAATTAAAAAAATTATTCTGAAAATCCAAGAAAATAATCGCTGACATATTAAATAAAAAGTAATCAAAGACGGAATTTTTTAATTTTATTCACGCGTGTGTGCGTGTGCGACTCGGGCGCGTACACGCACGAGTGCGTGAGTTAATGTCTTCCCGTGGGATGACGACTCGGCGTCTCGCCGTGCTATCGTGTTACCCTGGGGGGTGAAGTTCCACCACATCGTCAACTCGTGAATTGGGTCAAAACTTGACTCTCTTTTTTTCTCTCTCTCTCTCTCTCTCTCTCTCACTCTCTTGTTCTCTCTGCCACGAGCTTTTACATTGTATATTCATTCTTTGCGTGTTTCGCCGTTCATTTATTTACAGATGTACGCGAGTAGTGGTAGCCGAAAGCATATTTGTCGATTTAGTAAAGGTAAAGTGCGCTCGAGCCATTAATTGGAGCAACGAGACTAGCGTAACTATACCACTAGATTCGATACAGCTGATTTTTTGGAAATATTTAATAGTTATTTTGCTAAAAATTTCCAAGTGGGTGAGAATGAATCTCGACAAAAGTCCAATTGAAAGAACGGTGAAAGAATAGTTGAAGTGAACAAGCAACTCTGATAAAAAGACTTGAGAGAGTTAAAGAATGAATAATTTTCTTAAAAAATAGTTTACAATTGAATGCACTTTTTACCGCCGCAGCTTGCTCTATACAAATATTCACATTAAAAAGAATCAAAAGACAACTTGTTAAACTACTTATACTACCTATGTGCTTTGAATTCTAATTTTCTTAATTTAAAATTGGTTAACAATAAATTAAAAAATTTATGGTTTTCAATCATTCATCGATCATTCACTGAATTTAGTGTTAAAAATTTTAACTTATGATTTTATTCTCAATTTATATTATTATTATATTATATTAATGTTAGAATTATTTGCAGTGTTTATATATATATTATTGTAACTAAACGCTCATCATTGTGTTCAATGATTTATAAAAAAGTGGTGGTAAGGGACTGAAGCACACGCGAGCCAAGGGCTATGATTTTTCTTTACTTTTGTATTGGCCTCTAAGCAGAAAAGTCTTATATTAAAATAAAGATTATTTTATTGTTATTTTTGTCTTGATCTTTTGTTGACTACTCAATAATTATAGTGTAAATAGTGGTTGTGTAACCTATTTTAACAATCAAACGAATATTAAACAATACGATAAGAACATACGTAGCTGTATTTATTCATTTTCAATATTTTTTTTATAACAGAATTATTACAAAATTTTCACACAAAAAGAGTTATTTGAATAAAAATATACATATGTATTAATATATATTTATACAATTGTTTCTAAATATACTATTTAATTTTTAAATTGCAAAAAATTAGAGTAATTTTTATGGTTTTTAGCTCAAATCCTTCTTTACAATTTAAATCAAGTATAAACTAAAACTTTTTCAATACGAAATATAATCAAATTATTCATCCAATAGCTAATAAAAACTTAAATTAAAATAATAAAGAGAATTGTCCTTTTTAATATAAAAAATAATATCAGCGTTGGAAATTTTTTATTTTTAGTTTTTAAAAAATGAATCTATATTTTTAATTGTGTTTAAATTAAACGTAGAATTCATAATCAAAAAAAATTATTTAATGCATGCATAAATATTTTTTTAATGTTAATTAAATTTAAAATTTTCATTTTATCTTCAAAATAAAAAAAATAATTTTTTATTATAATGGTAATTCAATTCTGTATTTGACAATTATACAAATTTAAATGAATTGATAATATTTATGAATAAACATTTTTTTTTAACTATTATAGATATAATATATGATATAATATGCTTATGTATTATTCTTTCTTAACAAGTGATATATTAATATGAAAAAATCTAAATCTAAAAAAAATTATTTGCTATGGATTACTAAACTGATTAAGAAATATCATTTGCAAAATAAACACTTTTAAAAAAGCTGTTAAAAACTTAATACATTCGTTCTTTTTTAATAACTTGACACCTATTAGAAATTTCTAAGTAATTATCATTGTTATATTATTGTTGACTATTGTTAAATTTTCTGATATTAGTTATTTTAATAATAAAAAAAGCAGATTAATACATAAATATTAATGCAAATATAAATAATAATAGAATAAAATAAAATACTTATGAAATTATTTGTGTATTATTGTGTATTGAAATTATTTTTAAATATTTAATTATAGTGTTTATAAAACAAAATAACATTTAAATTTTTTATTAATTAAATATGATATAATTCTATTTCTTTATTACATGGTGTAATTAAATATTTTTATGATTTAACTGAAACTAAACTATTCATAAGAATATTAAAAAATATAATTATCATCATCATTAGCAACATGGAAATTAGTTTCTAATATATGATTAAGCAAAATCAAATAACCAATTGCAAAATATTAGTTACAATTCTTTTAATATAATAATAATTTTATTCATTTCCAAGTGCATTCTAAGATTATATATTTAAATATTACATATATATTTGTATATATAAATATTATTCTTTTACAATCATATTATCAATTTGCACATAAAAAATTTATAAAATTTACAATATTTTTTCAAGTATAAATAATATTTTTTTATATAAAAAATGTTAATGTAATTTGATATAAGATTATTAACTATTTATTTCAATATTTATTATTGAAATGACTATGTTTAGTATTTCAACAACAATTTTAATGTCGCCTGAATATTTTTTTTTTGATATTTATGAGTTTATAGTATTATATTAATATATAAGTATATATAAATAATTAAATTCAAATTAATTTACCTTTCATATTAATTTTATTAATGTAATCTTGAATTAATGAAATATTAATGCACGATTACATATACAATAATTTCGTGAATTTATAAGATATTAAATCCAAATATTTATACATTAAACACAGTATAATGCAAATAATTGTACAAATAACATATTAATAATAATAATATTTCTTTTTTTTTCATTTTTAAATAACTATTAATTTAAATTAATTATTAATTATAGATTCTATAAATGTATTATAATTTATAATACTATGAAATATATTTTTTCTTTAATTTACACATTCTCTGCTAGCAAATTTAAATTTTTATAAAATAAATGAATTTTTATAATATCAAAAACTACTCGTAATTAGTAAGTAATTAAAAAGTTTTATAATTTATTTTCAGATAAAATTAAATTCTTAAAGTATAAAAAATCTTTTTAATTAAATGTATCTTCTTTTAAGAAGGTATCCTTTAATGATTACCCCAATTTTTAAATAAATTAGTTTTTGTATGTATTAATAAAACTAAGGTATCGGATTGGATTACTGTTCAATATAAATTTTAAGCGATAGAAAAAATTTAAGGGTTAAATATTTCAACAGGTAAGTAATATAATTTGAATTTAGTTTAAAAAATATTAAAATAAATGTTGACAATAAGTTATAATGCCTAGTATAGTATGTTGGCTCTTGAAGAAACTTGTAAAAAGTATTTGCTTTCCATTATTTTTTTTTATTTTATGCTCCATAAAAGGTAAATATCACATCTGAGAACGCTATAAATTATGGAGAGAGGTAATTTAAAATTTTTAATTAATTAACCGCAAAAATCACAGGTAAGAATGATACTTTTGATAAGCGTTGACGAGAGGATATGGCGTGCGTTAAGGAAGATAAAAATTCACTTGACAGAGTGAAAATTGCAGTGTTATCAAGGGTGGTGTTATCACGTATAAAACATTATTTATCAATACCTGGAGGACTGGCAGAGGATCTATGGAAATTCGAGTCCACATTTAAATTTCTTCCCCGGGAAAGGGGATACTTCCCGAGCAGGAAGCACTCGTGATTTAAATCACTTGGGGCGGTCTCGTGACCCTCGAATCATCGCCGTTACAATTACCCCGAAACTCCTCGGAATTCCTCGGAATCCCTTGGGGTCAGTCGCTTTCGTAGCCGCTCCAGACGAATCGATACGGGCAGAGGAGCAAAGAAGCAGAGTGAGGGTCGAGTGTCGGGGCCCCGACGCTCGATCGCACTACTTACCTCACCCACACGGACTCGGGCTCACACTACTGCGGACGCAGCTGCAGCGCTCGAGCTCCTGCCGATTTGTCCTGCATTAGGGGAAGCCCGAGGAGTGCCGCAACGACTGCCCCCGCCTTCCCCGAGGAGCCGAGGGCATGTGCAGGTGGACTGCTGCGACTGGTATGTTTCGGCGGGTTAAGGGTCGCGCTGCGGGGAGCAGATCCTCGTCGCGTGGGTGTGCAGCATCGACTGAAAGAAAAGTACCGCGCCAGCGACCGGAATGAGCGGGCATGCGCGATCGACGAAATTCGTGCGTGCGGGTGGAACATGCTTACGTGCCCCCTGCCCCTAGGTGAGAGTGAAAGAGAAAGCTGGAACGAAGCTGGGTCAGTAAGAAAGGGGCCGGGGCGAGAGAAAGCGGGGGGTTGGAAGGAGGAAATATTTTCAGTTGACAATTTCCGCGTAGTGAGACACGCGCGAAGGACGGAGGAGGACCCGGAGGAAAGGGGGGCGGACCCGAGCTTCCCCTCGGCTCACCTCTGGTGCATCCGTGCCCGAAGGATACACGTAGATGCTCTCGACTCCTGGCGATGTCCTCGATAGATAGATAGATAGATAAGGCTAGGCCCAATCCCAGAAGATTACGAATTGTGGTTTATCGTCAATAACCCTGCGAGACTCTGAGATAGGCTTGCTAAATTAGAAGATCGATACAGCTTCGAATTTATGTTTTTAATACACGAAGGCAGACTCGGAGATTCGCGAATCGCGCTTTTAATCGATTCTCTCCCATGCTTTGGAAGTACTGTATCGTCAATTTTAAAATAAAGTAGACTCTTGAAAACTTGCCATAGAATCGAGCAAACTTCTTGAGAAGTTTGCTTTTTTCCCTCGTGCTAATGTACTGACATCACGGCTATTATCATTCTCCAACTTTCTTTTTTCAAGCTTTTAATAGCATTTGAATTTTTACTAAAAATAATTACTTGCTTATTTCTTATTTGTTTACCTTTGATTAATTTTACATCAAATATTAATTTTAGCTGATACGTAACCCTTCACTTTAAGATTATAAATTCAATTAATAATGTAAACATAATGGGAGGCTTGATGAAACTTTGGTATTATTACTGCTTATTTTAGAAGATAATTGTCTCGAAAAAACAATATAGTGTTTACTACACTTTAACAGTATAAGTATACAATCTAAGTTACACTTGCATCAAAACTTATTTTTCGACACACAATAATTTCATCCTTTTCAAATGCTTTTATACAACTTCTGCCATCGTATATATTTATAGAAAGTATTAATTATTTTAAGCTATATAATTATTACATTATTAAAAGTTTATTGATTATTACTTATTAAATTAAAGTTTAAATATACAATTAAATTAAAAGCATAATATTAGTCAAAACAGTTCAAGGTAATGCAGATTCGATATTTGTTAAACATGTATTCGTTTAATTTGTAATAAATTTAATCAATATCATGCAAATATCTCTATTTGTTAAACCAAATTATATTTCAAAAATTAGTACAAATAATGAATAATTTTGTTATTAGTTTAGACCGAGTACAACTTTCATTAATAATGTGAAATTTTTTTTCTTTACTGACATTATTCAAATAATTTATAAAATTATAATTTAAAAATTGCCTTTAAATTGTTCGTACATTTCTTTAATTAATAATACAAAGGAATAATGTTAATTTAAAAAATGCAAAAGCTTTATTAATTTATATGAAATATATGTATACATTAAATTCTACACTGAAATTCTTAATTTATCTTGTAAAATAAATACAAAAATGTATAAATAGTATTCAAACTTTTTAATAAAATTTAAATTAAATCAATATGGTAGTTTTAATTTAATAATAAATTTTGCCTTTTCGATATAAAAGTAGCATTTAACATTTTGATGGGAAAAGAAAGTAAATTATACAAAGTAAAAGTTACTTAACAGAATAATCTTAAAAAATATTAAAAACTTTATATTAATAAATGATACTTTAAAAATAGATATTGAAAAAAAATTTTAAATTATTTAAAATATAATTTATGAAAATAAAAATAAAAATAAGCAACAATTATGAAATATAACAAAATTGCTAAAAAGTAAAATATTCTTCATCCTTGTAGTATATTAATCAACGTACTTTCTAATGGAATACAAATAATAAAACGAAATGGATAACAAAATATAGCATTGAAAAAGTTCTAATTAATAAAATTGAGTATCATCTCCTATGCAAAATAATAATTGATTAGTTAAAACGATTATAATTAAAAATGCAGAGCACTACCACATTAATTAGCAATACGAGAATTCGCTAATGTTAAGATCGCTCATTGAGCTTAAAAAGTTCTGAAGAAAAGTGTGGAAATAAAAGTACTGGGTGTTACTAAGATCCGTTATTTAACAAAGTCTTGAGGGAAAAAACTTTTTAATCGAATCAACGTGAGCCACAATGACAACAACGAAGTGCACGCATGCGCAACTTAGAAATGAAGACTCAACTCCAATTGTGCGCATCTCAAAGGTGGTAAAAATTAAAATAAAATTTCTCCGACTGCTACTAACCTTTTCATGAGAGAAGTTTGTGTCCGACTTTTCACCCTTTTAAGCTTCCAATTTTCTCGCTTTTCATTCTGAGTAACTCTTTTACACAGATGTAGCTTAAAACTTTACATTCTATAGAGAAGAACATGCATCATCAAAAATTACTTTCCATTCCAAATTGTCTTAATTATATATCCAGCAAGACTTTTAGCAATCCAAAATGTATTAATATCATTTTAAGCTTTTAGAAAATTTAAGTACTATAATATACAATAATCAAAGATAAGGTCAAATGTTTTTCAAAAAACGTTGTAATGAATTGATTAATGCATCAAATAGGTTTTTCTTTTCAAAAATTTAGTAAACCATAAATTAATTTTGATGAAAAAGATGAGACGAAATCCGATTGAACATTATCTGTAAGTTACACATCAACAATTAATTATCGGTTAAATATAAATAGGCGAATACATAATCCTGAGATAAAGGACCATTATATAAACTAGACAAATTAATAGTCTCATTAATTAAGAGTATAGAATTTAAAGTGATTTTTTGATTGTTTATTAGACAAAGTTTATTTAACAAAACAAAATTTTTTTTTTAAATGATCAACGGTTGGTTGTTTTGTTTTAATGCCTGTTAATATCCTCATAAGACCGATGTCAAATGTAATTATAATATATTTATTGCAGGAAGAGATATATTGCTAAATTACAGATTGTAAATACACAAAGTCCAAAGCATAGATTATAAACAAACTTGGACACATATTTGTCTCTAAAATTAACATATTTTAATAAGATTTAACTTCAAACTATACCAACAGATATGGACATATCACAACTAATCAATCTGTTTTAAACATTTTTTTTCAAATGACCTCTTGTCAAAATAGAATTTATGTAACTTTAAATACAATACAATGAAAAATTCTTTTTACAATTACCTTTAAACTTATAATATGCAAGTTTAGTGTATTCCTAAAGGAAAAATGAATCTCGTTGTGTTGCATCGAAATACAACAACGCGATTTATTAGAAAATCTTTAGAAATTTATAAGTGAGATATCTCGAATTCCCTCTCTTATACTTCTTTTCCGTATTATGAGGTGTATTCGAATTTATTTGTCTATGCGTAGTCCCTAGTGGCCTCGATCACAGCATCTCTGACCAAGATTACTCTCCAGGGCACTCATACAAATCGGACTACCCTTCCTTCCAATAAACCTGGTCTATTCAGAGAGTACGATTATTCTGCAAGTGGCAATTTCCAATGTCGACGAAAACTGCAGCATCCGCAGGAGCATTAACCTACACTATTGTCCTTCACCTGTTAAATATTTATCAGGATAACGTGTACACACACCGCGGTCTTCGTTACAGATTACTCAAATAATTGTAAGCCCATCAGGACATAGTTCACGAGAATTCAATGGATTAAATTGGCAGTTCGAGTTTTTTTTCGTCTTTTACTTGAAAGCGACTTTTTGTATCTGAAATATAAATATGTAAAATAATTAATTAAAAACAAAATCACTTATTTGGTCATATTTTGTTGCCAATGGATATGATGTATCGCTGTTTATTCCTCAAACACCCGTATAGTTTATTTGATTAAAATATGTAAAATGTGGCAACAGTATATTACGTTTAAAAAAAAAGCTCATGCGTGCTACAATCAAACTTTCTTATCAATTATTATTCTCTGCTACAATATATAATTATACAAAAATATGGTTCTACTTTCATTAATTATAAATGCAAAATGCATTTCTATTTTTAAAATAAAAAATTCAGTCTTTTTCAAAAAGTGAAATATTGTAAAAAATTGTTGCTCAACTCGTTTAAGAATGATAAATGAATTCAATATTATAATAATTTATAAAATCCACTTTCCACTTTTATTTTTTTATTTCATTTCTATACATATTATCCTATATTTATAGAAATATAATATTATATAATATTGTATTTTTATTCATGATTTAGCTACTTTTTAGAAATGGGGTAAACATAGTTTTTCCTGTATTGCATTATTGATTTTTCAAAAATCTCATACTTTAACAGATAACTTATTGTATTTGTTGTATACATATTGTAAACTAAACAACATAATTTTAATACTTTTAAAATTGATTAAGAGGATTAAATTGACAGCTTATCACGTACGATCTTTTTTATTTAATATAATTGTTATTTTTAATATTTGATGTTATTTATTTTATAAAATATTTTATCAATAGTATTCGTTTGATTTTATTTGTATTATTTATTGTACTAGTATGGTAGATTTAGATAATTCAAAATATCGGATGTTTATATAATAATATTAATAAAAAATAGTAGAATAATGACCACCGATCACTCAATATTATATTTGAAGGGAATTATATACTTTATTTCATTTATCAACGCATAAAAAATCCTAATTATCGGACAGCCCGACTATAGTTACAATTTAAGCTCTAACTCCCTCTCATTCTCTGTCTCATTGTTTTAATAACATTGGAAAATTCGACTGGAAAATATGGTTCAACGCAGCAATTAGTATGTAATTAAAATGAAAAAAGGTAACGAAAGAAAATTTAGGTCAACCAAATCGAAACCCGAGCTTGGACCTAGTGTTCCGGGGTTTCCCCGGTCCAGCCATTGGAGGCTGCAACGATGTAAAACGCATCCACACGCCGGATACTCCGATACCGGAATACGCGCCTGATAAATTGCTGTACGAGCTCAGCTTTAAAAAAATAAGTAAACTAACCGGCAAAATTAAGTGATACGCTGCATAATAATGTTGTATATAAATAATAATGTCATATGTACGACAATTTGTCATATGTTAGATTTTCAATGGTGATTTTTATATGTAAGTATAAAAAGCAAGAAAAACTATGTAATAAAACCTATAAAAGTTGCTTGAAATGCAAAAAATAGCAAATTTATAATAATTAATGCTGAATGTTTCGACAATGTGAATTTGAAATTCTAAAAGACGCTTCATAAATTGTACATTGAAATCCCTTATACGAAAAAACCTTATAAATCAATAATTATTTAATAACGAGAACAACTAATTCTATTAGTTTGTTCAATAACATAATATGAATTATACAATAAATTTAATTAATTCCGATGGTAATATTAATTTCTGGGATATTATTCACAATATAAATGTACATTTATCATTATAAAATAATATATTAAAAATCCATTGAATAAATTTATTTCATAAAATCATTGGTACATATTAAAATTGAAAAAAAAAAGATTAATTTACACTATTATAGAAATTAAGTTCCTTAATTTTAGACTATTACCTTTACCAAATTTTTTTAATTATTTTTAATTAAATTTGAAATATCGTTGATTTTAAGTTCAAAAATGAAGGCTAAAGTTTAAAATTGAAAAATTAAAATGTTTTGGATACACTACCCTTTTTCAAAATACTGGTTAATATTGAATAGTTACCGAATACAATATTTAATAAAAGCAATGTCAATAAAAACTATTTTAAAAACATTTTTATATACTGTACAATAAACACATGTAATAATTACAAATAAACTATTTATTATTTGTTTATTTTTCATACAAAGTTAAATTAATTTTATATTTTATTGATTATTTAAACAACCACCTTAAAATAATAATGAATTCATATTATAGAAATAGATAATAAGATAGTTTGTACGTTAAAATTTATTTTATTTTATTTTTTATGTATAATTAATTTTCTATAATATAAGGAAGTTAAAATATCTCAACATTAGATATGAGTAAAGTAAAAAATATTAATTTTCATTTCCTATTTTTTAAATTAGCACGCTAAATCTAGAGTTTATCTTAATTATAAAAATATAATTAAAATAGAATGTTTGTTGTTGTAATTGATAGATCAATAGTATCCTACTATATTTTAATTAGTACAATTTAAAAATTTTAAGTTTATAATCATAAGAAACTACTAACTAGGTTATATAATTTTTTTAAATTACTAACGCGAGCTCATAAAAATCTAATAAATTTAATGAGTTTGCGATACAATTTTGAATAATTGTTATGCAGACGAGACTCAGGTGGCACACATGAGACTATTTTATATTAAGTACATTACTTGAGCTCTTTGAAAATGCTTTAACTATATAACATCGTATTTATCAAAATACATAACTATGCAAAATTTCTATCACAAAACAAAATAAAAAATTTATGAAATAAATTAGATGGTAGTTTGGATATACTTGACTAGAATACACTCATGTGTGAAATCGAGACGAAAGCACATATAAAATAGTGTACGAATATAAAATTTGAGCGAGGAAAGCAGTTATTTTTGCCATTTCATAGAGTTCAAACGTGTTTATATACTGATCAAAACAGAAAAAGCCTTTTATAGTACATAAACACTTTTTTCACTCAAATATTTTACTTATATAGACCATTTGATTAAAAAAACAGTTGATTTCAATTAAATTGATCACGTAGTGTACTAAAACAGTAATTTGTAATTCGAAGTCATTCAAGGCTAAAAATGTAAAGGAATCAGTGCAAGGCTAATGTGACCTATCTTAGTCCAAAAATTCGATCGCTGATCAATAAAGAAGAACGAGCCTCTTTGCTAGATATCATAGATATCAAATATATATACAGTAAGTAATACAAAAACTGCTACCAAATAAAAAAGATAAATTAAAAATAAATAAAGCAATCTCACTTATAAATAAATAATTCGAAATACTAGGTAACAATGACGCAATGGATACCGAAAGCGATAATATTAATAGCGATAATATTATCTGATTAGAAGAAAGAATTAAGCTGAAAAGCCTCGGGCACAAAACCAGGCTATCACAAGCTTTCAAACATCAAAAAAAAAGAAAAAAAAAGGAAAATAAACAGATAATGATAAAAATCCAACAAAAAGACTCACCTCAAGCCACCCGCATGGCAAATGCACAAACATCAATACCTATAAGTATAAAAACCACCACCTATAAACATTCATTATGTTAAACTAACAGATATTTAATAAGCTTGTACGCACTAAATTAAAAAGCATACTTCCTAATATAAAGAATAAATGCATTCAAATGCACAATTTATCTGTAAAACATTAAAGACTTTGACGACTTTGTACAGCTTTTAAAATCAATTAATATACTTTTTTACACCTACATTCACAAAAAGCAGCAAACCATTAACGTTATTACTTCAAGGTATTAAAAGCTCTTATAGTGTGGAAGAAATAAAAAACGCTTTAAATAAAAATGAAATAAAAGATGCACAGGTCACTAACGTGTAGAAATTTTAAGCGAAAAGACCTACATTAAACAACATAAATCTATCAATATTTCTCGTTCAATTTTCCCCAAACAATAATTTATCAAGCACTTTTAAAATTAAAGTATTATTATATCAAAAATATCTTAGGAAAAAATCTCTTTAGAAAAAATTGAAAAGAAAGAGTACACGTGGTGCTTTAACTGACACCCACAAGGACATAACCATCGGCTGTTTGAATTATTATTGTATTAAATATAATGAACCGAGCAAATGTTGGAAAAAGTTCGGAAAAATGCGATTTTAGATAAAGAAAAAATCCGCCAACTGCAAAATCTTTGGTCGACAGGCCTCATACAGTGGATGCCTCAAGATTATTGGAATTAAAAAAAGATTGTCAGAAAAAATAGAAAATACCACAGAAGAAAAAATGAATAGAATAACAAAAATTTATAATAAATATAATTAAAACTTAAAATACTCAGATACAGTGAAAAACTCTTTACACAACACTTCTTTTCCCCTTTAATAATCCTTTTACCTCCTTTTATAACTTCGCTGTCAAACACCACCGACCACATTTAACATTTAAATAGCACGTTCGAACAATTTCAAAAAGGTTTTATGCAATTCATTAATAACCAAAAACATCAGCATATTTAATCAACAAAAATAACAATTGGATAAATTTTCTATACGATGCTTTTACTCTAGTTCTGAATAATGGCAAATAAATTTAAAATATGATCAAAAAATATCAATATGATCGTATTAAATAAAATAAAAATTATCTCAATAAATGTGAACTCAATAATTTTCCATGAGAAAAAGATATGATCTGTTTGAACTGTTAAATGAACATCAAACGCACGTAGCTTTCTTATCGGACGCTAAATTAAATAATAAACATTTCTTGACTCTCAAAAAAATATAACATAATTCGGAATGACATACCTAACGTAACAGGAAGTGGAGGCACTTCATTTGTAAATTTCTCAATCAAAAACACAATCAAAGTGATAAGCATGAAATAGATAAAAATGTCTAAAAATATTATATGCTTGAGATAGTTTTTATTACGCTACAATAATCTCAACTAATATATAAGTCAAGTTGTCATTTATTATAAGAATCCACTTTCAAAAAAGTACTATTTATAATAAGCACTAATAAACATATTTAAAAAAAAAAATGAAAAAAAAAGTGAGCCAAGCAATATCACTGAGTAAAGTATTTCATGTCGCATACATAATAGGACTACAGGGATTTACACAATAAATTTTTATTAATATTTTAAGAATCCATTATCTTACTAAATTTTTTTTTCTAATTCAATTCAATTATTTTGTGCTCAGCTGGTTTCTTATATAATTATATAATATATAATAATACCAGTACTATTTTCAAACCTAGATTTAATATTTAGAGAATATTGAACGATATACAAGATCTAATTTTTTTGTTTTTTTTTTAATATAGTAAAGAATATATATTTTAAAAAATATAAGACAAGATTATAATAAAAAGTTATACTGTGTTAACGAAAAAAGTGATATGTATATATTTATATTATTAGATATTTTTAATTCAAAGGATGAAAAATTGATTGTTATGAATTTTTATCATTAGCCAAAATATTCAGTAGAAGATATTGTATTAAGTTTATCAGAAAAATTTAAAGTACCATTTATATATTTCTATAATTTTTGGAGACTAAAAAGTACAACATAATGTTTGTGTAAAATATTTAAATTTAGTTCGTGATAAATAAATATTAAATTAATTATATTATATATTAATATGTTTTTAATACTTTCAATAGATTTCTATCCTATACTAAGAATTATCATAATACAAAAAAGAATTACTTATTTTAATATTGATTACTAAATTCAGTTATTATTTACTAAAATATTATACAGATATTTTTATTTTATAATAAGTTCTATAAAATTACATGATTTCCTTTTTGAATTGTTACATGTTAGAGTTAATTAAATATACGTATAAAATCTATACTATTTTCATATCGTATATATTACCTCATTAAAACATCTAACCGAAAATATTTTATAGATATTCAAAACTGTTCATTTATTTTGAATATATATTACTGAATATTTTTTTATTTTTTTCAATATATAAGACTTACGGTATTCAAATTTGATGATACATCCAATATATAAATCTAAAAAAAAATTAAATATTTACATTTCTATAGTAATAGATCTTGATTGATTGTACTAAATAAAAATTTATAAAAACATTTTTTGCCTTTTTTCTTTTATTTGTAACCCCTCCATTACAAAATGTTATCTTAATTATTACAAGTTAATTGTATTATTTGATTTTTGATTAAACATATTAAATTACACAGGTAAAGCATTCGATATAGATGGTACGCCACAGGTTAAAGGTACTTTGTAGAATTTGACTCATAATTTGCGGGAATCTCTTGTGTTGGTCGACTAATAATTAAATGTATGCTAAACATGATATTTAGTATAAACGTATGCTATAATTAATATCAAATTATAATACTCAATTACGCTAAAATTGATGAAGTAAATTATTTCTCCTTTCATATTAATCATAAAAGCAGAAGATGCTCACTTTGATTCAATTTAATTTCAGTAATATTCTAATGTGTATGATTATTTATTTTAATATATATGAAAATGAATTTTTTAAAAATATTTATAATCATATAAAGTATTATACTTTTTTTTTTATTTTGTAGTTAAATAGAATATTGATTAAAACATGTATTCAAATATTTTGTCTTAAGCGTGTAATTCACGAACTAAATTCACTAAATCTATTATTAAGTTCCTAAAGTAAATGCCTATCACTTAATGTATACATATTTGCAATGTTATTTATAAAAATATATACAGTAAAAAATGTTTATAGAATGTTTTTATTTTATATTTTTTATAGAAATTTATTTAGAAATAAGAATATGTATTTTGAAATGAGTAAAAACGCGTATTTAAAATAACTGCAAATAAATGTTTTTGGGCCAAAGTATTATTCTTTCAATTTTTGTGTAAAAAATACTTTAGATTATATATTTATATATTGGGTATTTATTTACATATTTTTATTTTTTTAGAGTTGATTTTTCAACTGAACTAAATCTACAATAAATTATCTTAGTCACGATCCGACAAAATATCAAGGGATCGAAAGGCAGCGAGTCCGCATGTTGACCACAGAATAACCACAGGTTGATCAAGGATTGACTAGAAATTGATCGGCGGTCAACTCTGGGCCCGAAAAAAAGTTTTCCGACGTGGAAAAAGGATTTAGGTCTTGGCGTAGATGTTGAATCTTGTAGTTGTATCCGCATGTATTTAAATAAATAAACGCGAATCCATGGATTATATTGAGAAATATTGAGTTTGATTTAGTTACCTCTTTCCTGTACTATGGAAAATTAACAATTTATATATTTATTTTTTATTTATACACTGTAGATTTCATTTATATTCTTTAAAATTAAACCTTTCTATCTATTCATATAAATATTTGAATATCATAACACCATCACATGCAGTTTAGATCATTTAAATATTTCTTTGAGATTTAACATATATTTATTGGTAATCTGTAGTAGAATATTTTTAATATAATTGTTTATTTTAATTGTGAAAAACGCATTCCGAATTTTCAAATTAAAATTTAATTTTTGAATACATTAATTAAGAAAGGAGAAAAGTAATAAAATTTACAATTGTAATAATAATATAGAAAAAGAAAAAATAAGAGAGAACAAAAAATAATAATACATGCATACATGGAAATTGATTAGCTAAACATGCATTAGATAGCATGCAAAAGTTTAAAAATCAAGTTGAAAAATTTTTTCTGTTTATAATTTTTTATAAATATTCTATAGCTCTTAAGTTTTATTTGATTGCTTGTTTAATTTACTTGTTTTTTAATCCTCAACAAATATCTAATAATAAACTACATTAGTGCGTAATAATAATTATATGCTTAAATAATAATAATATTTATCTAATAAAAAATAGTGTTAATGGTCGAAAGGTCATTAACTACTAAAACTAAAACATTTCATTTTTTTATGCTTGTGATATATTAATAGAATTAAGCTACTTACATGTTTGTGAAATTTTTACTTTTTTCGTTTACTTCATTATTTGACATGTTTCCCAGAATATTATAATGCATTCAAAGTTTGTGTTAACGTATAAAAAGTGATTTGTGATTTTTACTTTGTATAAAATATACTATGTAAATATAGTTTTCAACAACAATCGTATAATTTTTAATAATATTTATCATAAAATATTAATAAGTAATGTTCAAATTGTTTTTATAATTATAACTACAAATTATAATTTCAACAGCAACATATTAACCAGTTGAGTACGCTTAAATAATAATTGCATCAATGTTATTATAGATGGCGCCAAATAAATGCTTGTGTTGCATAAATAATAGCCGGAAAGCAATAGTTTGTATTTTATTTCCAAAAATACCAAAGTATTTAAGTCTATCGTACAAGATACTCAATATTAATTCCGTAAAAAAATCAATTAAATTATTTCTTAGAATAATTAATAATCAGGTAGAGTGTTTAAAAGATATTTTTATACTATTTTGATAAAATTATTTATATGTTCATAACAATGATTATTATCCTTTCGTTGTAATAATCCTCAACGAGAAATGATGGCATTTAAATATTGATATAATTAAATAAAGAAAATACGTGGATACCAAGAAATGAATAACGAAAAAATTATTTTTTTTGAATTTCTGGATTTCTCTTACAAAATGTGGCGAGTGCCCTCCGACGGCGATATTTGAAAACAGGCACTTAAAACAAAATACAAAACAAATGTAATATTTAATGTACAGAATAAAATTTGTTTCATTTGAGCCCAAATTTAAAATCTTATGTATTTACAACTTTTTTTAGCAGTTAATAGACTTAGATTATTGTAGATTTATTAATTAATAATAAATTTCAGTATACAATTATAAATATTTACTTATTATATTAGTAAACATTAACATTTAATTATTAAATTTTTTTAAATTAATATATGTTTTCACAATTTTACAAGATATCTTAATTACTTTGTACTAGGTTTAAGGATGATAAAAATGAATAATTCTTAAATTAATTCAAAAATTTATTTTATATCTTATAACTTTTAAAGGTATGTACAACTTTTAAAAATCGCAAATTCAATTATGCATTCCTTGAAACGATTTAAATAACAATTTGAGGGTAACGGACAATTAGTTCATTTAAAATATAATAAATAAACTATATTTGTTTTAATTTGTTGACAAGCTTTTGAATTAAAATAATAAATCGCACACATCATATAATCACGCTGTTGAGTCAACCAAAATCAAGAAAAAGAAAACAAAAATACTTCATATACATAAATGAATTAATATATTAAAAATAATGCAGAATTTTGTAAAGTACTTTTTTTGTCTATTATGATTCTTTATGTAAAATAAAAAAAAGTACTATTGTGCCGTTCTTCACCACTTCTATAGGATGTGCGTGCACACTTACTTATAGATAATAATTATTTTTTCAATAATACTCAAGAGGAGAACCAAAAAAGGGGTTCTTAAGGTACAAAACTCGCATTATCGATCATTCAGTAAGAATTACAAGTTTTTTACGAATTACAACCCATTGATTCTTACCCATTTTAAATTCCGTCTTTTGCCTTACATATTTCTAATACATTATTCTTAGTTTTACATCCTTTTGAAAGATGCCGCAAAAAAGAAAAAAAAAAGAAAAAATAACGAATTATTAAAATTGGACATAAATTTCTTTTTATTTAATGTGTGCTAATTTTCTTATGTCGTATATGATATTAAATATATACATGTACAACTCATCATTTATGAGTATCTGTAAAGAGCTGGATAATTTAGCTATTTCATAAACAGATTTTTTGTAAATTATTATTAATCATTTGGATAAAAATATTTTTTTTTTAAATAATGTAAAATAAGGAAATTGCATATGTAATGCATTGGGATGAATCATGAATTCACATTGAATAATTATTAAATAAGGAAAATTAATCATAAGATATTCATATTCGCATCAATTTCATTATTATTTATTTTCGAATCATTTGTTAAACTTAATTATTAAGATTTTGTCAAATCGTTAAGTAAAGTAAATAATAAGAAATAATTTTTTTTGAAATAATAAAAAATAATAAAAATTGTAATATTTCCTGAAGACAATTAATATTTAGTTTAAAACAAGTATACAATACATTTTGTCAAACTCATCCTCATTTTTATTTTTGTAATTATGAAATTATATGAAACTACGTGTACACATATAAAATTATGTATACATGTATTTACATTAATAATTATAGTAGCAAGGCTCGAAATCGAGCAGGTTTTCAAATTCTGTAAATCATTAACATTAGTCAATGACTTTATTAATCGCATTTTCACTCACAACATTCGAATAGGATAAAGTGATTACTCTTGGAAAACAATTACGTTTTTGGTAGCACAATAATTTTTTGCTTTGTATTCTTTATAGATCACTGCCATTATACATATTATACCATAAAACTATTCTTTATTGATATGAATTAAATAAATAATATACAATGCATGAATTTTATATAGTTTTAGGTACGACTATAAAAATACTAAAATCTTTACGGTATTGTAATAAAAGCAATAGAATTTTTTGAATTATTTACATTCAACTTCAATATTTAATTTTTTAATTTATAAATCAATTAAATTCTTTAAAAGTTCTGTACAAAAGAACATCTCACAGAATAATTAACTTTGATTTAAATTTTATGAGTTATGCAAAAATTCTAATAAAAAATAAACATTACAGAAAATAGAATTATAAAAAATGATTAATAAGTTGATTACCAGAGTCAACAACAAATTTAAAGATACAAATTATGATTAAATCAATTATTCGAAAAATCAATTGAGTCAAAAAGTCAATAATAATAAATGTAATATCAAAATTTTATAACATAAATAACAAGGATATTATTATTAGTATTACTATTGTAAGAAATAAATAAATTCTTTATAATAGATTAAGAAAGTATCCTGTAATAATTTAGAATGTATAGCATGATTATCTCTTTAACAAAAAATAAATATATAAATAATATTGCATAAATAGATTTATAAATTTATATTTATTTTATGGCAAATTTTATATTTAAGCACGAAATAAGCATAAACATAAACTTTATTTAAATTGGTGATAATTTGATAAATATTACAATAAAAATAAGTATAATATATGGTTTTTTGGAATACTATGATCACTGATTAATTGAATATCGATACTCTAAGAAGTGTCTTATATCTTAAAGTACATAAGTAAAGACAATAAACATATACATAAAGTTGGACTTTCAAGCTTTAGTATTATTATAAAAATTGTGAAGAAATTTTAAGATATTATAGATAATAATTGTAGTTGCTATTTTATTTGTTATTTTTTAATCATTTTAATTTAATTTTTTGTCAAAACAACGTACTATAACAATAAAAACAATTTATCAATAGGAGTCTATATACTATAGTGAGATATATAAATTCATAGCATATGAACATTTTTATACAGAGTATAATTATTTTTGGAGGTAGCTCATTTTGTTAGATAAGACAATAGAGTCCATGATAATTTTCAAATTGACTAACTTATATGAGCTAATTGAGTAGAAATTTTACTGGTGTTTTTAAAACTGACATAAGCATAGACTGAAGCTAAATTACTCGAGGGAAAATTGACTAAATATACAAGACTCGATCTAATATAATACATACTAATTGATAGTGCACGAATTTATGTTTATTTCTGAAGAAAAGACAAAATATATAGTTCCTTAGTTTTTTTTTTAATATTTTAAAACATATTGAAATATTTTGATAATATGCCCATGTTTTAATAGAAAATTGCCATAGTTAATAATTTTATATCATTGTGTGGTAATAAATATAAGATTGTTGAGCTGAATTCTATTTATACAAAAATTTATAAGTTAATTTCATAATTATAAGCAGTTATATACAGCAATAATTTAATTTCTGAATACTTCAGAAACATTCGATATGATTTGTATAACTCTTTAAGATGAAGACATAATTTTTAGCATACAAATAATAAAATTGTGTACAATTCATAGAAGAAAGACTAGCTAAAATACGTAGAACTGACATACAGTACTATCTCGATTGATATAAACAATCTGTCAAAAACTTTCATTGTACAGAAAACATTAGAGGACAAATTAATAAAGTTTTTAGAAATTTCAAAGAACTGTGTTGATATTAATTTTGAAAACAAAATAGAATATTTATTCAATGCTTGTATATCTTAATATAATTATTTTAAAAACTAACATTACCGTTTTTTTAAATGAATAATTTTTTACTACAATTTTTTAGAAAAAAAGCTCAATTTTCTTAATTAACTAATAGTTTATATGGTATCTAATATAGTTTCCAAAGAATTTGTAAAAATTAAAAGTATGTTCATCAGTCTTCCATAAGTAATCATTGTTATATTCCTTTATCATATAATAGCTTCTTCTTTATAGAAAATGCATCTTACTTTCTCTGTTATGCGTTCTTCCAATACATACTTACACCAATAAAGTGAAAAAACAAAAAATAAACAGAGAATCATTATTCTCTATTTCACAGTAATTAATTATTTTTTTAAATAAAAATTTTAAATTACAGCATATAGGTTGTTCCCAGCCAAATGCAACGTCATCTTTATATTTGTTACATTTTCGGTGCATTCATTATCGCTCTTTCATATGTTTCCACCGCTAGGATAAAATGGAAAAGCTCCGAACTGAAAATTGACGGGCGTCTTCGGTGAGGCGCACGTATAAAGAAAATCATCACTCTGCAACTGTGTCCTGTTAAGATTAGGCTCACTTGTTGACCTTGTAATTTTAGGCAAACCCCTTAGAAGGCTTTCAAGATTTACTAATATCTGCCTGAATATTGGCCTTTCTTCTCTCGAAAATTTTATACAGTCTTCCGTGAGTCGTCTTAAGGTCTTCGGACAATCCGATCGGAGTTTATTTAAATCTGGACGTAAATAACCTCTACCTACCATAAACAGTATTTGATCCTTATTGTTGACATGAGAGTAAGGCAGCTGTCCAGCTAACAACTCAAACAGCACGACTCCAAAAGCATAAACATCTGATTGGAAGCTGTAAGGATTCTCCTCTTGCATCCTTATAACTTCTGGAGCCATCCATAATATGGAACCCGTCGGCTGATGGAACTGTAACGAACCTGACCATCGCGTTTTGGCGGTTGCGAGGCCAAAATCGCCTATCTTCACAGTCAGATCGTCATGCAGAAATATATTATTACTCTTCAAATCTCTATGAATTATATTCTTTGCATGAAGATAGTCCATGCCTTGGGCCGTTTGTCTGCCGATTTCAATAAGTGTTAGTAGCTGAAATTTAGACTCGAAGACGTGAAGATGCTTGTAAAGTGATGAACCTTCACACCACTGCGTTACGATCGCTAACTGAGGTTTACTAACACAGCCCATAAAAAGCAATATATTAACATGGCGAGTTTTACGCAACACCGCCACCTCGTTCTTGAAGGCCTGCAGTTGTGCTGCAGTTGGTATCTTGACATTAAGTGTTTTTACGGCAACGGGTCCATGCCAGTGAGCCTTATAAACAGTCCCAAATGAACCTGAGCCGATGCGTGCCCCAACAAGAATTTCATCAGCTGAAATCTCCCAATCTTCAATGGATTCTCGTGGTGCCAATAAATTCTTGGAGCTCTCATCTGCAGAACGCGCTCGAGGTCGTTTAGGCCTAAGGGTACTCGTAGGGCTTGCCTGCGTTGATTGGCTATGTTTGGTTGGACTTTCTGCAGGGGAAACAACAGTTTGTGGCGGACCGACAATCCGACAAAGACCTTGTACACGTGTATATTCTTCGAGGTTAATGGGCTCACCACCTGGACCAGGTTTTACAGTATTGAAGCAGACATTAGGGGCGGAACTTGATCGATCCTGTTGACCTAAACCACGTGGTTGTCTTTGAGCATGTGATGATTGCATGCCTCGCGAAAGTCCATAGCCTGAAGGTAATTGAAGAATACCGGCACTAGTTTCAGGATTATTGGCTAAAAGAGCTTGGTAATAAGCGTCCTGCATGCGAACTTGATGGCAGAGAGCAGGTACACCATTGGCGCAGCGCTGATGAAATCGGTAATTGCAGGTGCGGCAGTAGAAACCTTGGAAAAGAAGCTTATGACAACACTCACAAAATGCCAATGAGAAAAATGTTTTGCGTACAAAGTTGTGGGATATCGAGGTAGCAATGGGAAATTTGTCCAGTATTTCAACAGATATCTCATCACATTCTAAGGAGGAAATGTCCGCATCCCAGGGGATGGAATACTTAGCATTATCCGAAGCCAGAATATACACAACGCACATTTCTGTCGTAAGATTGCGCAGTTTCATGGCCTTGGCCAGGGCATCCCTAAGGGAAAGACCCTCTCGCACCTGGACACTAGTACGTTGCTGATTGGGTAAATGAGCGCGAAGCAGTGATTTAAGGGGTGTGCGTGAGCTCCTACGATAGAACTTGGGTCCAGTTGAGCTACTAATTGCAGAGCTGGTGCCAGATTCTGTCATGCTACTTAAGAGCTCATTTAACTTGTGTTCTTTGGATTCGAGTTCATGAAGTTTAGAGGTGAGCTCCTGGTATTCCGTCACGTATATAGATGGTGGATCCTGGAATCCTGAGAATCGATTGTTGAGAGCATCGATGTTTTGTCGCGTCACGTGAATAACGCTTTGGATATTACGCAGCTCATATCTATTAAAAATATAAAATTTAGATTAAAATTTTTAATTTATCTTATTTTATATTTCATTACATTTATTTATTTTTCTTAAAATTAAATATTAAAATAATCAATTATCACTAATTATTATTTATTTATTAAGAGCAAAATTTATTAATTATAATATATTTCAAAAAATAGTTATTTATAAAAAACTAAATTAAAAATATGTATATTTTAAAATTTTACTTTAAATAATAAAAATCTTAAATAATTTTTTAAAAACTCATAAATATTTTCTAAATATTTAAAAATATAGTTTAGTACAAAATTTTAAGTTATATTAAATATTTATTTGTAAATATTTTTTACTTTATTACACTTTTATTCATATATAGTTTTTTTACTATTATTTATAGTATAACGGTAAATATTATTGCCATTTTACTTTTATTAAATTACAAAATATTACAAAAAATTATAAATTAATAATATTACATAATTTTATACAGAAATCAATTGTCTTTTAAAACAATTTTTTTTACAAAATAAATCAAATAAATGTTTAATAATAAATTTCAACTTTTTTAACCAAAAAATTTAATCCACATAAATCATAAAAAGTGAACATTATTAAACAGTTATTCAAATAAAATTATTAATCAACATAAAAAATTGGATATTGATCATGATATATTCAAAACTTTTAATTTAGGTGATCAGAATCATCAATTATTTCAATTTTTAAGTTCTTTATGATTTTAATCAATTTATTAATATTAATAAATATTATTATGATGAATACCTTAACGGATCTGTATCTAGGTAGATATCTTCAGAGTCACTGAATTCACCTTGTTCTATCCCTCTGGAACACATTGTGCTCTCAAGGGTGATACGAACCCTTCTCCTTCTATGTCGACGACCAGTAGTTGAATCTATCTTTTCCTTATTACAATGACTTAACTGATCCTTGATTTCTTTTGTTGGAATAAGTGAATAGAACCTGCATTATTTAAAAAAAGCATTATTTTCAACATCTATTTATATTGTATTTTAAATATTTTATCTATACACTCTCTACTATATTCATTGAAAAAAATTCAATAAATTTATTTTAAAAAAAGCACTAATTCATTATTAAAACATTGATAGACTAATAATAACTCTATTGAATATAATAATAACTTTATCGTATATTATTTTATTTCTTATTATTTTAGTAACAATAAATTTATTACATAAATTTTTAATTAAATAATTTTATTAAATTTATTTATTATTTAAATAAGGATACCTACATATTTTATAAATTTATTATTAAAAAATGTATACACATTTGTTTTTGTTTAAATATTGAAAATTTTTTATATATGTTCTAAATAAATAAGTTTCAACTTCTATAAGATATATCATGTGATTTTTTAAATATGAAGTTTAAATTGTAAAATTGGAGTTTAATACAAATTTAATTTATATTTAAAAAATTGTTAACTCTTATAATTGTTCAAATATTATGTAATCATATATTTCAATTTGATAGGAGAATGAATATTTATTAAAAATAAATGTAATTTTTAGGTTAATAAAAATAGAATAATAATTAACAGTCATAAGGCATATTAAAATATTAAACATCTATTTAAAAAAAACATATAAACTTATGATTAGATTTTTATTATGATAAATATATAAATTCCAATTTTTGTAATTTTAATTTTAACTAATATAAACAAAGATACAAAAATTAAAGTAATAATGCACTGAATTGAACTTTTTAAACATTATTGTTTTAAATATAAATACTTTGTTTTTAATAAAAATTAATTTAATTTATTAATTGAAAATCTGATGAAATATTAACTTATAATGTAATTTTGGTAATACAAAAAATTATTTATTTTACCTTTTCCTCATATTTATTCTTTTCTTTTTACTGTTATTAATAGTATATTTATTTAATAATATAAAATGAGAACATTTATAAAAATATTTTTTAATTGATTTGATTTTAACTTTATTTTAAAAATATTTTTATCAGTTTTAAAGTTACAGACTCATCTAACAATAATATCTACATTAATATTTTTGAAGAGTCAGGATTTACAGTTAAGTTATTAAAATACGTGAAATGAGTATTGTACAATATGAATGTTAAACAATGTACGGAATACTTATTTTCTTTATTAAAATGCACAAGCTTATTACACATCAAAATATTTTTTAAAATGATTTATCTTTGTATGTAATTATATTAGTAATTTTCAAAGAAAATTGTACTTTTACAAATAAATGAAATTTTAAAACAATGGAGTCTAGTTTGATCAAAAATGTATTTAAAATTTTTCTATCAATAATAAATAAATTTGAATATATTACTTACAAAATTACAGTAATAAAGTCAATTATTTTTTATAGTACAATAAACGTAAATTTTAATTAATTTTTTTGTTGCTACAAATTTTTTAATCTTTCATGATATTTTAATTTATATTATACTTGAAGCTTTAATATTTACCATTTAAAACAATGATTTAAAAATTTAAATCACATAAATTCAGGTTAATTTTAATGTTCAATTTAGCATTGATTGCATAAAATACATTATTCTTAATTAATAAATTAAATATAAAATTGTACTTTAGTTCTTAAAAAAAAGTATTATAATAATTTTTTACAATGACTTTATAATTAAATTGTATAGTGAAAAAATAATAAAAATAAGATGTTTATTTTTAAAGATACCGCTTAAATAATATAATTTATCACAGACTAGATATTTAACAAATTAGAATTTTTAAACAACTCTCATTAGAATGTTGTGTATTGTGATAAAAGTCTATGTAATATTCACGTTGTTTCATAAAAAATTGTGATTTAAAAACTTGACAATAACTTACTTCTAGACACAATCTGTTAATCAATATAAAATCATAAGTATTCAATTGTGAGACTGGCCAAGGTGAGAGCTATGGTAGAGAAATTTTTGAGACTGTGTGAGTTTATTTTAGTCACCTGGATTCGCCGATTACGGCCATTGTCCCGGAGCTGATGAGAGCAGCATTCTGATGTAAGCCTTGGCTTACGACGGTGTCCTTACGATCACCAACAACGACCCTCGTTTGTACTCAACTCCTCGGTTCGGCTGTAGCCGACTTCCACCTCGCTGCAGCAAGTAGCACGAGTGCTTGGCGACGACAATCTCTGGACTGTGACGAGGATGACACCGGTGTCGTGGAGATACTTCGCGGCATGCCGCAGTGCTTATAGGTAGAACGTCGTTGGCTCCGAGAGAAGACCGGCGGCGACCTCGACGCTAGCGAGAGACCCTACGTCGTGCTCCTCTCGACTCCTTAACCTCGACAAACTGTCTCTTCACTGTTGATCTCGTTCGCGTTTCCCCTTTAGCCCCGACATTAATTTACAATGTCGCTCTCAAAGTCGTTGTGTACAAAGCGGAAAAGTTGGTTAGAGCACGCGGGAAAATGCGCGATAAGAACAAATGAAGACTGGACTGGTCATGAGCTCGTGCAGCAGCAGCAGTAGCAGCAGCGGGATGCGTGGTTGCGCGTACACACGAGTAGTAGTTGTGTGCGGATTTGTGCGTGTCCTCGGCGATTCCGACCGAACTGCGCGTCCGCACACGAGGGACCAGCGACCCGGGAGGTGCGAGAATAAACAAAAAAAAAAAACAGGGAACAGGCGCGGACGGACAGTGGGTTTTGCGAGGATTCGTACTATCAGCAGCAGTTGGTTCCCGCTTTCGGAGGTCGTTCCGCGAGCGACGAATCAGCAGCGGCACCACGCGCGACACCAACACGGCCAACGGCCAAAGAGAAAGCGCCCGCGATCACGTCTCGCTCCTGGGCGCTCGACTTCCTGGTGGTGGTCACTTCCTCAAAAAACCAATGGGTGTGCGCGCTCTGGGCCGCGACCAGCACTGATCAACAGTCAGCCCGCGACGCAAACCCGCGGCGAGACTTTGGAAAACGCCGTCGTCGCCCTTACCGCGCACACGCGCCGCTGACACGCGCACACCCGCACACACGCACACGGAAATGTGGGGGAGAACGTGAAGAGCAAGGTCGCGTCGTACCTCGCAGATTGCACAGGTCGCAGACGTGCAGGTTAGACTGCGACGTTTCGACTTGTGTACAGCAGCGCGGCGAAGCCAACATCCACGTCGAGGTTAAAAGTTTTTGAGGTTAAAAGTTGAAAGACTTTGGATGCGCGTCGAGCGTAAAACACCGATACAAACACGATTACAGTCGCAATCATTTGTATTTTCTCGCTATACGTTTAACTGTCCAATTTACAAGGTAACGATTGAGCTTCTAACGCCGACCGATAGATACGTCGATAGACATCTTCTGCGTTTTATCTTGAAATGCCGTTCCTTCACACTGGCGCATTCGATTTTCGCAATTTTCAAAAATTGGAGTAACCGTCGTTTTTTAACTTTCTTTCACCGCTGCGGGTACGCAGCCTCCGAGGAATTAAGATTATAAAACTTCCTCGGAGATTAAAAATTCCCCGGACTCTCGGTTAATTCGGGAACCAGCACCGCGCTCCCTACGACAAAGACTAGACGGAGCTATTGCGAGGAGTAGAAGAGCGGATGCTTAGGGCCGGACACGAGTGCGTTCTGGGGTCGCCGGCATCGGCCACCCTCGCCAAGTTTTCCACTACGTAAGAAGCGTGCATACGCAAGTGCAAACGTAGAAGGGGTGGTTGTGGTTTTCCCGGCCGGCGGGGCGGCTCGTATTTACGCTGCATTCCTCCTGCCTTCACCCTTGCCCCGGGTTGCTGACGTCAATGGCGACGGTCGCGTGTCGTGCCACCGATCCTTTTGACTTTATGCGAGTGCCCGCGGAAAGCGGCATGTACGTGGGGACAGAGACGACCTGATGATGAGGCGCGCGGTTGCCCGGGCAACGCACGTGCTCGCGAGAGGATCTGCGGATTTTAATTGTTCGTCGGGGAGAGCCGAGCGTACGGCATTGCTGGCGTAAACTCTCAAGGCCAAATCCGACTATTTTCTACGCTTTGCTTTCTTTTTTTATTCGCGGGCTCGTTTTTTCGTAACGCACACCCATAATGTGCATGTCGGTGTTCTTTTGATAAGAATGCCGTGCGAAATTTTTTGATCTTGAACTTTAATTGAAATGCTTTTGAAATCAAATTCCCAGGTGAATCAACGTCGTATTTTTATTTTTTCAGGAATTATTCACTTTCAACTTTGGATTTACTAACAAGTATCATCAAATTATATGTTTTATATAGTTCTTTTCTCATTTTTGAAATTATTGAAATTGTATTCAGTAAGCCAGAAAATCTGTTCGTCATCGATTGAAATATAATCAAAGGAATGAATTTACACACAATACAGTCTATCTAAAAAGAATATTACAAGAATTTTTGTCAAATCATGTTTTCGTTAAAAAAAAGAAGTAGCATCGATGATTTATATATAAATTTAATATGGAATTTTTACTTTTGTATTTTTATTTTAAAATTTTCTGTTTTAATTAAAAGTTTTTTTTGCTTTGTTTACTTTTGTACTTTGATTGAGAAAATTAAAAAACTTTTAATCAATTCAAAATATAAATAAATAAAGTGACATAGTTGAAAATAATTGTAATATATAAACATTTTTAAAACATATGGAGAACATAATCAGTTTTTTCTTTCTAAAAATAAAAAGTACGTGTTGATTTTAATGATGTTTATAAAAAATGTTTAAAATTATCTTATAGCACTTATATATATATATATTATTTTTCGTTACAAAAAGACGTAAATAATACAGTATTGATGAAACAGAAAAAATATCTAAGAAAGACTTGTACAAAATGTTTATTCTTAATTTCATTTTTTTTTTTATTAACATTTATTTGTGTGTATAATTATATTTGGCTCTAACAAATTATTTTTTTCCTATTTAAGATGTTGTGAAGATGCTAAATTCTACATAAATTGACACATGAGGTACATAAATTCAAAAATAAATGACTATAATCAATACTTATATATATGAACGGCATGGAAGATTTTGTCTATTTATTTATTGTATTAATAGAACAGCTTTCAAGAACTTACAAGCTTCATGTACGATTTATCAATTACAATGAAAAGAAATAAAACTAAAAATTAATTTTTAATTTACAATTTTTTCCTTTATTTTTTTGCAAATATAAATAGTGCAATTAATTATCTTCAATAACAATATCTCATACTATCGCTTAAAAATCGAAAGTAAGATAAAAGAAAACAAGATATCCAATTATATCAAGAGTAAAATTTTTCTGCTCTACTTTTGTACTTTTATAAGCGACACCATTAGGCTTATGAAAATGAGCAGAATATAGAAAGTGAATATAAAAGTTTGTTCTTACATAAAAATTAAGATATTTTTGTACTGCTATCTCATTAATCGCGCAAATTAGTAAGATACGCACACTACACGACGTTTCGCGAATTATATTTTTATGAGCTCGGCACTTTAATTTAAGCAGAACCAAGGAAAAGTTTGGACAGTTGCTCGAACAAGTGGCAGAGGCAGAACAACGGTGACATACAACATGACGTCCGGAACTTTGGCAGGAAAACTCGCATTCGTCACAGGTCCATAACAATATTTAACGTAGTTGTTGTTACGCATGGGTGCACATACCGTGTGTACGCATATGCCTGTGCGTGCGTGATTGCGTGCGTGGGTGTGGGTGTGGGTGTGTGTTTGTCTGTATATAGGTATAGATACAAAATCCATAATGCGGGTAAGGTAAAGGAAAGGAGAAGAAAGGAGGCAACGGGAGCAAGAGATGCGCACGTATTTCTTGGGGGTACACGTGCGCACTCGCCCCGGGGGTGGTACGAGGAAGCTCGTACAACCGAGGCACGCGCGATTGACGTGTGTACCGGCCGGGAACCGCGGGGGCGGCTGGCCGGGGGTGGCGGTGGAGGGCAAGACTTTCCTAATGCTGAACTTTTGCAGGCGCGGGCAGCGGCATCGGGAGGGCGGTGTGTGGTCTGTTCGCGAGGGAAGGAGCCAAGGTCATAGCCACGGATCAAAATGTCAAGGCCGCCGAGGACACGGTCGTGGAGCTCGGAGGTACGTCACGTGTGGAACGCCCATGCGCTCCCATCTTTTCTCTCTCGCTATCCCTCGTCTCCCTTTTTTTATCTCGGGATTTAACTAAATAAAGCGATAACGAGTAACTTGATATAACTGACAACTTATTGCGCGTTTATACTGGAATTCAATTGAAAATGCGCTTTGAACCGTCACACGAGCATTAGATACGTCAAACACTTGTTACCTGGCAAAAATAAAATCTGATTTTTTAATCCTACCAATGAGCACGTGTGACGTTAGACAGTTTTCAGAGTTTGATTTACGCCTAAAATTTCTATTTGAAACGTATTTGTGAAATGCAATTACGTTTTATCGAAATAACTGCATGCTTTAAGTCTTGTTTTACGATTCAAGCCAAGCGTCAAAAATAAAATTTTAAACAAAGCTGATGTTGACTTATTAATGTTACCAATAAATAAAGTAAAATAAACATGTAATTACGGTGATTCTTTTAAATTGAAGAGTAACAAAAATGTTTTAATTGCTATTGTAACAGAAAAATAACTTGTAATAAGCCTTTTGAATGCGTTAATTCTTATTGAAACAAAAAATTTTATTCGTATCAATAATGTTTTAATAATATTACACAAGTAAACCTATCATATAATTTATAATTGATGAATTCAATAATTCGTAAAAAATTAATTTTATAACAATACGTTCTATTTCGTTTTTCAAGATACACTACATTTTACTCGTAAATAATTTAAATTATTTACAATTATTTAAAGAATTAATAATAAAATAATGTAAATAACAATGATAGAGCATAGACTTTTAAATAACACCATTTGATCCATTGAGTACCCTTTTCATTAAGTGAAAAACATTGTTTCTAAATTATATTCAATTTATTTTTTAACTTTTATTAATTTTATGAAACGCGTATAAAATCAAATTATTTATTTCACTTATTTCTTGTTTTTATATTTAGGTTTGAAACACATTTCTCTTGAGTTAAATGTTTCAAATATAGATAATGTTCAAGATACATTTAGTAAAATAAATAAATATTATTCAATGGCGCCAACAATTGTTGTTAATGCTGCTGGAACTATAAACGAAAATAGTCTTTTAAAAATGAGTGAAAAGCAATGGGATGATATAATTGATATCAATTTAAAAGGTACTTTTTTGATTATGCAAACTGCCGCAAAAGCAATGATTGCTTCGGAAAACTCAAATGATGGATCAATAGTTAATGTAGGTTCAATTACTAGCAAAGTTGGATTAAAATATAACTGCAATTATGTTTCATCAAAAGCAGGTATTGAAGGTTTAACGAAAAGCGCAGCTCAAGAATTATCAAAGTAAGAAATAAATACGATTTTCTTTTTCAGTATTATTTACAAAATAATTTTATCATTTATATTTATTTTTAGATATGGTATTCGAGTGAATGCGGTACTACCTGGTTTAACAGATACTCCATTAATAAAACATATTCCCGAAAGTATACAAGAACTGATAATATCTAGAAATTGTATAAAACGTTTGGCACAACCAATTGAAATAGCGGAAGCAATTTTATTTTTAGCTTCAAAAAAAAGTTCTTACATTACTGGGGCTTCAATTGATGTTTCAGGAGGATTATTCTAAATTTTTTAATTTACAAATACAAATATATAAATTGTTACAACTATATGTCTTTGTATATAAAATAATATTTACTTTATATTTGCAGAACTATTTACAGTTATTTCTTATTAGCCTTTTTTTTCAATTTTTTTGCATGTTTATAAGCTTTATATTGTAATTTAGACTTTTCATCAATAATTTCTTTATATTTTCGTTTATTGTATTTAGAAAATTGTGCATCAGCCATAAGCTCATCAACTATTGTACGTTTTCGCTCTTTCTTTGTTAAACGTCCACAGTAGTAATTTATTGGATTATCCATAACTTTACCAATATGGAAATATTTTGGTAACACTTTCATATCATTTTTCTTATAAAAGTGTTTTGGATCTAATGCTGATCTCATTTGTAGAACTTCAAGATCATGACGAATTTCATCTGTAATTTCAGTTGCTGGAAGATTGAACCAATCTTTGCCTTTCGTTGCATTTCGTTGACCTTTTCTTGTAATCTTAAGCTTTTTCTCACTTGTATCATATCCTGGTACACGCTTTAACCGTTCAAAGCCAGGTTTTATAACAGATTTTTTAAGAATTTTTTCAATGGGTGCCACTGCTTTTTTCATCGCTTTTACATCTTTATCAAGATTAGGCTTTCTACGTTTATTATTCCATCCCATGTCACGTTCAAATTCTTCAAGGTCAATGTCATTAGGATCCAATTTTTTTTTTTGTTTCTTCGTGACAGTTTCTTTTAAATTTGTGATATTTGATATGTTAAGATCAAAACCTAAAATAATTCAAATATTTATTTTTAAAAAATTGATAAATTCATACTATTCACTTTTTTTATAAATTATATTAAATATTAATTAAATAAATTTAAAAGACACCATTTAGTTAAAATTATATTGAAATGCATAATAATTTTAATTACTGAAAAATATAACCTAAAATAACCAAGTTATGCAGAAAAAATTATTTACCACTGTTTTCAATATCGATATCGTCATCGTCATCATTTTCTATAAGTTGGTCCTTATTTTGAAGTTCAGATTCACCTTTTGTATCGATTATAAAATTCATTTTATTTTATTTATTACTTAATATTTGTTATATTATCAATAGAATAAACATGTCTAAACACAATAAGAATTACTCTTGCGCATGCGTTTTTAATAGCTGCCGAGTAAGGTTTTCGTACTGAATTACTACATATGATCTGACACTTGGAAGTGCTAAATATTCATTTTTCGTGTAACTACTGCAAAATAAAAGTGTGAGAGTTCAAAAAGTACAGGACGTAACTTAAGGATAAATAATATTATTACGCAAATAAGTTAATTTAATACTTATAATCACTTAAAGTGTTGTAATAAAATCCTCGGTGAAAGAAAAAAAAAAAAGAATAATGTTTTCCATAAAACCACAGAAAAGAAAATAAGATTCAACATATTAGATTTAATTTATATTTCTACATTTTAATTTCTTATATTTTTGCATTTATATGATGTTTTTATTTAATTTAAATTCATAATATATTTTATTTTATGTATAAAATAATTTGTTAAAAACAAAAAATTGTATAAAATAAATAACATGACAATTATTTTATAAGTTATTATTTAATATTTATTCATAGTATAATACAATGTTATGACACTATATAAATCAACATTTCATCAATATTTTTACCATTTTTCTTTATAATTTTTTTTCTTTTTGGTGATAATATAATAGATTTAAAAATAAATTGCATTTATTATTATGAAAAGAATAGTCGCATTGTTTCCTTAAAACTACATAAATCTTATATAAAAATATTTATAATTTTATTACAAAAAATGTAATTCAAACATTTTACAAAAATTATTTGAAGTCATTTATTAAAAAATGCTTAAAATCTTTCTCTAAAAAATAAATATTTTTTAATATTTACAATACATTGAACGTTATGTCTTCTATGTGTAATAAATTTTGATAGTTATTAAATTGGTTAATTATTTTCAAAAAATTTTCCCTTAATCGTAATTTAAATAAACTTTTTATATATTCATACTCTAAATCTTTAATTCATATTATTTTTTTTAAATCAGTTATGTCTATCTATATCTATATAATCAATTACTATCCAATAAATTCAAAGATGATCTTTTTGTCAGTGTTTTTATTAAATTATCAACTCTTTTAAATTATTAATTTTCTAAATTTGTTTAAGTTTTTTATATAGCTTTAGAAATAAATTAAGAACTTCCTATAATTAATATTGAGTTAAGTATAATTCCTACAGTAGCTATCCAAGCTTGCAGTTTTAATACTAATGAACTATATATTCCAACAGTAATGAAAAATCTAGAATATTATACAAAACATGAATTAAAAGTTTAACAACATTCATTTGAGTATTTCTCATGAGAGATCATTGCAAATAATAGTATCCAGTAAATTGTTTCTTATAAAAATTGTACATGGTACTTTAATTGATACAACTATTCCTGTTGTAATAACTAATGTAACATTTTATTTCAGTTAAAATATGACTATTACTTACTCAATAACCAACCATAGGTACCTGTCCCTTTTGATTCTTTAATTACTAGATTTTCTGTACTTTGTGAAAAAGTAATACCTTAAAAAAACTTGGTTGATAACAACTTCTTTAGCTATTGCATAAGCCATTAATTTGTAGTCATATTTTAAGAATATGACTTCCAATCACTGTTTATAATGAATATATTGTGAAAAGTGCTTCTGCTTATATAAAATTATTTATACTTATAATAGTTGATAATTTTCCATTAATAATAGCTAAAATAATTGTTCTTTATAAACGCATTTCTTTTAATATTAAAATTTATACTTTTTGAAAAATTATAATTGGATTTCATATCTACTCTTAGTTTGTTAAAGAAACTTCAAGTATATCATTAGCATTAATATTTATATTATTTATATTTTGTTGATAGTTTATTCAATTTTATTCTAATGATTTTGTGTTTTATTTATCAGCACCTAATTTAATTTATCTATTATCTTACAAACTATTAATAAATCTGGTGATTTTCATTGATTTTTCAATGCTTGATAACATATTTGCTACATTAGATATCTTACATTTCATATTATAACCTGAAATTGATTAGTAATTAGTACGTCTATTTAATTCAATGAATTGTCTAATATTATGATCATGATCTATTTCAAATTCAATAGAATATTTACTATTTTGCTGAAAATAACTAATATTTTATTTTAGTTAAGTGTGTCATTGCCAGTAAATAAACTTATATTGCTAACAGTTGGAAAATCTTTTGTTATATTTTGTTTTATGAAAAATTACATAATTATTGCAGCATCTACTGCTTGAAAGGACAATAACTTTTGAAGTGTTTCAAAAGTTTCTCCTTTTCCCTTATGTCTTCACTATGTATCTAAACTGATAAAAACTAAAAGCAGTAGTAGTGTAAAAACATATTTTTAGACTTTATTATTATTTATTATTATTATTATTATAACAAAAACTAATTCAAATGTAGATATAAGAAATTGTTGCTATCAGTTGAAATAAGAACGTCGATATTTGTTGTACCATGCATAATTGCTTTATATGTTTCAATATGAAAATGATATCCTTCAAACATTTGAACTAGTACTGATAATATGAATGATATCAAATTTTCTGAAGATAAACAAGAAATTATACAATAAATTTAATCTTCATTAGTTTTCAAACACATACATATCATTTAATATACCATTGTTTTCATGCATAAAACTCCAAATTTAAGTGAAACCAAAAAAGATGTTCTCCGTTTTTTAATTTCTTATCTATTATTCCAATGCCATTAACTTTTACTTTTATTTTTTTTTATATATAATAATACTAAAATCCAATTTTTGTATAAAAATACATGATAATATAAAGTTGAATCTGAATAAAGCCAAAATTAATTTATTCTTGTTGGGTTATAAATAAATCTATAGCGAATTAAACCCTTAATATAACTTTTTTTTATTTTATTCACACAAGAAGAATAATACTTATTATAAGTAATTTTACTCCTTTAATTTGAGAACCTTTTTTTATTTATACGTGTTGTTCATGGAACTTCTAAATCTCTTGTAGTTGTTAAAATATTAGTAGGTCGTCTCAAGACCTTATTATAATAAATTTATATTCTTTCACAAATAATATAAATTAAATCATTTTAAACGCCCACTTATTGTTTGTAATATTTTTCTATTGCCACAACGTAAGAAATACATGCTTTACTATTTATGTGAACAAAATATTTTTGTATGGTATTAGAACGTAAAAGAAACAACTAAATAACTAAAGAAATACTATCAATCTAATATAAAAATAAGTCTTAGGTTTATAAATAAAATAAAATAAATACCGTTATAAAAATCCAACTTCAGTATTTTATGATTAACGAAAACAGTAAAAAATAATAACACAAGGTGTCGAATCGATTACTGGGAGTTTTCAGAAAGTAGATCGAGTTTCTTGAACCTGTCGAGGAGTTCGGGCTTGATCAAAAGCGCCTTCTCCACGGCACTGACGAGCTTTTGATTTTGATCAAAGGGCGGTAAGGGCATTCCTAATGTACCATACACGTAGATGTTGCCATCGTCATCAGCCGCAACGACCTGTTCACCATTTTTCGTAAATTGGACCCGCTGGATCACCGTCTCCTCGGGCAAACGTGTCACCGAGACTGGCCTGTACGTTTTTCGCATAATGTCCCACATGCATATCTATGGTCACAAACACAAACGTGTTCACAAATATTACATTCAAAAGTTTAAAAATATTTATTATACTTTAGTAGAGCATTAGGTGTTGACATAAAATATTTAAATTAATTATGTATTGAATATATGCCCTTTAAGTATATGTATGATCGATATGCCATTATTGCCTATAGGATTCAGAGTTAAGATTTCGGTAAATTATTTCTATATTAACAAATTAATCTTCAAAATTTCAAGTTTTTCTTTGTAAAGATCTATAAAACATTTATTTGTGTTTTATTTCAATCAAATCAATCGTCAAAATTAATCAGAGTACAAAGAAATATTTGACTTTTAATTAAAAGTAACACAACGTTTAAACTCAATAAGGAAATATTTTCTATACTTTTGCGTAGAAAATAAAATTTTTTATGAATAAAACATAACATTTTTCAATAAAGGTTTAACTACCCAATTATTTTATCTCTAATAATTGTTTACAACTGTAGCTAATTTCTTTAAAAACCGAGGTAAATAAAATAAGATTTTTCCTTGAGCAATGAGTATTGGGTAAGAGCTATTGGGTATTGACATTAATACCTCGTTGTTAGTTGCACTAATGAAGATGGTCGAGTTCTTAGGACTCCAACACGCACTCGAGACACAAGCCATACTTGTGCTGTAGGTGAGGAGGGGTTGGTCGATGCCTTCGACCCAGATCCTGGAGCTCCAGTCGGCACCGCACGTGAGCATGTATTTGTCATTGAAGGGCGAGAATTCAAGATCGTAGATCGGGCCGTTGTGAGCTCGTAAACTGGCGAGGTAACCCTGGTGGTGACTCGTGGAGCAGCGGTGCACGAGTCCCTCCTCGGTGGCAACCAGGTAGATACCGCGCTGACTGGGATGAGGACGCAGCAGCAGTACACCCGAAGTCCGGATCAAGGGCACCTCGTTCTTGAGGCAGGGCTCGTAGGGCGGTATCCCAGCAACTTCCCCCTCGGTGCGCCAGACCTGCAGAATTTCACGACTCGCAAATTGGACGTCCGAGCTGAAAGCGTAGATGCGACCATCCTGATTGCATGTGTACAGCTTCTCCTCGTCTCCTACCGAATCAAACGCTTCACTTTTTATTGGCCACCATAAAACCTGTGCATTACACTTGTATCAAAATCTAGGTGATTCGAAATAGAAGAATAAATCATTAATGTCACTCCAAAACAGAAGTGATATTTTGCATTTTCCCCACTCCAGAAAGAAATCAATTTTTATTCAATTTCTTTGCATTTTTTTTTTCTCAATATTATTAATAAATGTGCATATAAATCTTGAATCCTATATATTACATTCAAATTTTTATTTAATTTAATTATGTTTACTAATTTTTTTATTTTCAATTGTTGGTAAATAAACGTTATTTATTAATTTTCATTTAAAATATGGTAATATTGATGCGATATACTTAATAGATTCTTTAAAATCCACACATTGTAATTCTAAAACTTATGTCAATCATGGAAAAAAGATATGTTTACCAATTTTTTAATTTTTTCACATAGAAACATATATTTTTTTTATATTGAGTATTCTAAGGTATGCATTGTAATCTAGTCGTGGAGAAATTCCGTTTGAAAAAAAATTATTGAGTTGAACTCGAATAAATAACAAACATTGAGAAATCTGTCTAAATAATGAGAGATAAGTGAAGAATGGAAATTATAACTTTCGAGAAATAATGAAATTTGATTAAATTTGATTAAATTTGCACTCACCTGCCAATGTGGCTCGTATGATGGAAGAGTATCTCTTGAGGACTTTCGGATGACAGTCAGTTGTACTGCACTAACATCAATAATTTTTACAGATCCATCATAAAATCCTACAGCCAAGAGATTAGGCCTAGTTTTGCTCCAATCGATATCACTCACACAACTAGGGAATTCGTAATAACGATCCGGTATGCTGGGATTTTTAGCACACCAAATAATTACCAGACCATTTGTAACTTCATTCTTATTGCTCCGCTATAATCACATTTTACTTGACATTCAAATAAAAATTAAACACTTATTTTTATTGCATTTGTTACTTAAACGTCATCATAGATCATGTTAGGAATAAAATTGATGGACTTTTTTTTTAAATAATTTTTTATCACACAAGTATTAATGGCAATGTTAAAAAAAATAATTATTGTTTAATACAAATTTCATTACTAAAAATTTATTGATATCTTTAAAATGATATTCTATCCAAACAGTTAACAAATTTAGAACTTTTGTATGGTGATTTTGAATTTATTTGACAATTACATGAGCTTATTAATAATTAATGTGTATACATAAATTGATTCGAGATAAAAGTATTAGCAATATTTATTATAATAAGGTAAAGTATATTATTTTTTGTTATGAAGAACATTAAAATAATTATAATATCAGTTATTTCAAAAAAGTTAATTTAAATAAAAGTTTCGATAAATAGTAGTGAGAAAGAAGAATATATGTTTTTTGATAATAAAAGATATCGTTTGAAAGATAATCTATTATTATCATGTATGTTTTGAATTGAAAGTACTTATCAAAAACAATTTAAAGATGTTTTGTTCATTAAAATTTTTACATTATGAAGATAATATTAATTTAAAGACTTTATTCAGTTTAATAATATCTATATTATATTTTTCAAAGAATTCATAAGTTTTTTTGCCCATCTATACTTTGGAAATAAAATAAATAGATGATATTTGTCCAATTATTAAACTTATTAAAAATATTATTATTATTATTTAAAATTATTCACCGATTTGGTTGAACTTGTGTATCCAGCAGCGAGTATCGAGTCATTTACTGGATTCCAAGAGATAGCAGAAACCCGTCTTCGGCGGAGATTATCCTGCGTATGACACCAGAGGTGATCGAGCTCGTAGACGAGCTTAAGGTCGGGGTCGCAAGGATCTTGACGCACGAGACCAACGAAACGCTTCTGCACATCCGAATAGGAATTGGTTGCCAGGATGCGTAGGGTGATACACGATAATTCCTGGTACTTATCCTTCATCCCAATGATCTCGAGCTGCTCCTCCGGGTTACAGTTTACAGCATCAGGTTTTGAATCACGAAACTTGAAGCGATTCTTCGGCTAACAAAAACAGTAGCGTTTTTTGACGTTTCTTAAGGGTTCTTAAATTTATGATACTATTACTAACATGAAAACATTTATAATTAATTATTTTTGTATTTAAGTCAAGTATTGAATCACAATCAGTTTTTCACTTACTATATAAATTAGCAACTACAATAAATCTTTCATTCGCGAATACAACTCAAAGTACGAAATAAAAGAAAGACTATTGATAAAGTAATTACCTCAGTTGATTGTGCATCAACAGATTTTTCATTTTGAAACGTATCATAGAATACCCAATTATTAACGATTGTAGAGCGATTTTTGAGATCATTTTTAGGAATGTAGGTAGAGCGCGTTTTCATGATTCTATGGGGAGTTTGGGTTTCAACGTTTAGGACCTTACGTTCGCTTTTTGCAAGGACAGCCTGATACCGTTCGTTTTCCTCGATGACCTTCAAACCTTCGGCCGACCTTGCATCCTCTGTTTCATTTTGAAGCTCGAAGAGAAAAAATGTCTCTGTTTCTGATAAAATTAAGATTACTTTATCGTCTGGTGACTTGAATTCTTCAGAAATGGATCTAGAAAATCATTATGAATAAGCCTTCGTTGAATATTATTATTGTTTGAGTACTACTGAGTATAGCCAAGTAGTTATGAAGTTAGTTTACATATGTACATCCATGAGATCAAATAGCTCAAGTAATTAAATTTATTTTCTTTTTACCTTATAAATTTTTTTTTTTTCAATAACAATAATCAAAATAATTTTTGATATTTTTTTAAATTTATTAATTTTTTGGATATGTCATCAATTTCGCAATAATCAAATCGTGATCAATTTCGTAAGATGTGTGTCCCAATAATAATAAAAAATAAAAACCTAGGAAGATGAAACTGAGAGGGTACATCCTCTGTATCTTCAACAACGTCGAATCCCTTAGAGAAAGTTTTGTACGATTCCCTCGGCAAGTTTTTGAAGCTTCCGTGTTGTCTAACGGCTATAAGATCATCGAGGGTATATGCTGAAGAGAAAGATGGCGAGGGGGTGAAGATGCTGGACCGGGTCGGAAGCTGCGATGAACTGCCTGTTCTAGATCCAGCATTAATCTGGCTTAGAACATCGAAAGCGGTGCGTTTGTCTTCGATGATGTTGTAATCGGGGTGAACAAGAGGATGTGGTGTCAAATCTCTGCCTTCGTAGTAAACGCGGAGTCGTTCTCTTCGCTGTAAAATCGTCTCCGGAACCTATTGGGGTTTCATAATTTTTAAAAATTCTAATGGCATTTTGTTTTGTTTTTTTATACTTGAGGCACTGTTGCATATGGTTAACTGATCCAAAACGATTATAATTTTATTATTAGATTATTAATGTCTTGTATTATTTCACATAAATCTACTGAGTAAATTCCCAAATTAAACAATGATTATTTATAGTTGTATCTGTATATTTAAATATGTATACAAATGGTTTTCAATCCGCTTCAGACATTTAAAATATTAAATAATTAAAATTAACTTTATGTTATTAACAGTTAGAAGTTTTATGCATTGTAGATAATTCTAAGAAATGTATTGAAGTAAAGGTAGGGGTTTGAATAAGTGGAACTATTGGCCTACATGTCATTGTGACTATTTCCGCGTTAATGCTTAATTAATAGTTTGATCAATTAATTTAAATCACTAACAATACCATTTTTCTGTTTTGTGTTATACAAAAAAATTGTGCTCGAGGGCCGTGAGCTTAGCTTACACGCAACTTTTTAATGTGCTTAAGTCAGTCTCTGACGTGCAAAAAACCGTACAACAAGTGTTGCTTACCTGTTGGATATTTTGTTGCTGCTGTTGCTGTTGCTGCTGTTGCTGTTTTTGCTGATGAAGTTTCGAGGTTTTGTGCGATCGGTAATTGTCCATTTCATTTGCTTTGAACCGCGACGACACTCTACTTTGTGTTCGGCGCTTGGACAAGACGCTGTCCGATGGGTTGCTGATGCTCTTCATGACGTCGGTGGAGCTCTTCTGCACGTTACGAAACTCCTAGTGCGATATTCAAATTAACAATGTAACGGTAATTAACAAACGATTAGAAGTAGTCGTGCCTATTGCAAAATTAACCTTAAAATAGTGAATTATTTACTTTTCCTAAAATAATAACAATAAATAAAGAAATACGAAATTCTTAATGTATTTTATTACTCGTGATTAACAGATTTTACTTATTCTGATATTGTATTATTGATGAGATGTTAATGTGATATGAAGTTGTCTTCTTAAAAATTTCAATTAGCAAACTCGAGGTTGTTGATATATTTTCTAAAAATTATTATTTTGTATCTTCCAATTTTAATATTTCTAATACGATTACTGTTTCAATTTAGTAAAAATTGTAACTTTATTTATTTAGTAATTATTACATTATTGTGTTGTTCTTAAAAAAATCATTTTAATCCTTAAAGCAAATGATGCTTTAAAACTTGATTTTTCTATTTTTTTTTTTTAAGATAACGGTATAAATTATAAACATTTTCAACATAGTAAGCATAAACTTCTACATTTTAAAACAAAATTATTTTATAAATTAACAAAAATAAATCAAAAGATTTATTCATAAATCGTAATAAAAATTACTTCAAATTAAATGATTTCATTCTATGTATAAATTTTGTATATGATTTTCAAAACTTGAATCCACATATTTATATATATTAGAACATGATATATCATACTGTTTATCTTTTAATTAATTGTATGTAGTACTAACATTCTTAAACATATAATTAAATAATATTAAAATATGTTAAAAGTAATCTAAAATTATTATGAAAAATCTAATCGACAATATTTAAAGCATGTTAAAAAAATCGTCATTTATATTATTCCTGAAAATTAATCCACATTAAAAAACACTTATAATAGTATAAATACTCAGTTTTATTGTAAACATTATTTATATTATTGTTTATTTAGGTTTCGATATATTCATTTACCACTGTAATAATATTAACGATACCAAGGAAACGTCAAACATTGGTCACGTGAGTTATAATCGATAATATCTGTATAAAATTAATTTAAAAAAAAAGTGATAATTCATTAATAATGCGAATAATAATCATGTAACTTTTAATATATTTAAAATAATTACAATGTTAAATTTATAACGATTTATTTACTGCTTAAAATTTGTTTATATTACAGTTCTATTGTATTATGTATATGAAAGGTATAGTTATTTACTTTTTTTAATTTAATGATAAATTTTGATTGTTAGATTAACATTCTTATGTATTCTTAATTTCAAAATAAAATTTTTCAGAAAGATTATTTGTTTAATATTTCTGTTATTCTAATTGAAACTAAATAAAATTCTAAGTAAATCTATTTAAGATTTCATATATCTGATATTAAGACTTTTTTTAGATAAATTATACTATTAATCAATATCTTTATAAAATATATGAATGTCAAACAAAATTAATCGATAATTTATATTACAATAAATTAAAATTTATAAAAAATATTGTATAAAGCACAAAAATAAATTAGCTTAATATTTTATTGGAAAATCACTAGATCAAATATTAATCATTGATATATATTTTATATTTAAAAGTAAAATAAACATTTTAATAAATATTAATAATAGCAAATTGATTTGATAAAATATCAATTTAAAAATCGGCGGGTTTTTTGTACCTGAAACGTCGAGTTGCGCTCTCTTTCTCCCTCCCTCTGCCTCCCTCTCTCTCGCTCTCATTGCGACATTAATTCCCGCACACATGTTCACTGGCTGTCATTATCCCTCTTTGTTAATCGCTTCCTCACGAGCTCGTAAACAGTATCTCCTATCTCTCTCTCTCACCCCCGATTTATCTTCTGTTTTGTATGAAAGTAATATACATAATCTAGTCAAGCAGCGGCATAAATTGTGTGGCGTGTTCGTGCGTCAAATCACTTACGTGTTATTTCGAACATCCGTTTGTACACGGTTATTCATTCATCTAGTGTGTTTCTCTTTAATAGCCAACATTTTTTTTTAATAAAGCAAACGATTATTTAAATAAACTTTCGAGTGTATTTTTCAAAATAATAAATTAAACAGCTGCTACTGTACGAGAAGCTGATTCATAAAGTGATATAAGGAAAGGATCAAGTCTTGTGTCTTAATCAAGTGCACAGGATATTATAATGGTCAGATTGATTAAGATTTTTTAAAAAAAAAAAAAAGATATTCTCTTTATATACACAAATTAAATTGGAATCTGTGTACATAAACGGTACGTTCGAATTTAAATTCTTCTTATTTGCATAACTACAATTATCAGCAAATAATCATGATTATGATTATTGACCTTTGTATCAATTTTATTTTTTTTTTTTTTTATTCTATATATATATATTTTTTTTAATCAGTTATTGAATATAAAATAGATTCTATACAAAACGGTTTTTTTTTTACGGTTTGCTTTAAACAAATCAAATTTTTAAGCAATAGATTTTTACTTTTATAAAGTAACTTCATTTTAGTATTTAATGATATAATGATATATTCAACTTATAATAAATTCAAAGTAACTACTGATAATTTAATTGCGCACATAATGAACAATTTTTTTTAATTCATAATTTCTTGCATTTTCATGCATCTTATTCAATTATTTCTTTTAGTTTATTTATAATCTTTGAAATTGTATAAAATAATTTAAAAGTTTTTTAAATTTTGTTACAATGATCTTTTTGATATATATATATATATATGTATAAATAATTTATGATCACAATATCAAATGTATCTTTTCATTGAAGAACGGTAAATTTACTAATACTATTTATACGTATTATTTATGAGTAATATTCTTATAATTCAATTAAATAAAAAACATTATCTATAAATAAATACACTAATATATTTCAAAATCTAATAAATAAATTTTTTTAATATGTAAAATAATTTTTTTAAAAATAGCTATTATTCAACTGATAATCTATTATATAAACTTTCGAACATGAATTATAAAATAAGCTTTATACAAACACAGAGTGATAATATTTTTATCTTGATTTCATATGTACATAAATCTTACAAAACAATTTAACTGTACTAATACATAAATTTTTAATTATTTAAAATTCAATATTTTTACTCCATTGTTACTCAAATTTCTTCAATCTTAAATATATTTATAAATAGTCATAACTTCACTTTATATATTAACAAGTACATGAGTGCCGTTGTATTTAAAGATTGTTAGTTTAAATATAATGTACTATTTTAAAAAAAATAATAAAATATATTAATTATTAATTGTAGTATAAGTATGTGTTCGTATAATAGTATTATTTCACAAATTTTATTTCATTTTACTTATTTCTTCTTTTTACACCAAATTTTATTATAATGAATGTTATATAAGCTTATTACTTTCTTATAAATTATCATGAGTTTAACAAACATAAAAAACTCCAAAATACAATACGAGTATATCATATATTGTTAATTTCATATATGAAAAACTGATATTCTTATATTCTTTTTTTATCATTTTTTGTCAATAAAATATTGACATTTTCATTAAAATAAAATGTTTTACTTACAAATTATTAAATTTCGTATTTTTTTATTAAAAAATTCATATTATAGTTAGATACACTTCGAAATATATATTAAGTTTCCAATCATTGAAAATTTAAATTTAAAACTTCAGCTTGCATTTTATTATAACAAAAAAATTATAATTTGTTTATTGAGTGAATTAATCTTTAATTTTTCAATAAGAATTATATATAATAAAATAATAAATACGAAGTTTATTAAATAACTGCATTTAATTTATAATAATGTTGATCAAGTATTTTTAGAAAGGAATCTGTAAAAGAAATAACAATTTAGTAGGTCATGTAAGAAACATTATGATATGAACAAATATATTAACAATTAATTAATTAAATAAAATTACAACCAGTAAATTATACATTAAAAATATATTAACAACTGTGATTATTATGTTAAATGCATTAAATTGTATATATATTTAATTTATAATTTATGTATTTGCGTTTATAAAATTTATCTTGATTTAATATAACTTCAATAAATTTATGCATTTTAACTTCTAACATTAAATTTTAATTATACATAAACAAGCATACACACGCACAAACAAGGAATATATATATTAACAAGAATAATAAATTAAATTAAAATTTTAATGATAAATAATAGTAATAGTTAGAAATATATAAAGAATATTTTAAAGTTAAATGAATAAAAATTAAGGAAAATGTCTTTAAAACAAATAATAAAATTAAAAAAAAAAAATTAATTGCTTGTTACTTCAACTTTTTAAATAAAAACTGCATTTTCATCGTTTTAAAATTATTGTAATAATAGATTGAAAATTTTTTTTTTTTTTTTTTATTGCTATTTTCTTATTATAATATAGAATGAATGTTGAATGGAACTTTAATTTATTATCTAAAAATTACATATACGTAATATTAAAACATTGTTTTATGATTGTGAGTATTCGACATTTTTATTAGAGTAATATATTTTTTGTAGAAAATATAATAATGTTAATTGTCCTATTTGTATATGTATTCACTTTTTTTTAAAATTTGATATTATTTTTTATAATTTATGAATCGTAAAAATAAATATAAATTCAAAAGGTCTAAAGACTACAATTAAAATTTATAGAAAATTTAATTTAATTTTTTTTTTTGCATAAATATATTAACAATGTAATTTTTATATTTCAACAATAGAATTTATTTTTTAATTTATTCAAGAGCATGAGAAATATTTTTTCCTGTAGTTCTATTTAATTATTTTAGAATATGTATATTTTTTCTTTGTTATTGAATAAAATTAACGTAATAAAGAAAAACTTATAAAAAATAATAATATAAAACATGATTAAGAATTTTGGATTAAAATTTTATAAAATAAAATACTATTATAAAAATTAAAATAAAAACTTGTAAATATTTAAAAATTATATTTTTACTTAATGAATAACATATGAACAAAATAGAAAAATGAGTACAGATTTATTTGCTTGAAACATTATAAAACAGATTTTCTTTATTAAATTCTAATTATTAATACTAATGAATATAAAGATAAAATAATTGAGTTTAATAAATGAAATATTTAAAACATTATAAAAATTTTTAATCGTTAATTTTTACATGAATTAATTACTTAGATATTTTGCTTAATTAAATTAACAATTTAAGAATTTTAGTGTCGTATTTAATTTTTGTTCTCTGGTATCGTAGTTGTTTTTATTATTATTTTTAGCACCATATTTTTCAAAAATTGTAGTATGAATTAATGTTTATTTTTACCTTTCTATTATACGATGTATTCTATGACAGTGAATCAGGTAATTATGACGGCTACAATTTACACTACAATCGCGGAAGCTATAATGTAAATTTATTTATTTGCATTGCGTATTTATCAGTGTACAATTATTTGTTATCCTAGAAAATTTTTAGTCCAGATATCTTCCTTTCAAGTAGAAGGTTTCGATACCTCAACGACAGCATAAAATAAAAATCAGTGTGGTATTGGAAACCTATATACATTCATTTACACACACACACACACACACGTAATACATAAATCGTACGGATTACGTGCACACGGGCGTAAACACACAAACATACGTGCGTAGCAGAAATACAAATAGAAGATTAGAGAGGAAAAAAGGTAAAAGAACGTAGATGAGGAAATCCATTTATTCTCCCAATATTTTGTTACAATTTCTGCAGTCATAATAGCGACGGATTATACATGAATATTCTAACTTATTTCCTTTTTATATTTAATTGAGTTTTCCGATCGAAGCTCCGAGTTGTTCAGTCTGCGACGCTCCACCAAAGTGGCCAAGGCGCGTGACAACTTGGACATTATTAATTTTTACGTTTTTTACTTTTAACGTTTATCTTCACACTTCTTTTTATGTCAACTTTTTATAAAGTATAAATTTGGACATTTATAAATCATTGAAAATCTAAATTTTCATTCCTTTGAAAGAATAGCACGTACTTGTAAGTAAGGCGTAAGGTTAATCGACTATACATTTTAACCATTTCATTTTTTTGCTATCTTATCTCTATATATATTTACATCGATGTCTCCAATAACTTTGACAAATGCTAATGTCATAAATGTAATTTTTTTTGTGGACGAATATATCGATTTTTATACTTAACTTAAGTCTAATGGTTATTACTATTTTTCATCAGCATATTCAGACTTTTAGAAAAATTTGAAATTTATTTGAAAATTTAAGAACGTTTTATTGTTTTTCTTTCATACTAACTATTGTAAAATTGTTTACATTATTAATTTGTGTATTTGGTTCTTTAACAGACCTTATTGATACCTAAAATGGTTATAACGAAAGAGCAACCTGGTCCATCAGGATCAAACCCATCCGGCTCTGCAACAGATGAAAAGGAAAAGGATGATCGGACATTTGAATGCAATATTTGCCTCGATACAGCAAAAGATGCAGTTGTTAGTATGTGTGGACATTTGTTTTGGTAAGGATTATTATAAAAGTTATAATTTAACTTATTCTTCTATACAAATAAATGCACAAGCATACAATCCATGTATATAAATTATAATTTTTATAGATTATGAATAAATCATAATATAAGTATGATTATGAATTAATTAAAAGATTTCGACAATGACTATATTTATAAACATATATAATATATATATATATATACATAAACACAAAAATTGAAATAATTATCCATTAAAAATTAGAAAATATGTTTTTTACTTAATTATTTTTTATTTTATGGTGATATTTAAAATAAGAATCAAATTAAATGTTTTAATAATAATCATTAATATAATAACATTTTGTATTATTGAATTTACAATAAATTAAATAATATTTAATTAAAATATAAAATTTTATAATATTAAAAAATATAAAAAGTAAGTATAATGTAAATGTGATTGAAATATCAAATATATAGATATAAAAATATTAAAAGTTCAATCATTTGAGTGTGTTCAAATGTATATAATACTTATAGATTTTTATAATTTAACTGCTTAATATCTTATTTTATGGAGTACTTATTTAAATTTTAAATTGTACATTTAAATGTTTTTTACAAATTATTATTTAAAATTTCAATGCAATTTTATAAAATTTTAATAAAAGTATTAAATATTTAGGACACATTATTGTATTTTATAACAATTTATTTATATTAATTTAGATCTCATATAAAATTTTTTAAATTCTTAAGAAAATACATTATAATAATTGAAAACTAATTAAATTTAACTAACATTTTAAAAAATAATAATTCAAGAAAATAATGATTTGTTGAACATGTACCATTTTATGATATGTACCAAATATAACTAAAAATTTTTTTTTTCATATTAATATTCGTTATTGAATATATATCACAAATAATATTAAATAATTAAATTTTTGTCTTTTAAAAATAATATTAAGTTCACTTCTCATATGTTTTTAATCAGTATTAATTTTTTAAATATTATATGAAAACATTTATATTAATTTTATTAATTACATATTTATTTATAAATAAAAGGTAAAATTTTTTAATTACAATATTTAAAAATGTTTTCAATACTGTATTAATTAAGTAAAGTAGTATTACATAGAATTTCACTTTGATAATATGAAGATATCAAAGAGCTTCTACAAAATTTATTTCAAAGATATAAATTACAAATATTAAATATTTATTAACACTAACTGTTTTATTTTCAATTTGTAAAAATTATATAAATTTAATAAATTTAAACTTTTATAGTTGGCCATGTCTACATCAATGGCTAGAAACTTGTCCTATAAGACAAGTTTGTCCTGTATGTAAAGCAGCAATCAGTAAAGAAAAAGTTATTCCATTGTATGGTCGTGGAGCTACGAAACAAGAAGATCCAAGGTTTGTATTATACATTGTGTATGACTGTTATGTTATTATTAAAAATCTTTTACATAGTTAATAAATTTAAAAATTTAATTTTTTCATAATTTTTATTTTTTTTTATCTATTTCCAGTTTTTATATTTATGAAATCATCTATTTTGATAATTTCATAATTAATATTAAAATTATAACATTATCTTTTCAAAAACAAAAAATATTTTTTTATTTACTTCAACTAACATTTTTTATATTTGTATCCAAGCAAGGTGTTCAAACATTTTTTAATTATATCTATATTTTTTTTTATCTTTCAAATTTGTTTTATTCAGAAGAAGTACATTCAATATAATTTTATTATATTCATTAATATTCAATTATTAAAACTTAAGAAATAATACATTAAAGTTAATACATTGATTTTTTAAAAATAGAAATAATGTTCCACCTCGTCCAGTTGGTCAAAGATCTGAACCTGAAGCCAATGCAGGTTTTCCTGGCTTTGGATTTGGTGATGGTAGTTTTCATATGCTATTCGGGATTGGAGCTTTTCCATTTGGACTTCTTACTTCTTTTAGCTTTGGGGAAACAAGACCAAGTGCAGGTAGAAAGTTACATACTTGTAATTTAATTCCTTTGATGAACAACTTTCTGAACTACCTTTTTGTTGATTACTTGCTTTATTTTTATTAAAAACTGTTATAATTTATACAAATTATTTTTTAGTGTTTTGAAATAAACTTAGTTTAAAAAAACATGTATGTGTATATATTAAAATGGAAATTTTTATCTTTTCTCTTTAACTTTGAATGGTGAATTTTTACTTAAAACTGTGATTTCACATATTTTTAATAAATTTAAATATAATTAATGTAAATTATGAATTATATCTTTTTTTAGCGCATCGTGGTAGTCCTCAATATGAAGAAGATATGTTCCTGTCTAAGTTATTTTTATGGTTAGCTTTCGCTTTCATTGTTTGGCTGCTCTTAGCATAACAGTGTTTCCATCTTATAACTTCTGGATGTGTAAGTTTATTCGTCCCCTTGTTGCAATAATACATCAACTTTTTCCAGTTTATTTTGAAAACACATTATAATTTAATAGTGAAAATTTCATTTTACATAATTATGGTAAACCATTGTGTTTTTAATCAAAAATGACATTTTGATTGCTAAAAGTTGACGGAAGACATTGATAATGTTTATTAACACCAAGTTTTTTGAAAAGATATTATACATCATAGTGATCAAGTGCTAGTGCTGCTATTGACTGGTATTTTTAAGTAAGTTAACGATTTTGAATAGCGTGAATCCTTGAAATCATCGATTTGATTATTGTTTGAAATACTTACAATGTTTTACTCTATTTTAAATATTTGATTATATTAGTTTATTTTAATTCATTTGTAAAAGTTTATGAACAAGCTTAGTTTTAGAGGTATTCTTAATTATTTACTTGTATATAAATATAACAGAAATCTTCAGCTACATAAAGTATTGTTAATCATATGGAAAGTGTAAGACTACATTCCTTAAACTTTATTATAATGCTGTAATAGTTTTTAAAATACTGTTACATATTTAGAATGTATATAATTCATTTATTTACCTATATGAATTTTACATTTAAAGTAGAAATTAATAGTTTCAATAGTATGTGATGATATATCAGTACATCGCGTGACTAAAGAAATGTAATATTTCATTATAAAAACAATGTATAATTCATATTGATTATAAGTAGTATAGTAGCCTTTAAAATTATAATTTATATCATAAATATTTTTTTTATATATATTATATGAAACAGAAAGGGTGTACACTAAAAGTTATTTACAAGTAATTTATTATTTTTATTTGTGTCAAACACATGCATACAACAATAACTTTAAATTTCAAAACTTGTAATTCAGCTTACTAAAATTGTACTCATGCTATTACAATGATTGTAATTTTTATTTAACTGTATAATTCATACATGTTTGAACGAGTAGAAAATTGAATTAGTATATATTTTAAAATTGCAGAGTACAACAACTAACTCATCTTATGTCAAAATGTGTTTAAAGGACACAAGAAAAGACTGCTTTACTATTACAGCTTGCATATTTTCAAGATTCAACAATAAACATAGAAAAAAATATATAATCATTACAAACAATTACATTTATTATATTATATGCACTATTTGCAGAAATTTTATTTTCACAATTTTTAATAGAAACCTATTAATATATTTTTAACTAATTTATGAATGGTGGAAACATGGATTTAAATTTAATGTGTGCTTATAATAATTTTAAATTAACATACAATTGTTAGCTAATACACAGTAGTACTCAGTAAATTAAATAAATCTATTACTTTTATTTAATACTAACCATGTGCTGAGCTGTATAAAAATTTTATTATAAAGTTTATTGTAAATTTGTTATTTATTAATACAATTATTCATACAAAGTTTTATGTAAAGATTTAAAAGTATATATAAAATAAATTGTATTCTAGAAAATAATTTCTTAAAAAATACTGTTTAAATTGTACGTTCTTGTAATCAACAAATATTATTAATAAATTACTCAGATTTAAAATAATAAAAATATGTGCTTGATCTTTATAGACCCACAATATAAATAAAATTTATGAAAACTACTCATTAAGTACAATTTATTTATATGCGTAAAATTTATTTACATTTTATAAATAAACCTTTATAAAGTAATAGAACATAATAAAATAAGACTTATAAAACTTATTTTATTTGGCATTGAATTAGGAAGTTCTTTAACAATAATTTATTTTATTATTATAAATAGGCAGGAGAGAGATTTAATGTACAAATGCTGTGCTATTTATGCACTTCATTAAATTTTAATGTATTGAGAACAAACATTAGTTGTGCACTTGTGTGCCCGTATAATAAAATATTCACTTGATATTAAGGGCTACCTTTAATATAATCTTACATAAAGAATATCATAAATAATGTTAAATTAGCTCGATTATAGTCTTATTAATTTTATATTTAGAATAGGAACTTTTTTTAAAGTGAAATTTGTAAAAAATATTCACTTATGTATGGATTTGTAAAGGTAGCCAATACATGCTGCGTTGGACGATTTAGTCACATTACGAATCATGATACTAGTGGTTTTATCACAGATTGCAGCTCCAAAGAGGAGAACACGTACTCCCCTCGTCTATGGTTTAACAAGAATAACAAAACTTTTAATGGGTGCAATAGAGTGTGCCTATCTTAATAACTATTAAGTGCAACGGTTTCTTACGTATTTGACATGTTATTTATTTTTTTTTTTTTTTTTTTTTTTTTTTTTTTTTTTTTTTTATTAGAATGTTAGACGAAGTTATATTTATTTTGTGGATCAATTTACGCTTAAACCCCAAATAAATATATGACATTAAGAATTTTAGAGAGTAAAAATACTTGACTCATTAATGTAAATTTCTTCATCTTTTTACTTATATTTATATTTCATCTTTAACTGCAGATTGTTTGAAGCCTTTGGAAATTAATAGTTCATTGCATTCTTGGCGTGTTAGTTGTGCCAATTTCAGACGCTCGACCTCCTACAAAGAGAAACGAATTTCCAAAATAATAAAAGTTATAAAATTAAATTATAATAAAATTAAGATTCTCTCTTTTTTTCTTTTTTTTTTTAACTAACTATACTATCGGTCACGCTCTGTTGAAAAAATTTTGCTTGAGTAATTATAATTTTATTGCTGATTCTTCATAAAAATTACATGCAAGTAATTTTTAGTATACGCGAATAAAAATAATAAGACAACAAAAATTTTTTACAAGCGATAAATTCATAGGAACAAGTAACATTTACGAGAAAGCAGTGCCAAATATAAGTTTAAGGTGCAATTGTATTTTGTCAGTAAATCATACCTCTTCATTTTTATTGTAAAGAACCAATTCTGGTGGAGCTCCTTGAATATGCTTAAATTCAACATTTTCACTGAAAATCCAATTAAGGAAAAAAAATGTAATAATAAAATTTCATAACGTTAAAAATAATTTTATTTTAAAAGGATACTAATGCGGAACATCCTGGAAGATGAAATTTTTAACATCAGGTAAACGATTCAGCTGGCATCCTTTGCAGCTCTAAAAACAAAGACAACATTAATGAATCTTAATTTGCAACTTATTCAAGCAACTAAAAGGAATCTCAAATGATCCGAGACTACATTAACAAAGTTCTAAGAAAGAAAAGCTAAATAACATTCAGAACAGTACTTCGATAACGGCGTAAGCATAATATCCATCCGCAGCAAAAGAGCAATAAATGAAGGATAGAAGTAACGAAACGGTAACCGAGACTGCGAATCCAAATGTCACCATAGTTGCTGATCTTTTGTCCAGCTACGATATCGTTGACAATCACAGCACCAGCAACAACAAAACAATCGAACAATCAAAGTACGGGTGTTGGTCCCACTAACAACCCGGACTCGTTGTCTTCCCCGAGAACAATTCGCAAAACCGATGACGAGGCGAGGCGCGCGCACTTCACAGCTCGCACTTTGGTGGGGGCGTATTTCGCGGGGGCGGGGGGATCCACTCCAACTCCCACCAGTAGCTTATCACCATCTGTTTCCCAGGGCCGGAAGTAAACTCCCACCAGATCAATGCGACTCTTATTTCACAACATCACGGCCCTTTAAAACAGCCAATCGGTAGCCCTGGCTTTTCCTCTTCTTTCTCTCCGACCTTTCCCTTAATTTCCCTCTTGTAAAACATAAATTCACAACTTGGTTTGCTTTGACTTGCGCAGTTGTATATGACGTTTACCTGTATTTAAATTTATCTGTCACACCATTTTAATAATTTATTTTTCATGTGTTAAATTAAGGGCGTTGCTTTAATTTGTTACCCTTTCATTTATTATTTTTAATAAAATTTTTCAATATTTTTAACTATTACGTATTGGTGTTTTACCTGTCTCTAATTTGTATGCTGTTACATTCTTTTATTTTATAGAATATGTTCTGTGAATAAATTTTATTATTTAAATCCTATGCTTTGATTTATTTATAATAAAAATATTTAATTTCGATTGTTTTATTTTTAATAAACCAACTTTGTTATTTTTAATGTAATATTTTATTACCACTTTTGCAATTTATCTTTACTATTCTTACCACTTTTACTCCATTTACGATTTTGTAAAATATGAAAAGCAGCAAGTAAAACAATTATAATAAATATTTTAATATGAGTACACTTGAAAGAGATACTTGGAAAGAAATGAATGAAATGAAAAAATAAGAATGAAATTTTATATTTCCAAAGACTTTAATGGAGATTCCATATAAACAAAAGTACAAATACAAATTAAACAATCATAAAATTGAAATAATATTTCAGTTAAAAAATATTTTAAACATTACTCTAGATATATAAATAGAAATTGGTTAGTAATTGCAAACACAACTTTCGTGATTGCGATTTTATTCGATTTTCTTGTCTTCGTATTTCGGGAAATTAGGTGTTAGCCCGTTATACAGGGCGAGCGAGGCCTCAGGGTCTCACCCGTCGACTTGGGTAAGCAGTTGATCTCAAAAGCCCTCGGCACCTGGGCGTGGATCTCCAGGTGGTCAATTTCCTGGTGGTGTGATTCCATCAGGAGCCATGAAAATGGCGGTCGAGAGATCAGTTCCTGTCTGAGGGAGGTGCTTGTATATCCGTAAAGTAATGGATTGAGGGCTGCGCTCACAAAAACCAGATAACGACTCACATACCTGTATGATATAAATATTCGTTCTAGTTCATTCATGGGATTCTATAAAAATAGTTTGCTTATCAAGTTGGTAAATAAAAAAAAGCCTTTTTACTTACTACTTTCTAATTAATTATTATTTTGTTAAAGTATAATCACTGATATGCATTATTTATATCAATCACAGTGTGAATTCAATATTGTCAGAAACTTTACGAATTATTTGTCGAATTTTTTTTTATTTTTAAAAACATTTTCACGAGCACTGAAACAAGATTCCTTAGAGTTTACTTTTTTAAAAAACCGATTAGTGATTTTATTCATCAAAAATTGACTAAGTGTACCTCTTTCTTTGACAATTACTATTATATTTTTTTTCGAGATACTTGAACGTTCAATTATTATAAAATGACACTATTCGGTCTTGTTATCTTACATGTATGATAAATAACAATTAAAAATAATAAAATTCAATTTAAATATAGATTACTAGAAAGATTCAAGAACTAAAAATACATTACTTTAATATTATTTTGTTTGTTTGTTTGTTTGAGTCTTTAACTAAAATATTTAATTTAAAAATCAGATTTTTTCAACTTCATTCTCTACAAAGACAAATAATTTACACATATATTTCTATCACATTTTAATTTATTATCTTATCGAAACTTTAACTTACAGTTTTTTATCATTTAGATAGTGATTAGAAAAATTTGTAAAATGAAATTTAATTGAATAAAATAATTGTGGATATCAAATGAAATTAATATAAAAATTTAAACCTTATCAACGATAAAACCGTAAAAATTAAAGTTTGTGCGATATTAATTTTTAGTAATGAAAATTGTAGAGCTTTATTAAAAACAATGATAACATACCACAGTCCATACATTGAGCCTGCTTGGCCAAATTTGATATCACCGAAATTTTTGCTCATTTGCGCTCTCAGGATCACTAGACCGGTGAAAGGAACCCGACAAACAATGAACGCCAACACCACAAGGGCAAGTATTCGTGTCACCCTCCTTTTGTATTTTATCACCATTGAATGCTTACTTTTCAGAGCAACAGTCTTGTATTTGTACAGCTGAATTGTGAAACACGAAATGTACAATTGATAAATTGGAATTGATGTGTTTCAAACTTTTGAATCGACCAACTAGATCTTTAAGGAAGTTGACATCAATTGCAAACTATGAGTGTGAATTATGTTTTACGTGATATATGTTTTATGAATACCTACATACGTGTTATTGTACTATTTTTGAAAATACTTTCGGTTATTTCAAAAATTATTTTATCAAATTAAATATTGTAAACATTTTATTGAGATTGAGATGAAGTTTTTGTATTTTTTATAGTACCTTGATCAAAATAATGGTGTAACAGATCGCCATAATGGTGAGTGGAGTCCAGACACTTAGTCCAACGAAAATATGCCAATAAGGAATCGCAGTTCTTGTTTCTGTGCAAAATGTTTCCAAATAGTTTTTCCATCGCCTCTCGTGATATTTGCGAAAAAAGGCTAGTGGCACGGAAACTGCTAGTGCAATAATCCGAGACACCAATACCAAGATACGCGCATTTCTATATAAATTAATATTCAAATAAATAAAATAAAAATAAAGTTTTGCGTTTTTGATATACAAAAAAATAAAGAGATTTTTATATTTATATATTGATGTTATTTTTTATCGCTACCATGTAGGTTTATCGAAATACTTGACTATGTTATAAAATCTCGATACAATTTTTTTATAAAATAATAACACCTTAAACAATACTGTTATTAATAAATTTAATTCTAATCAAATCAAATGTAACAAATAAGTAATTTTTGACCAAATCAACACTCTAGATACTTCATAGTTAAGAATTAAAATAACAATACAAATTTAAATAATTGTTATTGCACATTTTATAATGAGCTTTCATAAACTATTGTTGTTTGTTTTACTTGTAAGTACCTTTATGACAATTTCGATTTCTGTATTTTAATCGATATTTATTTCACTTTTAATAGTCAAATACAATATGATAGAATAATAAATGAATATTAATTTTATTCAATTAATAATTCAAACTGAATTGATCTGATTAAATTAAATGATCTTACGAACAAATACTATAATTTTTTTGAAGATTTTTGAAATCATTGTATAGTCTTATAATATGAGACCGATAAATATTTTTAATAGCTAAATACATTTTGACTAGTAAGTATCAACGACAAAACTTGAATACTACAAATGCCCAACATCCATACCCAATTATTTGTTATAAAGGTGTAAAACATTTACCTGAGGGAAAGTTTGTCCGAGCAGTTGAATACGATGGCACACAACCGATCGTAACTAATAGCACTCAAACTGAAAACTGCGACGAGGGTCGTGACTTGTAGGAGGAAGCCTTCAAGTTTGCATCCGACGACACCAAACATGTAATTCTGAAAAATGTCGACACAAACGAAAAGCCAAGGACACAGAAGGGATGCTCCGAAGTCCGCGATGGCCATGTTAAGGATGAACAAGTTGGTGGTTGTCTGTAAGGCCTTGGTGCGAACTATCGCGTTGATGAGACAACCGTTGCCCACGAGGCCAACTGTCACCACCGGTGCGATCGTCCCGACCTTCAGCACGACTTCCCAGGTTGGCCGAACCTCCCAAATTTCCCTTGGAAACGGAAACTGCGATATGTCAGCGTCTTCTGGAATCTGTAAATTAGGCTTGCGATCTTTTTTTTGGATGATACATGGACAGGCTATTGAATAAAAGGAGTAACACTTAGATCTCTTATATTTCTAAAAGCATTTAATTGATGTTACCAAATTACAACGATTTATGAAAGCCCTAAATTCTTGTTTTTTTAGTCTATTTCATTTCTAAATTTTTATTTAATTTATTAAGGTTTTGATTAAATTATTCTACGTATATAACACTCGAATTAAACGAAAAGAAAGTTTCAATTAAATGCTAATATACATACTTATTTAGGTAGATAATAATTTCTTTTATTTATTTTAATTTTTTTAATGTGATTGAGGATTTTTTTGTTTTTCGATTGTGAATGATTTTTAATGTGATGCTTCACACGTTAATTCATTAGAAGATAAAATTGTTGTTATATATGATATTTAGTATTTAGAGATCAAATATAACAATAAAACTGTGTTTTTCTTGAAAAATCATTTTTTAACTTTCATTTAAAAATTAAAAATATATTTAATGTATTGTACTTCTATTAAAATTATATTTTAAGTTATATTAAAATTAATATAGGAGATTCTCAGTTACCCATAATAACTAATCAATAATATATCTATAATTCATTTTACAATAAATTTCGTATTTTTAAATAGATATTTATAAAAATAATAAATAATGGCTTAAATAATAAATACGACATATTAATATACCTCAGTAAAATTTCCCCAATTATTGGATATATCCGGCAAAGTCATCCCGTACTAACAGCCTAACTTTTGCAATATAGTTTCCTACGAACTGAACGTATAATTTAAACCCCAAGTGCTCAACCCCAATTGTTATTTTCCAATATCCCCTTTTAATAAACGACATATGATGCATTAGTAGCTTTTCCAGTGTGTTTACCTAACTCTTGATTTTTTCTGATAGGTTTTTACTTGAAAGTTATTTTACGCATTGAATGTTGGGGGCAAAAGGGAAAGATAACGAAGATATAGAAGATACTAAAAACAATGAAAATTTAAGTGAAACAAAATTTTATTTGTCACAATTGCGTGTTTTCATTCACTAGATTCTAGTGAATTACACCTGTCGCTGATGATTTATAAATCATTTATCACATTTGTACATAATTCGACTTTCGATGTTTGCACGTGTTATGATATGTTAATAAAAACTGTTTTAAAAGATATGTTATTTTTACAGAGAATAGGAAACATCATTTATTAAAAATTTTTTTAAGCTCGAGTCTTTTTTAGATTAAATAATTGTTGAAATTAATTAAATTACATGAATCAATAATTGGCAGTTTAAAATTTAATGCTTTATTTAGCATTTTCCAGATATAATTAATTTGTCAGAATAAGAAAAAGAAAATAGTAAGAATTGCTAAGCTATAAATTGTTGTTTTTATAATAAATATTTAAATTAATGAAATGAAAAATATATCTAATGTTACAAAAATTATAAGAAAAATGATTCTAACATTATATATATAATTTTACTAAACCAATACGAACATTATGCATACAGTGAACACTAAAACTTTTTTTTAACTAATACATAAATAAAGTATTCATTGATCATCATTAAAGCTATCGTCAAATTTTTGAAAATATTTATTTTCATAAATTTTTAATATTTATATCAATTATTTTCTTCTACAAAAAATCTATATCATTACAATCGTCAATACACAAAAAATGAGATAAAACTTTTTTCATTTTTTGAATAAATACATAGAGAACGTTTTCTTCTTAAATAAATAAAATATACAATAAGTTTGATTTAATATTAGTAAAGTTATCATTAATTTCATTAGATTTTAGTGATTGTTAATAAAGATCAGTAAATTTATACAAAATTTCAATTTTCATTTATAAATTTGTTTTTATAAAACAATTGTAGTTGTTTTTATAATAAAAAATAAATAATTGTTTTTTAGAACTAAAAATTTACGTACAAACGCATAATCATGAATTGTAAATAATTAATTTAATCGCTTTTATAAATGTACAATACGTATATAATATTTTTTAATATGTAATAACAATTTTTATGCGCATGAAATCGTAGAAATTTTAATTAGTGAGCATTATTTATTACAGTAAAAAGCTGCTCTATTTACAAATAGTTTAAACATTTTTTGTTGATAAAAGACTATCACTCTTGTATTATAGAATGATAATGTTATCGATACAAATGATATTTGTTGTATATGTATGCATATACTGAATTTATTATTCTATTTATAATTTATAAATAGAAAAATATTACCATTGCACTAGAGAAAGTAATTTTGTACTTTTAATTTTTTTTATATTACTTGAAATCAAGTATGCTTAATAATATTATTTCCTTAAATGACAATTCCTTATACTTTATAAGTTAGAGGATTGTGATGTACATGTTTTTAATATCAGAAATTTCAATTCCGAATAAGATTACACTTTGATTTAATATACAATTAATTAATGATGTTTTTACATTTTTCTGATTTGTTACTATATAATTAATTACATTTGCTTTAAAAAGTTTGTTATTTGTTTGTTGGCTTTATTACATATTAATTTTTATACTTTTAATTACAATAGAATAAGAATTAAGTTGCATATAATTTAATTGGACTTATTGAATTTTTAAATATTGCTCATGAATACAAATAATTTTTTACAAATATCATTTGCTATTTAGAGCACTTTATATATAATTTAAAAAATTAAACATCTTATTAAAAGATATAAAATTAAAATAATGAAATAGAAATGATATAAAAAATAATCATATTTAAATATGTTAACTTCAATTCAAATATGTTTGAAATAATACTTTTATTATTAATTAACATATTTAATAAAATTATTCTTTTTCTTTTTTTTATAACAAAAATGATATAAATAACAAAATTTAATTATATTATTTTATACGAAACACAAATATTTATTTTAACATTTTGAATAAATTGTCATATTAATATTATATTATTTTATTTAGAAAATTTTAAAGTTAAATATATTATTAAAAAGCATTAATTTAATACATTCAATAAAAAATCTAGAGTATTAAATAAAATATATTGTAAATGAGATAATTGTGTGATGTTAAGAGTATTTCTGCTAAAATAAAAATTAATTTGATTGAATTGAATTTTTCTAATTTAATGAGTATTCGATCAACGTTTTCGTATGTACTGAATAAGTAAGAATAGAAATTTAAATTTTAATTACTTGAGGATATTTATAGTTTTTTCACGCAAGTGGAAGGGAATAAGCTTTAAATTAATTAATATTTAAAAAAAAAAAAAATGATCAAACAAGAACAAAAATATGATAAAGTCAAACATGAAACAAGCAACCGGGTATTATCAATCTAAAAGTTTATACAAAGTATAAATTTAAGGAAATATTTCTATTTGGTTTAAACTCAATTACCAACTAACATTGATAGATTCTAAAAAGTTTTGTCTATATTTTTTGAACTAAATTTTACTAAATACTAAATATTGTTTTGATATTTTTCTTAAGATTACCTTTGAGGTAATAAACAATTCGTAATTGTTTCAGTCATTTTTAAATATTTATTAATAAATAAATCTTATTATTTATTAATAAAATTTTAATGAGAAAACTATAGTTGAATATTTATTAGAAGTACAATAATTTTTTTAAAGCCACAAAATAAAAAACAATTTTAAATATTCAATTTAATAAAAAATGAAATTGATTTAAATTACAAAGAAAAATAGCTTAAACTTTGTAGAAGCTATTGGTTCATTAAAATTAAATATTTTTATTATGTTATTCACAAAAGTTTTTTTGTAACCTAATAACAATCATTGAAAACAACTATCTTATATTATAACAAGGAATAGAATATATCTATAAGAACATTCACATTTGAATAAAGCGAGACGGTAATATAATGCACGAATGTTTTATAAATATGAGAAAAATGATGATATTTACCAAACACATTGACCAATCTTATAATTGCATAATAAAATTAGACCATCACTTTTGCAATGAATTTGCCAATGATTAGTCGTTATTAGCCACGATTTAGTTGCAAATAGCACAATAATTAATTTTACATTGTTACAAATCGCAGGAGCCCACCGTATTTGTGCTAATAAAAAGCCGAAGCTTAATTCTAAAGATCAAAAGGCTTATCAAGCGTTTTTACGTTTTAGCACGCGCCAGCGACCTTTCGACGGCCAATCCAATCGGAGCGATGAACCCCACGTTCCCGCTTTCATCCCTCGTGTATGACTTGTGCTGGAACCCCGACAAGAGGTAAGGTCTGTGGGGGCGAGGGTACGATTAGCTCGTCGTCGTCCACCTCCTCATCGTCGTGCAAAATGAAATTGTCAACTTCTTGAACCTCTTCTTCGCGTGCGGGTTCAGGTGGGACGGCTGCGTTTTCTCGTTCGTGATGCTTGACGTGATCCTTGAGAGCAAAGGCCCTTCCATAAGAAGCTCCACAAATGCTGCAACTGAACTTGAGATTATTGTCCTTCTTGTGAGTCTGTATGTGGGCTCTAGCGGCATAGAGAGAGGCGAAAGGCCGCGAACAGACGGTGCAGTGGAAGGGCTTGGTGTGACTGTTCTTGTGACCGGCGAGCTGCACCCGGGTTTTGAAGGTCTTCGGGCAATAAGGGCAGGTGTAGGCGCGCTCCTCTCCATGGGTCAGGAGGTGGTGGTTATACACGGAGGAAGCTTTGAAACGCTTCCCGCAATGCTGACATTCGTACGGACGCACACCTGTGTGAGTACGCATGTGCAGGGTGAGGCAGTAGGACACCCGGAACTTCTTTCCGCAGACCTGCCAATCGTCATTGCGAGTTAATTCAACCGTGTAAAGGTTTATTTTTAAAAATTTTAAGATTTTTCCTAGTGCTTAGTGTACAGCCACCACATAGTGCTTTAGATAGAATGCGTTTTCACTTACTTTTGACTTCATAAACCTTTCATAAATATAATGCTATGCAGCAATTATATTAATTATAAATTATCTTATAAATTTATTTTAAATCATTCAATTAAAAAAAAATTTAAAGTAGCTTTGCTTATTTTTCTGAAATTTTATTTTTATATTAAATCTTATATTTAAATTATTAATTAATTTTAAGCAATAATGTATCTATCTAAATCTAAATATCCCTATATTTAAATTCAGAATTAAAAGTTTTAAAATGATAATTTTCCAACAAAAACAATTAAGCAGTTAAATGTTTGAATTGGATGAAATATATATTAAAATAAGATATATCTAACATGATAACTCAAACATACTTTATTAATTATTTACATGTAAATACATTGGAGAAAAAAATTGTCCTTGTTCAAATGCATATTTATAAAATTAGAAATTTAAATTACTATTACAAATTATCTTCAAAAATTTTTTCTTTTTTAACATGTTTAATAATCAATACATTATAAATTTAAACAGTATATGTGCACAATATACAGTAACACAATAATTAATTTTTATTATAAAAAGTAAAAAATTTTTTAACACGAATTTGACTGTTAATTTTTTGAAATCTTGTTTACTTGTCATATTTTGCATTACTATTTTTTAAAATTATATTTTGTACAGACTGTATTTACATTAAATTTTTAAAAAATTTCTATTACTTTAAAAATAATGTCATGAAGCATAATTAAATAAATTTATGATTCAACACTTTTGTTATAAGGTTTAACCTTCACACAATAATTTTTACACACAAAGTTGCTGAAATTGAGGGTGTTGACACACTAATAAAAGTGAACATACTTCGCAAGAATGTGGCTTTTCACCAGTGTGTATCCTCTCGTGCTTGACCTTCTCGTGTGGTCTCGTGAATCTCCGTCCGCAGTGTTGGCACTGATAAGGCTTTTGGCTTTGAACCTCGGGGGTGTCCATCGCCGAGGCACCGACTCCTGAATTCGTTGTTGCGCCATTATCGACATTCATATATATCGAGTCAGTATTATTTTGAGACCCGGTGATATTCAGTTCGACACCGGTGGCATTTCCTGATAAACCTGTATTTATCTCTGTGTGGACAGCCGCATGCATTGATAAACTTTCTGCGGAGTCGAACTTCCGATTACAGACAGAGCACGTAATTGTATCGCCAGCGTGAAGAGCCATGTGTGCCGTCCTGTACGACTCCGAGAGGATCGTTCCTGATTAAAATAAATTTATAAAATTTTTATGAAAATAAATGAAAAAAGTTTTTAATAGCGCTTGCCTTTAAAATAATTACTTATTTAAAAACAACAATAAAAAAAAAGGAAAATAGAAAATTATATGCATTTAAGATTAAGAAAATTATTCATTTTTGTAAAATGAATGTCATCTTCTTTTTAATCTCATTTTGACATAGGAACAGATAACTATTTTATGATAAATGATTAATAATTTGTTTTTGTGCAAAAATGTAGTTATCAAATATAAACAAGAGTTTTAAACTTTTATAAATCATTTTATAAATTAATACTTTGCACTTTGACAATATATTGCAAAAAACTATTATACCAATTAAATTGAAACATAAATTGCTCATACCACATTCATTGCAAACAAAAGTTTCTTCTTCAGTACCCTCTGGTGCCTCAACGTGCCGTGCCCTAACAGGAGCATGCATTCTTGAATGTAATCGTAAACTTTTATGTGTTAAGAATTCGGTCCCACATACAGGACATAAAAATATTTTCTGAGATGGAAAGTCACTATTTTCATGAACTTTCATATGAATTTGTAATGCTTTTCCTGTTGCAAATGTCTGATCGCATTGATCACAACGATTATTTCCTTGAAGGCACACATGTATGCGAAAATCACCCAATTTAGCAAATTGTTCTAAACACTGATTACATCTGTACATTCGAGTTGGAGCAACTGTTACACTTTTATCTCTAACCTGAAAATATAAAAACATTTATTATCTAATGTAATACTATTAATAATTTATTTAAGAATAAATAAATAATAAATCTATTATCCAGTTAAATTTTAGTATAATCATTGAAGCTTAGTGTTACATGGTTAAAGCAAAATTAATGAATAAATAATGTGTACATTCAAAAGTAGATTCAAATTTTTATATTAAATTAGATTTAGATTATTATAAATTAAATTATTTTTAAATTATAATTACATATTATTAATTAATATGGTAAGAAATGACAAATTTATGAAAAAAAATTACGATTAAAATTTTTATAAATTGAATAAAATAATTTTTGTTACTTGTTTTGAGATAATATTTTTATAGTTTATTACTATATATTTTTAATAAAAGCTTATACCTTAACTCCTTCAACATTAGAAAAAAATTTCTCAATCATTGGAGCTTTTGTTGAAGATAAAGTAACTGGAGTTCTATCCCAAAATCTTTCAATTTGTACAACTTTTCTTGTATACAATCTTCCATCACTATCAATGCATTCCTCAGTTCTTAATGTATTCATTAATTGTCTTTGCTTCGATGGAATATTAGTAGTTTGGACAGCATTATTTGTTATCTGTACTGGTGCACTTGTAATAACAGGAGATGAAAGTATTGTTTCTGCCGTTGTTGATTGTATTTCATCTATTTGTTGTTCAGCCATTTCTAATACAACTTCTTGTCCATCGTGGTATTTTTTGATATGTTCTAGTACAGAATTAAAACTCACACTACAAGAACTACAAGTATACATTATATCTGTTTCCTAATTTAAAATAATAATCTTTTGTTAATTTTCATTTCAATCATCTTGATATATTTTATAATCTTTAAAGTACAATTACAATTATACCTGCTCTTTTTCTGTTTCATCACTTTCTTTTTTAATTTTGAGAATATCACAATCATCAAATTGAATGGCATCAACATGTGTCATACTAATTAATGTAGCTTCATCTTCATTTAATAATTCAGAAGTATCAACTATACTTGATATAGAGTCTACTTTTTTGGGGCTTAAAGAATTATTGGGTCTCAATGAATCAGAAGACTCAGAAATTTCAATTTCTGTATTAGTCATCATTTTTTCAGAATTTACAAGAGACATAGTTTCTTCATCATTTATTTTTTCTAAAACTTGAATGTCACCTATAACAAATAATTTCTTTTATAAATTCTGTTTATTGATTAAATATATTCTAATAATTTTTAAAATTTAGTAAAATATTGTTATAAAATAGCAAGAAAATATAAAAAAGTCACTACTAAATATTAGATTATAAAAAATTACTAATTATTAAATTACAAAAAATTACAATCAATGATATTTTGAAATATTATATAAATAATTACTACAGTAAATTTATAGATGTTTTGTTAAAATATTTATATTTTCATTTTTTTTTAAATTATTAAAAATGTAAATTTCTTTAGTATTATAATTTTGGAGTAATACAAACCATTTTCATCTACTTGAATTGTTCTACCTTCACCAACAATCATTATTCCATCTTCATTGACAGTTGCCAAAAAACTTTCATTAATACCATCATCATTATCATCCTAAAAATTAATTATTAGACATTATTATTATTAAAACAAACTAACACATAAATTTAAATTCATAAATATACACCATTAAAATATCTGGTCCTTCATTATCATTATCCTCAACTTCTAATTGATTAGAGTTTATTTCTGTATCTTTTTGATCTTCATCCTGATCTATTTCCTTTCCACAACAATCTAAATGTTGTATTAGTGCAGCTACTGAATAAGTCCTCAATGAGCAGCCAGGGCAAAACAAATTGTCAGTCATACTCAATAGGTGGTACTTGAGAGACTCGGAGTTATTAAAAGTCTCCCCACAACACATAGGACATATTAGGCTTATGGAACCCATATTTATTAAAATTTTTTATTAAAATTCTCAATATTATTACAATAATAATAATTTCTTTGGGTACAAAAGCTCTATTTTGTTGACTAAAGGCTAGCCAAACCTGAAGTTGAGAATTAATCGTCGTGAAGATCTTTTTATAAACAGTCTAACCTGATGTTACAGATGTTCAATGTATTTATAGTGTTATGAAAGAAGACTTGGGCATTGTGTGATATCATTTTCGAGTGATGGATATAACCTTGTCGAATCACAGTGATGAATGAAAAACCAAAGTTTACTGATTGTCTTTGGCGAAAAATTGAAATTATCCATGGACGAACCGCCACAAAGATCGCGAGACCGAGACACAAAATGATTGGAGACAAACTTCAGCGCAAACAAATGCCGAACACAACAATCATGAAGTTATGAACGCAGTGAATAAGTGAACGGGAGAGAAAACTCGTCGGCCATTGCTGCCAAGCAAACGCCACACACCACCAAATGCAAGCAGGAAAATTTGCGAGTCAAGCGAGAACTCGTTTATTTTTCAAAAATAAATGATTAGCGTTCATTTCCATTCGAATATACATCTTCAAATTCATTTACCTTTTAATCTATCATTTTTTTTCACTAATAAAGAAACATTCCTATTACTTATCATTTGTATACTAATTTTTACTAATTGGATAAAAAAATTTCAGAGGAATTTTTGATGATGCTAAAAAATAAACAAATAAGCACAAAAATCAATATCTCTATTATGTAATGCAATTAAAATTTATTTATTTTTTGTTTTATAAGTAAAAAGTTTTAATAACATTAATATAATATATTTTGTTTCGAGTTTTAAAATTTATTATATTAAATTATAGTAAAATCTCTCTGCACCCGCAATTTATGTAAAAAACCTAGATATATTTAAAAATTTTAAATAAATTTATTGCCTTTTTGACAACAATATAGTACTGTATTTTTATTTCTTTATTTATTAAAATATTAATATAATTATTAATCTGTCAATTCCTTAATTAAATTTAAATATGTACGTATATTAGTATATAACTTTAGAAATAAATTCAAAAAGGTAATTAATTCTTTAAAATATTAGAAAACAATTGTTTACAAATAGTAAATATCATATCAATAAAATTAATAAGGTTTTTTTTCATTACACATTATATTATTTTTATTATTAAATAATTATTACATTTTTTTGTCTTTTATCAAATTAATTCTAATCAAAAAAAATTTAATTTAAAAATTCATCATAGTTCTTCTAATAATTCTGAACTAAAAATAATTTTACTAAATATTGATCACACAGTATTTATAAAAAAATATATGTATATTCAAAATTCAAAATTTAATAAATAATTTAAATTTAAAATACAATATTATCTTATCAGTAACCCATAAACTCATGATCAGAGCCATCTTCTGCATCATCAGCTTCCTCTTCCTCTGCAATATGATCTTTCCTGCGTCTAGTATAAGCTCGTTTACTTGTTACTGGTACTATGTCTGTTTCACCATGTAATAAACTATTTCTATATAATAAAAGTGGTTGCCAATCTTCTCCTCTTGAAGATGGCATTCCTGCTTGCAGATGTTTATCCAAAAAGTTCAATACAACCTTTTTATCTTGTTTTAAAAGTTTATTTGTAAATTCACTTAAAATTTCTAAATATGAAAGATTTGGAGGTGGTCCAGTTGGATCAATATCAACACCATCTTGTGATGAGACAGCAAATAATATCCCTTGTCGATGTAAAGCAGTTATGGCTTCACGATTTTTTACTGCATCTAAGCCAAAGGAAAGAGCAAAACGTTTTGCAAGTTCCTTAATTGCAGTGAATTCTTCACTGTTTCTACTAACTTTCTGATCTTTCTCAATTATTTCATTGTATAAAATGTTTAAACTTTGCTGCATTGTCAATGCACAATTGGTTTTATTGATATCTCTGGCTTTGCCTATAGTTGTTTTAATAATATCTCCATAATCATTATAGTATTTGACATGATGTTTAAAGACATCAGCAGCAGCTTTTGTTGGTATCATGTTGTAAACAATTAATTTACAATAGGCTGCTAAAAAGTTTCTTTTCTTATGAAGCTCTTCAATTTTGGAATGTTCATCATGATCTTCTTCTTCTCCTTCAGAAAAAACATATTGCTGAATGAATCTATTGAGCATATCTTGCATGTTTTGATCAGGTTCATAAACTAGTTGATGAAGAAGTGAATTCTTTTGTGATGTTAATTGATTGCAAAATATCACCAATAAATCACATATTGTATTGTAAGCTTCTTCTCTTAAAAGAGTAGGGATGTCATGTTCAGTATTTACAAAATAGCTCATGCAATTCATAAAATCGTACAATCGACTTTTCAACTTTTGACTTTCTTCTTCAGACCTATTATCAGAATCAACAGACTCAATTAAATTATTTTGCGACCACAATATAGAAAAAAAACATGCACTAATACAATATTTTACTGCTTCGTCGGGTAATTTATATCGCGTTTCTTTAATATCTTTAAATAATGAATCCCAAATTTCACAAGTGTTCATGTCATGACAACTATAAAAAATAGCAACTTTTTTTAAAGACTCCACAACACCAAAAATATCATCCTCATTTGGTTGATCATTTCCATCAATCATATACCTGAAGTCAGTAATAATATCTGTATATTTAATAACAATAGCATCTATCAGCGTTGATCTAGCTACATCACACTTTCTAAAAATAGCTGAACCAGGAACACACATATATTCAAGAGTTTTTGCAGCTGTATCTAAGACTTCACTATTGTGTGATCTATTTACAATATCATGAATTTTATTTAATAAAAAGTCTAAATTTTGCTCTTGTCTAGATTTTGTGTAAATATCTAATTCAAAATATTGAGGTATAGATAGTAAATTTGCAAGTTTTTCAGGATCAGCTCGATATTTATCTAATAATAAAGGTAATACTTGTATAAAATGTTCTGTCAAACGTTGTTTATCTTCTTGAACTTGTTTTGATTCCTTAGCAGATAAGATTTTTCGAGTTGGACCTCGACCAACTGGTGCTTCACCAGTAGCAGATTGTTTGATGCAACATACCATAATTTCAATAAGAGAAGTTTCTTGTTGATTATCTAAAGCTTCTTCATTTTGACCTGGTTCTTCTAGTAATAAGTCTGTCATGCACTCCCAATCTTTCATCATTTGATTCGTTTCAATCAATGAATCTACTAAATAAGCTCCATGTTCATGAAGCTCAGATTCAATAAAAAATAAAACTAAATCTCTTATAAAAGGTGTATTGGGCAAACGCTTCTTACCACGTTTGGTTTTTATCTCTACCTCTTCATTTGAAGTAAAAAATCGTTCATTTACAAATTCTCCAGCTGCTTGAGCTACAGCTCTATGTGAAGAGTAAACTAATTCATATACATGTTCACAATCTTTGTCAGTAAGAATTTCCCGATGATGTTTATAAATAGAAATGACTAATTTTACTGCTTGTACAGCAACATCATATTCTTTATCCAAAGTCATAGCTACTATACGATCTTTGAATTTACTAGTAAAAAGTTCTAGTTTTGTTTTTAATTCTTCTGAAGCATAAAGTGGTTGTAAAGCTTGCAAACATTTTAATCTAACTTCTCCTACCTTATCATGTAATGTCCATCCTATGTATTTTAAATAAGAATCATCAAGAAAGTTTTGATGAAATTTTTTCATCCATACACCAATTTCTGCCATACAAATAGCACGTATCTCTGGAAGAGTATCCCTGTACCTATGCACAAAAACAGATTTAAACATGTATGTAAGCATATTTTTTATTTCATCCATATTTTCTTCTAATTCTTTTCGTTTTGCCATTAAAGATTCTAATCTATCAGCAGCACGTTTTTCTCTAGCTTTTTGACGTTCTGCTTCATATTGTCTTTGTGTATTATCCAAATTAATAGATACAGTTAAGGCAACATCTACTAATGCTGTCATTAATTTCATAGCTGCTAAAGTTGCAGTGTGTCTAAATGCTCTTACTTGAGAATCAGATAAACCAGTTAAAAGTGAAATTATATTATCCATCAAGAATTGATCATAAATTATTGAATATTGGCATTGACGAACCAAAATTTGTACAAATTCACAAAAGTTAGCTCGAAACTTTTTCCATTGTTGACCTGTCATTATTAAAGGATATTCACCACTTTCCTCATCGAATTCTTCAGTCATTTTTCTAATAATATGAACATGCTCCAGTGTTTGCATCTCAGCAGTAATAAGTCCTTTACAGCCACTAGCACTAATAAAAAATTGCATTAACATTAAAAGAGCATTTTCTCTATTAACTTTATATTTTTCAATCCATTCATCTACAATGCCTGTTAAAGAAGAACGATTATTACGGACTGCAAAATATAAACTTGCTTCATCTTCTAGATTGTGGGATTGAAGGCTACGTCTTCCACGTCCTCTTCCACCTCCACGACCTCTTGTTGTACTAGGTGTTGTTGGTATATAATCTTCATCAATTTCTTTATATTTTGGTTGTTGAATAGGACCACCACGTAATCTCGCACGAATATTTCTAGTTATTCGCATATTACTTGGAGCATTTGGTATTGGAGAATCCAAGTTTGGATCTTGATAATCATGACTAGACCCATAAGCAGTTTCTGGACCATCTTCAGAATAATTTTCAGATATAGAAGTGATCATTGCTGTCTCATATTCCGGAGGCACTGGATCGTCCATCCGTATACGTTTTCCTCCTCTTCGATGCATCATTGCTTTTTAATATTTCTCTCGGATAAATAATTTCTTAAAAGTAAAATAAATTACTGTATTAATATTAATAAGTCTCTAATCAAATAATTACATTAAAAAAAAAAAAATTATAAGAACCTTTTGAAAAAAAAAGCTATTTATATTTTCATTGTTTACTATTTGAGTAGAAACATATAACCCAAGTTATACTAAAATCTAATAGTCTCTGACTGAATTCTTCGTTAACTGTAGTTCATCCTGATTGGATTATCTTCTGTGCGCATGCTCAAACAATTTTTAGCGGTAAATAAATTTATCAATGTTCTATAATATGGATGTATAAAATAAATAAAAAATTAATGCAAGAATTTTTATACCTAAAAACCCTTCAATATTTAATTTCACACCTAATTAAACTAAAATATTGTGGTTGATTTTAGTATTCGAATCATTCGAAAAATTACAGTTAATTTTTCTGAATACCATAAATATAAATTTAAGCTATATATAATTCTTTTAACATCGTAATTATAATAAATCAAAAATATTAGACTTATGTTATTATTAGGTAAATACTTTATAATTATTTTTGAGAATTAAATATGAATTTAATCAATAATTTAATTATATCCATTAATACTGCCAAGATGGCGGTTCTTTTTTCGATATTGTATTCATTTCTATTCCAGGATATAAATCATTCTGTTCTAGGGCAGAAATTAAGATCCATTATTAAAGTGCTAAATTTGAAAAGTAAAAAATTAAAAAATAAATGGATACTGTATTTTACCAGTTACTAATAATAATTTTAGTGAATAGAATTATTATTAAGCACTTGAGTTTAAAATGATTGAAATATTATTTGAATTTTCATAATTTGTCAAATTAAAAAACAATTTTTGATAATTACATTTTTATGATTTTATTTTATTTACTAAAAAAGAATAAACTAGTTGAGTAATGTATAATATAATCACATATAAAAAAATTTTTAAAAAATATATATATATATATATATATAAAATATGTTATTAAGAATTAATTAAACAGACATACATATTAATGTTAAAAAAAAAATAAAAATTAATGTATCATTATCAAAGAATACATCTTTTTGAAATTATCTTTTAAATAATTTGATATAATTTTTACCTTAACTGTAATTTAACTTTAATTCATTAATAATAAATTCAGATCACTTTTTTCTGTAATACTATTAAAATTTCTTAGTATTACAATTATATTATGTATGCTTCATCCTAAATTTTATTTATGTTCTTCAACATTTATAAAAAATCCTTTAAAAGTAATTATAAAATTTTTATATACAATAAATATAAATATGTAAAATGAATGATTGCAAATATTAATATCTTCAATTAATAGTTGAAAATATTGATATTTATACCTTGGTGATTATGTTAAATAAAATAAACAAAAAATAGTTAATTAAATCTAGTTTTATGTAATTATAACATAATATTTACATGAGGAAGAATAATTTAAGAAATTATTCTGATTTAAACAAATATAAACATAAATAATTAAATTTAAATACTCCTAATCAACATGTTCATGTTCTGCATTACTTTCTCTCCATGTATTTTGTACTAATTCTATAAACTGTCTCCACCAACGACTTTGTACAGTAAAATATAGTAGACATGCTGCAATGAAAACCCATGATAAAACTAAACAATAATCTGTTTCATTAGAAGGAGTAAATGATAGCGGCCCACTAAAATCTGCAGATGTGACATAATAAGATTCATTTGGTTGCAAATTTGTCAAATGTGATATAAATTTGGAAAAATTTTCCAAAGTATACACAGTTTCATTAAATTTTGCCACAGGTTTTGCATTATGAACAAGCATTAAAGTAGGAACTCCAACTATTCCATATTGAGTATTAAAACTAAAACAAACAAATAATTATTATATTACACACAAATTATTGACAAAACTATAGATTACCTTATACCATTTTATAAAAAGAACATATTAAAATTATTCATTTAAGAAAAATTTTATTTATAATGCTTATAAATTATAATAAGAAATTTAATAACTTTATAAGTTTTTAAAAGTGTTTATAGATTTATCATACCTAAATATAAAATATAAAAGTTACAATTGGTTTTATACATTATATGTGTCTTACTTTTGGTATTTCATTGCATCAATTGCAACAACTTTAATATGTGGAAAAAACCTTGGAATTGCATTAAAATGAGGAGCTGCTTGACTGCTGAATATACACCACCTTGCATAAAACATGACAAGTATACATGTTCCTGGTAATGCTTTATCTTCTTTGCTAGTTCTAGTTCTATTTGGTGTTCCAGTTTCCAGTAATAAAAGCTCCATCAAACGTGTATAATTTACAATCTTAAAATTAATTTAATACAATAATATGAATTATAAATTTTGAGAAAAAAAATATTGATTGAAACGATGCATTACCTCTACAGGACCGTATGTTTTATTGGTTAAACAGTTTATTTTAGTAAAATAATTCGATGTAGTATTATCCATTATTGTTACATTATTATTATAATATTTTGAATCATTCAATTGAATTTCAACATTTTCTTCTAAAGATATCGATGCATCTTCTTCACCAATTATTTCTATTATTGGAAAAACTAAAAAAAAAAAAGAAATGATAATAATAATAATAAATAAAATGATCAATTTTTTAAAGAATAACTTTTTATTATTGTTTTTATTACCTAAAATTATAAAAAAAAAACAAAAATATTTATGATAAAAAGTCATTTCGATATATAACCTCAAAAACTATTGTTTACAATGACTACATTCAGTTTTTTCAAAAACTAGAATCACTTTATACAAATTTAAATTGGATCTTTAACTAAACATTAGAAAGATTTTGTCGTAAATGTATTGTAATTATTATATTCATGATTTAATTTATAAATTTATATAGAAAAATATGTTACTGTTACATTTTATTGTGATGTGTGCATTCTTTAGGGGTTCTCAACTACTTATAGTGTCTAAAAAATCTATCAAATTTAAAAATATATTTAATTAAGTAATCTATACAATATATAATATTATATATTATTTTATAACTGAATTGATTATCTTAATATATATATAATTTTAAATATTATTTTAGTTGATAAAAATTTTTTATTATTATTTTTCATAATAAATAAATGAATTATATGTAATTATATATTATAATATGAAAAAATAATTATAAAAATATGTTAGTTTTCTAATTTATTATTTATATAATAAACAACTAATGAATATTGAACTTGTAGACTGATCTATCATAAAAAATTATTTATTTGAAAAATATTAAACATTTATTTATAACAATTGTTTAAAATATAAGTGAAGCTGGCATTTCTTTAGGTCGATTATGAAGGACAGCTAATATATTCTGAGCTGTCATAACTGCCATTTCTTCTCTTGTTTCTATTGCAGCACTTCCCAAATGTGGAAAAATAACTAAACAGAATAATTTATTAGTAATCATACAAACATTTTTATATTAAATTTATATTTTATAAAAAAAGGAATAAGAAAATAAAATATCACATAATTGGCATACCACAGTTATCAAGTTTGAGTAATTCATTATCTAATGGTATAGGTTCAGGTGTCATTACATCTAATCCAGCTGCTCTTATTGTTCCATTTTTTAAGGCTTCTATTAATGAAGGTTGATGGACCACTTCTCCACGACTAACATTAATAAATATAGCATTTTTTTTCATTTTTTGAAAAGTTTCTTTTTTAAACATTTCTCTAGATTCTGGGACCAAAGCAATTGTAACTATAACAAAATCACTATTTCTTAACAACTCATCTAAACTAACTTTCTCTGCTCCACATTTTGCAGCTGCTGGCTTTTCTGTACGACTAGTATAAAAAATTTTTTTAACTCCAAACACTTGCAGATATTCTGCTATTTTAAGTCCAATACGTCCTAATCCTACAATGCCAACATTTGAACCAGCAATTTTTGGTCCAGTCATCCATAAAGGAGACCAGGTTTTCCATTCTCCTCTATGAAAAAAAAAAAAATATTTAAATAAATGTTAATTGTAAACATATATAATAAAAAATATGTTGTAAACATATTAATGTTGCATTTACTTATAAATTGATCTATTTGCTTCAATTAATCTTCTTGTAGTAGCTAATAATAAACCCATAGTTAATTCAGCTACAGCTTCAGTTAATACTCCAGGAGTGTATCCAATTAAAATATTTCTTGATTTTATAGCATTTAAATTTAAATGATCTACTCCAACAGACATAGTTCCAATAACTTTTAATTTTGAACCAGCAGCTTTTAAAACATCCTCATCTATTTTATTTGCTAGAACACAAAATAAACCATCTACTTCTTTTATCCTTGATAATAATTCTTCTTTAGGCATTGATGTTTCTTTTTCCCAAATATCAACATCACATCTAAATTATCAAAAAAGTTAGAATTAATTAAAAAATAAAATAAGTAAAAAATTTGAATTACATACATAATGTAAAATTTTATAAAATTTTCATAGTTATAATAATTATAAATTCTTTTTTAATGATAATATATTTCTTATCCTATATTACTAATAATATAAAATTTTATATTAAATTAAAAAAAAATTTGAATTTCATTAAATCTAAACATGAAAATTTATTATTTATATTACACAAAATATTTTTAAAATTTACAAAATAATTAAGTGAAATAATACTTAGTTATGTAAATAATTATTTTATTATTTTAATTTATCACAATATTAAAAAATTTTGTTTAAAGTAATGTAAATATTTATAATATTAGTATTATAATTTTAATTTAAATTATCATTTTAGTATAAAGATTATATTTGTTTTTAATCACAATTTTTAATAAACAATTTTTTATTTTGTATTTAAAATACATGTAAGGACAAAGAAATAATAATTATTAAATAATAATTTGAAAACTGATTTTAAATGACATTCATTTATATTTCACATAATTTTTTTCAAAATAGAAACATCTTATTAGAAGTTAGAGGGGGGGGGGATTCAACCTTAGTTTCTTAGATATAGGAAAATAGAACAACAATGCAAAGTTCCATACCTACACTTAATAAATATTTGTAATTTTAAAACAATTTTAAATAATTTTATAAAAATTATATTTTATAATAAAGTTACAGAAAGTTCAATTAAATCAAGTAATTAAGTTGCAAGTAATTTACTGAATTTATCATAATACAGGTCACAAGATAAATTTTGTATGATAAATACATCGGCATGAACGAATAATTATTATTTCAAGTTTCAATATAACTTACTCATTTTGCAATAATTTTAAACCGGCTTCGGGAATACCAGCATGTGTTACTAACACTTTGGGTCGTGTCATATTTTTAAATGATTTATCAACACTAAAATTTCTTAAATTATGATTTATTGACTTTATAAATGTTGCATTCGCAATTTTTGGATATGCACGACCAACTGTTGTGATTAGATTAAGAATCATATTGAAAATTTGGAATATACTATCAACACTTCTATATATAGAGTATTTTTAAAATAAATTTGGTCATTTAAACGCCATTTAAACTCTATCGTTTATTATCAAACTGTTATCAATTCTTTAAACATAAGCTTTTTGCTCATTTGATTCATGGTTATAAATTGAATAGATTTTCATATTTCATTAAGATAAAAAAATATTTATAATTATATTTATTATCGATATAAAATAAACAAGAATGTATTAAGCACAAGAATACATAAATTTTTCATTATTTGTTACAAAGTAAGCATTGACTATTATTTATTATGTTAAAGTAATTCTAAATAAGCACCAAATATAAGTTGATTTAAATATAAATTTGTTGAAAATATGTATTATATTATAAAATTATTAATTTAATTAAATACATAAATCAATATAATATTACACAGAATATATTTATGTAACTGAAACTTTTTAAATATTGATGAAATATTGATTAATAAATTACTACATTAATAATGGATAAATTTATAATTTCTAACATTAAAGTGATCTAATATTTAATTGATTTTTTAAATAGTTAAAAAAATTAAATTCCTTTGATACAATTTAAAACTGTGTTATGTAAATTATAAAATTAAATTGAAAACAATTTTTGACTATAAAAAAAAAATAAAAAAAAATACAAAAATATGCAAAAAAATATTTAATAAGGTAAAAATTTATATTAATATTATGATAAATAAAAGTGAAATTAGCTAAACAAATATATAAATAAAATATTAAAATGCTATTATTTAATAAATAAACATAACATGAATAATTAAATGTACAGATTAAATTTTTTATACAATAATAGCAATTTTTTTTTAAAAAAAGAAATTTAAGATATAGTAATTAATAAATAGAAAGGATTTTATTAAAAAATCAGTTCATTCAATTGATAAAAAAGTTATTTAATTTACAATTTTAAAATAATTATTATGATGTAGCTTATTGTTTTTATTAATTTGAGCAGCAAAAAGTGTATTTTTCATTAACATGGCAACAGTCATTGGCCCAACACCACCAGGAACTGGAGTTATATGTCCTGCAACTTTTTTGACAGCCTCATAATCCACATCACCAATTAATCTAACTTCATTTGCAACTTTTACTCTTGAAATACCAACGTCAATAACACAAGCTCCTGGTTTAATCATATCCTCAGTTATTAAACCAGGAACTCCTGCAGCTGCAACAACTACATCTGCCTGTTTTGTATATTTTTTCAGTTCAACATATGGTGTATAGCGATGACAGATAGTTGTTGTCATATTTAGTCCTGATATTTCATCTAAAGCAAACATTGACAAATTAATTTTATAAAAAAATTTTAATGTTACAATATAATTTTTTTATTAACCATTTTCATCTGAATGTAGCAATAAAGCAATTGGAAAACCAACATGTTTTGATCTTCCAATTACAACTGCATTTTTTCCATTTGTACATATTTTTGATTTTAAAATTAATTCTTTAACACCTAAAGCAGTTGCAGGAATAATTCCTTTATTATTCAAAGCAAGTCTTCCAATATTTTCTACATGAAATCCATCTACATCTTTTGAAGGTACCAGTGCTTGACAGATTTCTCTTTCATTTAAATGTTTGGGAATAGGTAGTTGTACTAAAATACCATTTACTGAAGAATCTTCATTCAATTTTTCTATATAATTTAATATTTCATTTTGTGTTATATTAGTTGTAAATTGAATAACTTCACTATCAATTCCAACATATTTAGCAGCTTTAATTTTCTTTTTGACATATACCTGACTAGAGGGATCATTCCCAATCAATATAGCAATTAATTTTGGTCTGTTTTCTCCCAATTTAATCCAATCATCAATTTCAGATTTTGTGTCCTTTAATATTTGATCTGCTATAAGTTTTCCATCAATTACAACTGCATTATTTCTAAAATTATATGAATATTGATTATAAAATATAATATATTGAATTTATAAAATATAGTTACATTTCAAATTACAATAATTTTGAAATATGAAGTCCTCTCACAGACCATTGGTTAATAAATAATCTAGGTATTTTCCAAATTAACATTATTAAGTGACACAAAAGTCTTCCTCAAAACTTATATATTTTATTAAATACTTGTATGCCTAATTAATTAAATGTGATTATTATATATATAACATGCACCCACCCATGCACACATATACAAATTTAATATTTTACTATTTTATTTTTTAAATGAATAGAATAAGTCATTTTAACCTCATTGAATATAAAAATTCTTTGAATTATATTTTTTAAACTTCTTTGACAATTTAAAATAAAATAATTCAAATTTTATTAAAAACTAATTAGACATCAAATTCTTACTATTATATACAATTATATAAAATTATTACTAATTTATTTTTCTTAATACATATATTAAAAGTCTACTATTTTATAAACATCTCATTTGAAATTTTCTTCTTTAAATAAGTGCCTTTCCTTATTACCTTTAAGACTGTAGAATTAGTTCATACAATTATCCGTCAAATCTATTGTGATCAACACATTTTTGAATTTTTAATATTCGAACGGTGATCTCTCTTGTTATCATTGATGAGAGCAGAAAATTATTTTTGTATCAAAATGGACGTTCTGTTATTATTATCCATTGCATTCATACTTATTTTTCTTATATTTGTAATCACATGGTTTTCAAAAAGAAACCCCAGTAAGTTTTTTATATTTCAAAACTTTTTTTAACAACCTTTTTAATTATTATTTTTTTGGTAGACATTTTTTATAAAACAAACCGTCAGATCTAAGTTTAACCTAAAAGTATATATTAACAGATGTTCAATGAAATTTTATTTAAATTTTATTTTGATTAATAAAATATTAAAAGTTTTAATTGTTTATTAAAAAAAAAAGTAAAAAAAAAAATTGACTTCATATATTAAAATTTACAGACACAAAATATAAATGAAACTAAACTATTATTAAATTAAAAAGCAATTATTAATATAGTACATTGAAAAATGAATATTAAGAATTTAAAAGATTGTAAAATAATTCTAACAGTATTGTTTATTATTAACAATCAACACATAAGTTTTGTTTAATTAAAAATTAATATTATTTTAAATTGAAATTGGTTGAAAACATTTTGAAGAAATTATATTATATCAACTTTATAAATGATGATGTATATTTATATACATAAAGGTGTTATTATTTGAAAATATATTTACATTATCCATAAATTAATTATTTAATAAATACAAACTGCCCATAATTCTGTTATATTTGGAATATTAATGTTTATCTAAAGAATAAACCATAATTTTTTTTGAGAATTTACACATATACTAAGATTATTTACTTATTTATTATTTAAATAAAAAAGAATAGTTTGATAAATTTTTTAAATAATATACTAATAATTACAATTTTTATAAAATGTGTGTTGAATTATAACATGATACATTTTATTAATCAACTCTTACAATATCTTTAAATATTATAACATAGTTGAATCTAAATTTATAGTAGATATAAAATTTAATATTAATAAATTATACAATAGCTTAATATAAAATTGAAATGACAAATCAAATTCAACATTGAAAACTTATTGAATTGACTATAAGGAAAGCAGGATGGCAACAGACAAGAGGTTGTACGTGGAGCGGCAGTGCGACGACCCGTTGGTGTACGGGGAGTACGACAACGACGATTACGAGGTGTTGTACAGGCGGTTGAAAATGACCAGATTCAAGAGGACGGTAGCAATGATGAAATGGAGGAAACCAGTCCTAGTGAACCCGTGGACTTGAGCAAACTCGGAGCGAAAAAGCGCGCCAAATTAGAAGCCAAAGCTGAACGTAAAATCCAACGTGAAATGGGTATTTCTTTTATTTATTTTACGATTCTTTATAAACGATAAGATTTTTATTCAATATTAATTATTACCTTCCCACTTTTCAGTGCCACAATTACAGTCCCACTTTCAATCATTTCAAATGATTCTATTCAAAGTGCTTATATTCATACCTTTCATATCAACAGCTCAAATATATTTATCTAATATTTAAATATCTAATTTCCACATTTAATTACTATCATATTTTTTGTATTTATAATATATTTTAAAAAATATTTTCATTATAAGTTTAATTATAGTTTACACTTTATTTAATTGTTACAATTTAGTTCTCATTTAGTTATTACACTTTAGTCTATAAAATATACTTTTAGCTTTATAACACATTTTGGAAAATATTTAAAAATTATTTATTATGGTTATTGTTATTGTTCTCTTTGATATTATTTTTATTATTATTATTATTTGTATATTATTTTACTACATATTTTTTGTTTTCAATTTTGATTATAATATTTAGATTTAAAAATTCAGTCATTATATTTCTTATACTATATTTCTATTTAGAATTATGATAATTAAAAGAGAATGACGTAATGTTTTTAAAATATAAAGTATTTTCGTTTTTTGTAGAAATTAATAAATTAAAAGTTAACATGCACATATTGTAAATCAATATGCTTAAATGTTATTAAAGTTATTATTAATCTAATACGAAAAAGCCGATACGATGCAATTGATTTTTGTAAAATTTATTCAAGTGTAATGCCATAATAAAATAAAAAAGCTTTTCTTTTTAATATTTGTGCCAATATTTTTTGGGTACATCAACCGGTGTTGATTTATTATCTATGAATTTAGGTACTTTTAAACTTATATTATTGAGTGTTATTAAGCATTGTTATTTTTTATTTCAGAGGAACGCGAACGTGAAGAACGTAAGAAACGCGAGCAGCAGCAGCAGGAGATTCGCGATAAACAGAGTGCACTGGAGCGCGAGGAGGAGCGGCGCCAAGAGGAAAAGGAGAAAGCAGAACGCGAAGAAAAGCAGCGCCGTGAGGAAGAGGATTATCAGAAGCTCAAGGCGGCCTTCTGCGTAGAAGAGGAAGGCTTCGAAGAAAAAGCTGAGGACGAGTCCAAGAATTTATTGCAGGAGTTCGTAGAGTACATCAAGAGAAATAAAATCGTCATTCTTGAAGACCTCGCTCATCGTTTCAACCTCAAAACCAGCAGTTGCATCGAAAGGGTACAGCTAATGCAAGCTGATGGCATACTCAGTGGTGTCATCGACGACCGTGGCAAGTTCATTTACGTGTCCGAGGAGGAACTCCTGGCCGTGGCCAAGTTCGTCAAACAACGAGGCAGAATTAGCATTGCCGAGCTTGCCGAGCACTCTAATGAACTAATTAATCTCAAACCAGAACCTCAAATCGCTCCTACTAAAGCGTAGCATGAACGTTTGCCTAGATTATTCAATTTTAATTTGAGTTTATACCAGCATTAATGAATGTTGACTTATTATCACGTGTTATACATGGCTTATTTTTTCTTTGGAAAACCATGTTGACTGCAGGATTGAAAGATTACTTCAAAGTAGTCAAAGCAACATTTATCTTTCACTATATTTTTTAATTATAAATAAAAATATGAATGTGAAATAAAATTGAATCAATTTTTAACATTTAAACTCATTGGGAGTTATGTTAATGTTAAGAATATTTAATAAGCACATTAGTTTTATTAAACTAAAATCATTATCTTCAAATTTCATTAAATTTGATTTTAATTTTGAAATAGTTTATTTATTTTTTGTTTCATTTTATTTCACAAATATAAGAAAAAATATTGAATATATCTTTTTAAATCTTTTAAGTGATTGAAAAAAGTTTAAATTATTCATAAATCAAAAGATACAGGTTTGAAGATTTACTTATTATTAACCTTTGATTATTTAAATTTTTTATTTAATATTCAGTTATTAAAGTTTTAATTAATTAGGGTATTTAAAATTAAATATTTATTTATAAATAATAATAATACTAAAAAATAATCATTATTTAGTATTATTTTTGATTTTTCTCTTGAATAATTAACAATAATAAAATGCTTCAATAATATTTATTTATTATTTTATTTTTGTATATAATGCTTACTTTGAATTAGTACAATTTTATACATATCTTTATATTTAGAAGCATTTCAATTGTTAATTCACAAGTTTTTTTTAAAACAATATCTTTTTTGGATTATAATTATTTTCTTTTTTCTTTTTTTTTATAAAGTAAATTAATTATTAAACTAAACAAAATATTTTAATCAATGTATGAATTGTATTTTTATTTTAATTCCAATATCAAGACTAGTCAATATTCAAATTTCTTAGATAATTTTTTAGAAATTATTTTCTAAAACAATTACATACTTTTGATATTTTTTAGTTTTTAAATTACTTTTCTTAACACATCACAAACAATTACAAAAAAATATCAAACAAAAAAAAGTATGTAACTTTAATTTTTCTTTATTGAACTATAACATATATTCTTTCCTATTATTAATAATACAAATAATAAAGTGAAATAGTTTAGTTTATACATTTCAGAATTTTCTTTGTAAAATCATTGTAATTATTAATTTGCTAAAAATGTAAAAATACATTGTTTAAATTGTAATTATTCTTGTAATACAGCTCTTGTCTCAATTAAATACAATTTTATATAAAAAATTACAATACTAAAATAGTATTGAATGTTCATAATAAAATTTCAAGTAAATGTAAAATGTAAATAAATGCTATAATATTTTTTATTTGTTTTTTACTTATATTAATTATTACCAAAGTATTTGATACCTTAGATTATAATTATAAAATCGGAAAATGACAATTTATAATTTGGTATTTTATTAAATAATCATTAAAATTAAATAAAGAAATTATTTGTATATAGTTGTATATTTATAACAATAGTGTTATTTAAATAAAATAATATATTTATTTAAAAAAACTTTAAAACAACAATGTTTAAAAATTTGTCATTTATAATAAATTTAATGGAAATTTATAATGTAAATTACATGGTTTTTTTTTATGATGATGATAATAATATAGATATATATACTTTATTATACCCTAGAGATTTATAGAATAATCATAATTCTGAATAACAGTTCAAAAATCTTGTTAATCTAATGTTACAAACTAATTATTTTATGTGGGTCCAATTATAATAATTAGAAATTTTGAATAGATATCATGCTTGAAAATGAAATACAATAGTTTTATATCTTCGTTTTTGTTAATAATTTATGATGTTGATACAATATTTGTAAATAAAAAGTTTTTTTTCTGATTTTTTTGTTTTTAAATATTCTTTAAAGTTATTTTTATTTTCATTTATTTTTTAAATGCATTTTTAATTTACCATTAATTTTTTTATAATCGTATAGTCTTAATATTTATTATACAATATATAGTTTTAACTTCGGATTGGTATACAATTTTAATTTAAACTTTTTAAAAACTGCTTTTTACGATTTCATTATAAATGTAATAAACAAATAATATTAATCTTGTCATTTTATTTTTATTATCATTGAATTGATTAACTATTCTTTCTGCGGAATAAAATATTTGAATTTAGATATATATTATCATGCAAATTACATAAGATTAATAAAATATTAGTTAGTTGGAAAATAAATTTAATAAAATAAAGCTTCATTTCTGATAATAATAAATACAATATTACCATATATTAATTTTTTTTATATATTCATATATTCATATATATATTCATTCACGGACTTCATAAAAACCTGAAATTCGAGGCACTAAAAATGTTAAATAAAAAGAAATAAATATTATAATATTAATATTCTACTCATTTATTAAGAAAATTTAAAGTATTATAGGATTTTTACAAACCCTGCTGACGACATCGACATTTCTGAATACGCCGACAAAATAACAAAATAACAAAGTTTATGTATTAAAAATAATATAGAGTTCAACAATACATAAAAAATAAAAAAAATATTGCGTTAAAGTAACATTAAAGTAATATCGAATAGCATAAAATATTAAAAATTGTAAATAATAAAATATAAAATAATATAATATATTCAAATATTATAATTATCTGAAATCTGTAGAATCATGTTGGTTATTAAGTAGCGATTTACGGGATTTAATTTTAATATAGATGAGTAAAATGTTTTTTATTGCTAATGTATAATTGTAGATAATTAATTTTTTTGAAAATTTAGAATTTTTATTTCGTATGATAAATAAAATACATAGTCTCTTTGTATAAAGTAATTTTATTGATTTACAATTATATACAATAATTTTTATTTATTTATATAATTTTATTGAACTAAACTTTTTTACCTTTAATATGAGAAATAAATTATCATATTCATAATCTTTAATCTGTACATTTTTTAAATGGAAGACTGATTTCATTTAATAAATTAAAATATATTAATGCATTTGATGTTATTCGACTATCATGTACAGCTTTTAAATTATAATTTTTTACAAATGTATCTATATTTTTTATAACTTTAATCACAATTTTTACTACTTAATAAATTGTTTTTTAAGTGACGACGAAGTAAAACTCGAGAAAAACATCTGTTAACTCATTAAAACTGTACATGTATATCACATGCATCGACACTAGCTTGAAACTGTTATTTTAGATTTGATTATTATCTATTCGTGTTTAACACACATATTTGTGTCTTGTACTCACTCCTTTATATTCCATTAAAAGATTATTAATTTTTTTATTTTTCTAATCATTCATCTATATCTTTGTTATACTTTTGTAAAACTTATTATATGTCAGTGCTTACTTTCTATTTTTTTTAGTGATTTTTGCGAATAATTAAAATTAAAATTACAGTTAAAAATGAGTAAAAAATCAAATTTTCTTAAAAAGATTAGCCTTGTAACCGTTTTGATAGCCAAATCAAACGTGTCTTTTTTTAATAGAATTGAAACAAAAGAGATACTCTTTTTTCTTTTTTTGTTATATCGACAAGCACGCTTACACCTCGTGCCCGTTTACCTGTGTACAAATATGTGCACACGTGTGCATGAGTATGTGTGTATATAAATTTGGCAAACCCGTTACAGCTTTGTTTTATTTTCTTACGTAATTGCATTTATCTCTACCTTCTGAGTTCTGGTCGTTTGCAGTCGAAGAACCAGTGCTTTGCTACATCCAATCACATCGAGAACACGATCCTTCCTCCTTTTATATGGTTGTACTCACAAGTATTGGTGTTATTACAAGGACTGGATAAATGAAAAATGTACTTCCCACGTTTCTTGTCTTTTCAGGGGTCGCTGTAATATGATTATTATTATAATATGATAGTGTAATATCGTTATTGTTCAGTTAATGTTCATATCATTTCCTACAGTTCTGTGGCTTTTACTCCTTCAACTATAGTGTCCAGTTTCCAATGATAGCAATCGATGGAACGATGATATCGCGTTTTTTGTACCAAAATGATCTCTAAAAGCGAGTCTTGATGTTCTCGCGTATTTGATTCTAATCATAAATTTGATTCATTTTTTATCGATAACACATTCGCCCAAATATTTTCTTTGCACGGTACAATCCAATGGGTTTCGCTCATTTGCAGTCTTCACGAATTCAATTTCGATTTTTTTTTACCAGTCTAATTCAGGTTTTTATCTTTTTTGTAGCTTTATTTTTTATATTGTGTATATGAGACCATAAATTTAGATTCGTATCCAATATTACTCCTCAGATATTAAACTTTCCTTGTTGTTCCACAACTACCGCCTATCGTTGAATTTACCAAGTGTCTTATAATATTAAGTTCATGTTTTGCAAATTAAGTTTTAATCCGTGGTTCTCTATCTGTTATTCGCAGGTCTCATAAATACTTTAGTAAGTTTAGCTCAGGTTAAATTTTAGTTTAGTTTTAAGTTATAAATACATGCTTACATGCCAATTATAAATATATTTAATCAATTGTTGCAATTAAAATACACTATAATTAAGCGTATAATGCAAATATTTATTTAAATCAATAAATCACTTGTCTTTTGGTTTTTTTAAAAAACCATATTACTGAATTTTAGACGTTGCATATTATCAAAGTAGCAAGCCAACTACAAATCTTATTAAAAGTGATTTTAGATAATAATTATAATTAGTATTTTACATTGAGTGTCTAAAATATATTCCATTAAATAATTTATATTTTATCTGAATTATCTATTTTATAAAATAGATAAAAATTGTAAAAAAGAAGATCGAATTTATAATTAAATATATAAAGTTAAATATCTGTGTGTGTGTAATTATTAAATTATTATAAATATTGCATCCTTAACAATAGGTTTTAGTAGGTTATAATGCCAGGAAACATCTAGATTCTAACAAGAATTCATGTTACTTTTCATTCATGTCAGATGTAAGATTTTTTTAAAGAAATGTACATCTCCTTTATTGTTAATATCAAGGAATATCTGAGTATTCTTTTATTATGTATTAAAAAATCTCTGGGACGATAAACTCATTTTACATACAAAAACTTACTTCATGGTGTTTACTTTTTATTTTTTGTTAGGTACTATGATGAGTCTTACCTTGCATTTGGGCAAACCATCAGCAATTACAGTTCTGTTAGGCATCAATGAATATTATATTTTTACTTTTTTCAAAAATGGGCTCTTGATCTTGCAGTCAACACCTATAATACAGTCAAGATATGTTTAAGAGACTCTTAACGATATTTTTTTATCATATTAATATGTTATTTCTTCATTGCAGTTCAATTATCATCTTTATAAATTACAATTTTCTAGGCTCTGCCTTTAAAGATTAAAATTCATCTCACTTATTATTACAACTATTATTTACTATTTTTTATTGCAATTCTTAACTACATTTTAACAAGCTTTTACTATTCTGAATAAAAAGCAATATCATTCTTTTAGCTTTTATTTATGCTTAGAATAAATGTCATAAATACTTATTCTTCTAATTCGTGATTTCTTATTATTCACTGCTAACTTTATTTCTTACTATATTTAAACATAAATATCGAAGATTTGTGTTGTATCTTTTAGTAGTTACAGATCCTATTTTTTAAATTCTTAAAAAGGTGTATTCAAGTGAAGATTCTGCACCTCTTAGTGCCTTTAAAACTTGTGTTCCACAATATGTTTTATATTTCATCAGTAAATTGTGTATTTTAACTTCAATTTATTGTTTTTTGTTACATTGATTTTTTCCTTGTTCCATTGCATTGATAATTACATATCGTATAATCTTTGATTACTTATCAGCTCTTCAATTATTGTTTTTAGTTTTATGAACTGCAAATTGCAGCAATGTCGATCTAAATGTAAATACCAAAATGTAATTGAAAACATGTAATTGAAAATTGAAAGCACATAAATCTTGAAATAAATTAAAAACTATAAATATTTTCAAATTCGTTATTACTTTTTTTAATATCAAATTAAAATAAAAGTGTAGAACCAATTTTTTTTCGAATAGATACAATAATTTTTTTATCTACAAATTTTAGTTTCAAACGATTAATTTTGATCTAAAATTCTTTATTTATTTAAAAAAAAAACATTATAAATTTTTTTATGATAGTTATAAAATTAATTATAAACTATTATAAGATTGATAAATTATATTTAATCTTAATAGAAACTTAGGTTTAAATAGTAATACTTTGAAATCAATTCATACAATAAATTTTTTAAATCAAAATTAAGTAATATGAGTTGTAATATTACTATCTTACATTTTGTTAGTAGTAAATTTTCTAAATTATATGCACATATTATTATTCCTAATATTATTTCTTAATATAGTTAATAATTTCTATGCATGAATAAAATATATTGATTGTCAATTTCTTTATTTTGGTGATTTATAATATAAATAAATTTGGTAATAATCAAGTATATTTTTAGAATTCCATAATCGATAGTGAAATTATTATATTATTATTATTATTATTTTATTTCAAAGTGAATAAAGGATTTTAAATCATATACTCATTCAGTGACAATAAAAAATAATAAAAAAAAAAAAAAAAATACGATAAATAATAATGATTCTATGCATGCCGATTAATATTAAGACTACTATTTTTTAATATGTTTTTTTATTTTATCTAATAAATAAAGATAATTTTGAATATGAATTCAAAGATCCCGTGGAGAATGTTTCATGATGTCTCATGGCACACTGATGACACTCTATTCAGTGTTGCATCAGATTCTAGTTTACCTTAGTTCTTCACTATAATACGCCAAACATAACTTTTATGATGAATAAATTTGTTATTTAATTTTTTTGCGCCATTTTTATCATGAAAAAATGTTATTAAAAATTTGATATTATATTTTGAAGTATTAATATTTTTTTAAAAATTTTATTGCTATTTGGGAACAGAAGTACCATTCTATGTGAGTTAACAAACAATTTAATTTTAATAATTTATTTAAAATAAAAAAAAAAAAAAAAAGAAACTATGAATATACCATGTTTTAGCGCAAGGTAACATATTTATATGGTATTATTATGTACAAAAATATATTGAGAAACGAATATAAATTTTCCTAATATCGAGTTGAATTTTAGTATTCTTTATTTATAAATCATTTTTAAATTAGTTGGCTAAATTTTTTTGGCTAAACGTATTGAAGCACACGTACGTCTATTTATTAAGCCTCTACAAAGTTTTAACACGAATTCACGAGCTCCTTGGCAATAATCCGTCATATAAAATTCAATTTTAAAACTAATTTTGTAAATGCGAATTATTATTGAAGATCAAGTAGTCTCTTTTTGTTTCACCTGGATTGCACCAAACTCTGTCGAGGTGATGAAGACCAGAAGGTGGGGACGAGATCTGTAGATTCATGTAAAAGCACCGCGTCGCTGAAAGTGGCGCAGTCTTTTTCCAAAGATCTTGGCAGATCAAACATTACTTCTTATTAAACCTCCATAAGAAGACGTAATTTCGAAGATCCTCGCAACTCGATTTAACACTCGACTGAGTCGTTTAATTACTTTAATTTTTAAAATTGCTTATGTGTCCATGAGGTGCAAAGTCTTAGATTGTCAAGGAAATTCTCCAACATTCCTCGCAAGTATTAGGCAAGTGTTTTTATGTATATGCATATATATATATATATATATATTATTGCAAGTTGTTAAATATTTTACGATGAAAAAATTTTTAATATTTATGTTTGTGAAATTGCAATTAAAATTCCAATTCAAGCAATTATTTTCTATATTTCAATGATATTTAAGTTTAATCCTTCTTAATAAATAAACAATTTTGATCTGTTCAAGTTTTTAATGATTATGAAGGAATTAATGAAAAAAGATAATGTCTAATTACAGACTGGCGAAGAATCTTTGTACACGTAAAGGAAGTCGTCGTGGTAATGCCGGAAATCGCCTTGAACTTTTAGTACTGGTTCATCTACATCACGTACCATAGAGTAAGTCACTTTTACAAGATATTTACGAAAATGTACAAATATAATTTATAAAAAATTAATATTTCTATCCACATTTTAATGATACTATTTGCCTTGTCCATGAAATAATTACGTTCTCTCAAATTTTGTATGAGCAAATATTTCGATTGTTCTTCAACAGTTTTCTTGTTTAAATTATAATTAGTCTGAAATATTAAAATAGAATCTACCATTAATTAATAATCAAAAGTAAATATTTATACGGAAATAAAAAATTTATTTAATTAATTGAAATAAGCTCGTGTGCCCATAAAATTGAATGAAAATGAAAAAATTATAACATTTATAATTTCAACCAAAAAATAGAAAGTATTGATTAATTTATATTTATAGTACAGAGAATCAATATTAAAAGAATGATTTTATCTTGAAAAAAATGTTTAAAATATGAGTTTTTGAATTTAGATGCATGTCTAAATAATTTTTTTAAAGTTCTTAAAGATCTTGGTTTTATCTGGTGGTAGACTGCACAAGGACCTTATCAACATTAAGTCCTCGAAATATTGAACTGACTATAAGTTAGGCTACTTTCAAACTGTTTTAACCGTCGCTGAGAACAAAATTTGATTATCTAGAATTAAAGCCAGTAGAAAATTCTATTAGTCAAATATTACGAGATCACAATGGTTCAAGAGAATTTAGCATCAGTTCAAAAGAAGATCGCAAATTACGAAAAAACAAAGTAAGTCATGTGCAATGAAATGTTAAAGTACTTGCACATAATTATGTATTAATATTTATAAACTATAATATTCATTAATATAGTTTTCTTATAAAACTTCTTGTGTATGAATTTTGTAAGAGTACATAGGACCCTTGTGTAGGTGTGACAAGTTTGTGTAAAAAGTTATTTACAAATTATAATTTTTTAAAACACCGATGATTCGACAACTTTTCTTGTCCTCCTTAAGGCTATTTTTTGAATTTATTTTATAATTCGTAAATTAAATAAGAAAGTACGTGTGTACTTTTTTCAATGTTGTATGTTACTCCTGTACTTCTTGTACTACTCCTTATAGACTATAATACGATACAACATAGACAACACGAAACACGCAGTTTCTTTTAAAATTTACGAATTAAAATTTACAAAATCATGTTCAGAAAAACAAGGAATGTTGTTCAATCGTCAGCGTTTTAAAAAATTATAATTTGTGTAAATAATTTTTTTATGGAAACTTACTATATCAAAATAGTTTTACAATAATATTTATTGTTACAGAATTTAAAAATATATTTTTACTTTGCTTAAAAATTATAAAAATAAATTTAAATTGATGAAAAATTAAAATTTATTTCGAGCTTTTTATTTTTATATATGATAAAAATATTACGCAAACATATATAATGTATCTAAATATATAAAAGAATTACTCATTCTTCTCAAAAATAACTTATTGATTTTAATTTTTTTCATTGAAACAGAAACCAGTTCAATTTTAAAATTTTACTAATAGCATGACATTTTATTCATTTATATAACATTTACAAAAAAAATTAAAACAATTAAATATCTCATCACTATATCTTGATTATTCATTTAAGTGAAAAATAATTTTAAGATCAAGTTTTTGAGCAAAATTAGTGCATTCAAATTACTTAATATTATATTTCAAATTACTTGAGAATAAAAATTAAGAAATAAAATTTAATGTAAATGTTTTAACAGAAAAGAGTGCAGTGTCAAATTGGCGATTAATAGCCACCATCATCAAGAGACTCCTAAGAAAGAAAATAATGGAATTAATGGAAAATATGGCGCATGGGGTCCAATCTACAAAAACAAAGAACACTTTGTGAACATGCATAGCGGATAAATTTTTTTTTTTTATTTTTTTCTTATTAACTATATCTAGGAATACTGAATTTTATAAAGTTTTCGCAAATTGGAAACAATTTAAAAATAATAGCTATTTTCACTAATATATTGCGTATTTAAATACTGTTCAAGTATATTTTTGCACACCATTAATACATACCGTTTTCAATATTATTCATTATTCGTATTTTTTTCATTTTTTATTATATTATAATAGTAACAGAATTATAGTTTTGTGACAAAGAAATTTGAAATAATTTTCATTTTTATATTCACCGAAACAAATATGCTTGTTTTTCCTTATTATTTTCATTTGAAAATAAAAAATACAGATGATATTATTCCGAGAAAATAAAGGTAAATTTTATTAAAAATTTTTACCAAATAATCTACGAAATCTACAATAAATATTTTTGGTAATGTGTAACTGAGAAAAGAATTAATTAAATTAATAATTAAAAGTATTTTAAGAAATTAACATTTTAATGGATATTTTATTATTTTTGCTAAAGAAAATAGATCTATTTCTTTTTTTTACTTGTCAAAAATATTGCCAAAATTCATATTATATTTATAGATTTATAAAATTTAATGAAACAAAAATTAAAAATTAGCAATAATTGATAATGTTATTATCATAATTTTTCGGTATCACTTAAAGTATCAATATTCATAGCTTACTAAATTTTATAATTTGAATAACTTTTTATTTTTTTAATAAAATGGTTCATATGTAGAAAAATTCACTTAAATTTTTTATCTTAAATATTTTTAATTAATTATTCTGATATGTTTGAAAATTTTCATGAATATTCACGAATATAAAAAGAATAAAAATCAGTTACGTTTTGTTAAACAATATTAACAACCGATTCATTTATAAATTTTTAGTTAAAATAAATTATTTTTTATTTTTTTTAAAATTCTTTTACATTTCAACTATCATTTTTTCTCAGTATAATAATAAATAATTAAATATTTATTTTTCGCGATATTCTTTTATTCAGTATTACTAAATTTATATTATCTTTACTAATTTCTCATATAATATTTTGCTATTTTATTTTTTACTCTTATATATTACTAACAATAGCTTCTGTAATACTATAACTATTTTTTTTACATATTATGTAATTTGAAAATAGAGTAAAGTAATTTTGGTAAAGTATAAAGAAGCTTTAATGCATCCAATAATCTGCAATATGAAAAACAAACAAGTGCTTATTTATATTGAAAGTCATCCTTTAAAACTTCTTTACACAATACAACATGGAAAGTGCCTCGAACATCCAGATTTACATAATTCTTATATAGCTTTGAAAACCTTAAAAATACAATTATCAAAAAATCTGTTCTAAGAGCATGAAGTTGAAAGATAGAATCAAACATAAAAAAACACCATATGGGTACACCCGTGAATAATTTATGAAAAATAGAGTTTAATTGGGAACCGGAAGATCGCACCGGATATGGGTGATGGACGAAGAACGAGAGTAAGTTTTTAGAATGGAAAGGAAGACATATAGAAAAAAAAAGATCGACATTTCTTCATTATAACTTAATCAAGCATGAAATTTATACTATTTTTTGTTACTTATGTAAAAGAAAAGTTGAAATAAAAATATATTACTAATTGAAGAATAATGTACTTACTGAACATGTTCCCGTACTGATTTCGTTATCTTTTCAATTTATGGCTCAAGAATTATTATTATAAAATCGTGAATTATTTATTATTTATTTACAATAATAAATTTATTAATTTTTTAACGGCACTATACTTTTTTTATTTTTATAAAATTTAATATATAACAAACTATTTTTTATACAGTGCAAGCTGAAATTATTAAAAAATAATATTTAAATTTATTTTAATTAATAAGCTAAATTTTGTATCTTATTGAAAGTTAATTATTATACTTAAAATTTTAAATATTTCTATACATTTGAAAAAATCGTGCAACCAATATCATCATAATGTATATATTAAATTATATCCCATACATTTATTATTAATAGAATGTGCATACATTCATATAATTTAATGTATTTTGTATTAAAAAGGGACTTGACAACTTTTATAGTAGTGATTTATAGTACCAGACTCATAAAATATTAAGCCAATCAGAAGTTGCTCAAAAAACTTAGCATTATAAAAAAATTTTATTTACAGTTGATCTGGATAATATTGTAAAATAAATTAAATTTATACGTGTTCTAATTTTATATTACTAAGAGATATAAAATATTTCAACGTTTAATGAATTTATTATTAGAGAAATTCTTCATAATAGATTAGTATTATATTTTCTTTTAAATATTAAAAAAAACTGTTTCTTTAATTTTGAATTTATCTAAAAATTGTATGTATTGATTTGTATCTATTTTTTATTTTTTTATTACACTAATATTAAATTGTTGGACTTTCTTTTATCTCATTTATATAATTCACTTTTAAATGTCATATTTTATCTGATTGATAGAATGAGATGCTTACTAGATAAATTAATTCCAGGCGCAAAATCTGAGTTATAATTCTTTGAAATTCAGTCCATTATGATACGCTCCGACTAATTTTGGTTGTGATATTTTTAATAACAAACCCAAATGTACATTATATTAAATCCAAGAAATTTTTATTCCGTCAATTGATCTCAATTTTCTCGAAAATGTGGTATCCATATATATTTAAAAAAAAATCGCATCAAATGTCTATAAAATGCTCGAAGTTTTTGACAGTGAACACCACGTGGTCGTATTTTTCGGCTCCCCCGCAAGTCGCACAGGGAGAGCTTTCGGGGAGAAAAAGCTGTTGAAAGAGTGAGAGGGCAAAAGCAGGAGTAAAGGAAATGAAGTAAAAAAAAATATGTGGTGCACGACGAAAAAGGAGTATTTCCGATGTAGGGGTAGGGAGCGAATAGATGCAGCGACGACTCGACGTGCAGTTGCTCCTCGCTGTTCGTCGCGACGCCCACGATTAAGAAAAGACGTCGGCCAGAGTTCGGTCCTCAGGAACTTCGTCGCGAGGAACTTGAAGGAGGGTCTTCCTGGTGCCAGGAGGTGCTCAGTTGCACGTGGACCGACCGACGCGGAGTGCAAATTCGAAAGTCCCGCGCGCGGATCGGCCGTCGTCGTCCGTCCGGCTAAAGTTACTCATCACATTCTCACGCTTATCCAGTTGGCTTCGCGATATTTATCTCTTAGTAGTTTAATTTTTATAACTAGTTTATTCGTTCCACTTGGCCTTGAGTCTCGGTCGAGGCTTTTTTACGGATGTTCCTGGTAGGCTCGCGTAGGCAGAGTTTGCCCTAGGGTCGGAAGGGAGCGGAGGCGGTCTCGAGGAGCTCGTCGCTGCTGCCAAATAAAAGAAAGGACCGCTGCGGCATAAAGAACAGCGCCGTTATTTTAGGATTTAAAAGCTCGTGGTGAGTAATTGCGTGTGTTTGTCTTTTATGCTTTTTTCGCGGATGTGTTTTAGCCCCACCTCCGCCACCTTTTTCACTCGCACGCATTATGTTTTGTCTCTACGTGCGTGCGACGTACGCACCGACATTCCAGGGTGCCGTCGTGAGCCTCGCACCGGGATTCGATAAACGAACTCGAGCACTGAATCAGCTCGTGCCGAAATAAATCCGATGGATTTACGCTAAGTGACTTTCCTTATTAAAAGACCAAACTGCCATTCCAAGTGGAGCATGATTTATGAGGTAGACATGTTTCATCTGGACTTTTTTGGGTACTCGCTCAATGCTCACCATTGTGTAACGTTTTGCAAATTTAACCTCAAATCTCGGGTTAATTTATCACTATTTCGGATTAAATTGTATGTTAAAACGAAACATAATATCTCTGTATAATAGGCCAATGAATACAAAATTATGTCGACGATTCTTTTGTGCAATGAAAATTTACATTGTTGTATTGGTTTGACATGATATCTGAATGAGAGTAGAGAAGATCCAATAAAAGATAGTTGTGGCTAATATTCGAGGTCGCGAAAATTTAATTTGCGGAACATGTGTTTCCTTGAAATTGGGGGAGAAAGGCCAATGAAAACAGCTTCAAATAAGTTACCGCTTCCGAAAATAAATAATTGTTTTGATGTTTTCCGTGTTTAAGTGAACTTGAATGTAAAAATTTTGACACTTAACATAGATAAGAATATAGAATAAGGAAAGTATCAATTGTTTTAGGGACAAGAAAGATTGCTTTTCCTTTTCAGAGAACTGAAATGCACATGGACAATCGTGTCTCGGAGAAGACTGTAGCAAGATTAAAGAATAAAACATGAATTTTCACTTAATAACATTTATTGAAATGAATGCAAAAATTGTACATCTTAAATCTTGAACACTAAAAATATATATGTTGAGATGTGGAAAGTTTCTTTCAAAATGCTTATTCATTCCGAATTCATTTTTATCACTACATGAAACGTGTAAAAGTTGAGTTAACAAACTGAGTTAAAAAGTCCTTGAATTCAAAAATGTATTTTATTACTATGATATATTTATTTTATTATAATAATTATCTCTCAAATATTAAGCTGATTTATTTTATTAATTCTATTAAATAATAAGAATGGTTTTTTAAAGCACAAGTAACTTTGTATAGTGAAAGAAAAACAATTTGAATTATACTTGAATTCGGTTAATTCATAATGATCCAAGGTAATCCATTGAAGCTAAAAGAACTGGCTATTGAAACTGTTTGACAAAATTATATTTCTCTTAGTATATAAATACAATTAAAATATCAAATACTACATTAAAATACATAAATTTCAAGTATCATAATTTACTAAAGATATTTATTTAGTTTTAAAATAATGCAACGAAATTAAAAGTTTCAATCTCCCATCCATGTATTATAGATGTATAAATTTGTAAGTATTAAGATATGTCACGCGACAGTAAATTTATTTAACTTTGTAGCTGAAAATCTATAAAAAGCTATTGAATATGATGATAAAAAAGACGCAATTTTAAAAAATGCAGATTATGCATAACAATACTGAGTCAAATAGTTGTTTTAATAATTTATGTAATATACACGAACACATGTACTATCTATTATTACATGATAATTGTAGAACAAGAATTAATTCCCAGATTTTCAGTTTATAATTTAAGATAATAAATTGAATTATAGATAACGTTTCGTTGAATTTTTCATGATCGTGCAGTAATTTCAGAGTACATCATTATTATTGAAAAATCCTTAATTGAAGAACGAGAAATGAAACTTGATTCTTAAATTGTTCGACCACGACTAACGTATAAGAAAGTATAACTATCTAAGGCTAAGTGGATGCCGATTTGAGTGAAATTAAAATCAGTTTGAGTCGAATGAAATAGTTGCTTTGAAGAGTAAGGCGAGAGGAAAGAAGAAGAAAGAAAGAAAGAAGAAGAGCCATCCGAGACACGCGGCAATCGGTGTCCTCGCGGAGTAACAGAAAATAGGGAATCCCTGGCGGAAGTAGGGATTGGCCAAAGTCGAGGGTACACCGGTGTGATGTGATATTGTGTGGTGTGGTTTGGTGGGGTTTGGTGTGGTTTGGTAGGGCTTGGTGTCTTCCCTCGTTGCATGCTCGAGCTGGAGCCTTGCGTTCCTTCCGCGAGGCTCCGGTGCTATTTTTACTGGGCCAAAACCCAGCCACCAGTCACTCGTCGCTCGCAATCCCGCCGTACCCTTTGCAAACATCATTTAGCTCCCATCTTTCGCTTTTTGTCACGTATGGGATGGCAGAGCTGATGGATACCCAAATTTAGTCAATTGCAACTTCGACTAGGTGCAATTTTTAATTTTCTCAGTTTACAGGGGGCCTCGTTTGTCTTGGAAAGGATGCACATGTCCATGCACAATTTATCGATGGAACCTGCAGGCGTGCATTTTTCATTCTTATTTATGACATTCTTTTCAATGTTCAAGTTGACTCAAGTTAAATACTGAAATGTAAATTTTGGGTCCTTTCAAACGACTAACAATAACATGATGTTTCTTAAGTTACATTTTTACAAGCGTTACTTCTCGTAGCTAAAATACTTTTATTAATAAACACAATGGAACACCAAATAGTTTTCAGCATACATAAAATCTGTTATACATTTTTATTTATCTTTACTCAAACTTAAATTTTTGTTAAAAAAAGAAAAAAAAAATTGCATACAAAAATTACACATAAAATGCGGTTGTCCAGAGCAAATAAAATTTTTATAAATTATAGATCAATAAACTTCAAAAATTTATATAAAAATTTTTTTAAATAATTCGTAAATTTTAAATTACGAAAGAGCTAAGCAAGTGAAAATCATTCAATTTATTCAATGGAGATACTTTGCAACACGTAAATTTAAAATTCAATTTTCAAATAAAAATATAATGGTTAATAATGCTATGTTTTGAATTCAATTTGAATTTATAATCGTGCTATTTGAAGTGATGTAACAGTAAATTTAATTTATGTTTTAATTTAAATAATAAAATATTAGTCATTGCACGGGCTGATAATAATTTAAATGCACAGGAAGAAGTTTTCTCGATTTCAGTTAAAATTCAATTCATCCCATGTATAATGCATAAGTATGTTTTCATATACTTTTATGTAGTTTTTTTGTATAATATAACTTACATTGTTAAAAAACGTAAATTTTATTTTTTTAATATTTTATAAACAAATGCAAATATATACATATACAAACATATATATGTATAAATTACCATAGGTACCGGTGAAATTAGGTTCAAACGACCAATTTAAACGAATTTTTTTATTAAAGTATTTTTGATATTAAAAAAAATCATTTTCTAAAAAATTAAATTAAAAAATAAGACGATAAAAAAATTATATTTAAAACAATGTTTAAAAAAATATAAATATTATTAACGGAATAAAATGTGATCTAATAGTGTATATGCGATGAACCTTATGTAATATTTATTTAAATAAAAGTTTTTTATTATTGGAATAATAAACATGTAAGCATACATAATTATTCAATACATATCATAATTAAAAACAATTTCATTAACTAAATTATTTGATCAAACTAGGAATAGAATAATAGTGTGCAAATATATATATAAAATTATTCAAATTTTATGATAATAATCAGTAAGATATTAATTTGAAATTTGGCTAGATCTGGTCCGTAAATACCAAATGTTTATGTAAATGATCGTAGTATTATATTCTTGTTATTGCTACTCAAAGGTGCATACACATGTACACGACAAAATAATAACAATTTTCAAAGAGTGTTTAGTTTCTTGTGAAACCCAAAATTACTAAAATTCAGTTGGCAGATTTAATTTTAGAATAATGAAGCTTCATTATACGTGAAATTGATGCTTTTATTATAGTCTCCAAAATAGCTCACTTCTAACTATTATTATTAGTTACATTTTTGCACATCAAATATGATATTTGCCTGTCAAAATTCACTTATTCCTAAAAAATAAATGAAGCCTTTTAAAAGCTACATCTTCGAGCAATAGTAGCAGCTCAGATTTGTATTTCAAATTTCTAAACGAAAAAATAAAAATCCGTTGCAAGTACGAAGTAAAAATCCCCGTGCTAAAAATACAAGATTGAAATTGTACGTTTTAGAGCTGAAAAAGAAATTGTCCTCGGGTACGTTTGGTTTTCCCTGCCGCTGGACAAAAACGACTTTCCTTCGGGAAGGCGAGTGCACGAGAAAAGACGGTCGTGATTTTTCTAAGGCGGGCAGGCGCGCTAATCCCCGGCGGAGACTCGGAGACGCGTGCAAGTGACGACTCGGGTTCCTCTGTCTTTTAGTCTTTATTATCAAAGAAAAACATTGGAGAATACACGGGGAATCACCCCCGAGGAATTTGCGTCAGTCGCAGTTCCCCTCCACGAGCAGCGACCCGGGTTCGTTCAACCCAAGACCCCCCGCGAACGCGACGTCGGGAGCTCATTGCCACCCGATTCATTCCGCGTGGGCCGGTCCCGAGACTTTCTTCCTCCGTTGGGCCCACGCACATTCGACCATAGACCCGAGGCCTTTTTTCTACTAGGGGACTCGTGATTGCATCTTGGGCCAGGTTGTGGGCCTTACAATGCAAGTGACTACCGATGTACACGCACGCACGCGGAATTTTTAATGTAATGCCCCGAGGAATGCAGCCTACCAATTTATGCACTTTCTTCGCTAACATCACCGACAACTCTCAGCTATTTTCTTTTTTTTTCTCTTTCATTTCACTCTTCTTTTGTTTTTTCCTTTGTAAACACATTTTTTACTATTTATTTCCAGTTGCGGCATTTGAATTATTGTGTTCGCGCACGCCTTCCCTTTTATGAAATACTTTATAAACTATTTTAATGAAAGTTGACGAGAGATCCATTTTTTACAATCAATTTTATGATAATTATTCTATTTGCTTTGTGCATAAAAAATCGTATTTTTATTTCAATACATATATTATTAATGCACAATTATCTTGGCAATTAATTTAATGCGCAATGCAATTATTATATTTCTTTTCCTTTACTAATTTTTTTTTTTAAACATACAATGATGTTATTTGATATTCAACTTTTAGAATAGATTTATCTTTTAAAAATTTCAGTTTTCTATAAAATAAGATCCACATTATTTTATGCATACTCATATTCGTGTGAAGCATATAAAAACATGACTTGTGTCTTATAAAATACTAATTTAAGTTTTATTATTTTGAATTAATTTTATATTTTAGAAATTTACTCTTAAGTAAAATTTAGAATGAAGTTTAGTAATTTACTAAATATACGACTTTAAATAAAATATGAAATACTTTTTTATGGTAAAATATCATTACCATCATTTTAGATTAAATATCTTTTTAAACTCGGTCAATGTGAAACAGAAGATTTTTTAATCATCATTATAAACATAAAATTATATATCAAACGTAATGAAACCGATTTTTAATTTTTAAATACTTTCTTCTCTAAAGAATAAAATGTTTTATACTGTATTGAAATATGAAATAAGATCTTGATCATTTTTTCTTGTGGATTTTACAACTAATCATTAATGAGCGTTCAATAAAATCCTGAAATACGTCAATAAATTTTTATAAATTAATACAAAAGGAAATCATAAATTAAGACATATTTATGTATATCTTTCAATTGCCTATACTTTTTAGTTTTCTCTCTCTCGCTCTGAGGAAAAAGATAGTCAGTTTAGGATAAAAAAAATCCAACCCTCCTGTGTTCTATTTCCAAATTTTCATTCGCACGAGGTCACTTAAGTTGCGCATGTTCCTCTTTCTTCTTTCTTTTACATTCTCTTTCGAGGGTCGATTTAAAAAAAGGTATCCAAACAAGAAAAAGATAGGGCATTTACGAATTAGCGAGTCAAAGAAAGAAAGAAAGAAAGATAAGAGTGGAGGAGCAGGCGCATAAGTAGAAAAAATAAAGTGAGCCAAAAAAAGAGACAGTGCAAAAAGGAAACCTCCCACCCTCGGCACACGCAAGCCTGAAAAAGAGAAAATTAATAACGCAAAGAAAGGAATAAAAGACGCTTTTGCTTGAAAAGAAAAGAAAAAGAAGAGAAAAAGAAGGTAAAAGTACGGTGTAATGGTGAAGTTGTGGGAGAATGTGCCTATGAATAAACGTGTGCCCCGTTTCCAGTTGTCGTCTCTTGCGCTCCGACACCCTCGTCGCCATAAGCATGAAGGCCATGGATAATTATTAATGGGAACGACCCGGGGAAAACAATCAAATTGATTCTGCTTGTGTTATTTTATGGGTGCTCGTTACATTTTCCCAGCGGCCGATTCATTGTGGCCGTGGCTTCCTCCTCGCCACGCTTTCAATTCCAAAGATCACTTTTGCAATTTAAAATGCAACGTAAAGACAGGTGAAATCGCCGGAGAGACACATTATGCCAATGATAATAAACGCACCTTCTGATATATGCAAATCAAAAGTAAAATGGGCAAAAGTTGCAATAAGCGTCTTTCATTTAGCATGCGATACTTATTTAAACGTATATTATAATCGATCATTTGCAAAAGTTTCTTACGTAATTTATCGAGGCGTATAAATGAAAAAAAATGAAATACTTATTGCGAGAGTTTAGCTTATTGGAGCAACCTAACAGGAAATTAATTCCCACATTAAGCTTTTAATGAAAATATTAATTTGTCACGAAACCTTTGCTGAATTTCACGCTTTGTATTCGTCAAAAGTTCAGTCAAGAGTCTCAACAAAAGGCTTAAATATATTAAAATTATAGCAAAAGTATTATAAAAAATGTGCGTTAATAATTTATTGAGATTGATGGCAATGTCAGAAACATATTTTTATCGATGATCATTATTAATCGAATTCACTTAATGATAGTTACAGGCAATTCGACGTAATCATTATCCATTGAGCTAACATGATCTTAACACATTCCTTGCGTCTCCTTACTATTTGTGATCCCGATACTATTAATAAATTGAAGCTGTGAATGAACTCCTGTAACTTCCGACTTTCACCGGACTCCTTATTTTCCTTCTGAACATTTCCTCTTGGTCGTCTGGCCGGAAATAGATAAACTCATGCGAGACGTCGCCGCGAGTCCGTGTGCTCGATTTACTGGATAGACAATTGGTCTGTCTCGGTACCGAATGTACAATGATCTATTTCTGATGCAGGTATGGATAGATCTAGAGATTTCATTGAAAGCTTGGATTCTCGGTTTCGGACGAAATGCGACGAATGTAACAGGATCGATGTCTGGATAGGGAAGTTGGTATTTATACTAGGAGTAAACTTATCCATCATGTCTACAAGTGTTGGTTTAAACGGTTCAGTAACATCCTGCTAATTTCTGAGGAGGATAATTTTGTTTTCTTTCTTTTTTTTTTTTTTTTCAAATAGTACTAAATGTGCCTCATCAATACTATTTTTATATTACGTTAAATGCAGCGAATTTATTATATCTCAAAAAATAAAATAAAATGTTTGTCATTTTTATGTTAAAATTAAAATTTTGTCTAAAATTTATTTGGATTCATTTTGTTAACTTTTGAATAAATAATAATGATTACGTAACAGTATATTCTTTATATTTTATTATTTTATTAAATCAATTAGTACTCAGTTATTGGAGTTAACACAAGTGTAATACTATTCCTGAGCATTTGGAAAAGGTCTGATTGACACTTTCATTATTTTTTAGTAAACAATAGTTTATAAAAATACCAATAACTACATTATATTTAAAAAATTAGATATTTTAACAACTCATCTACACCAATTAATAAGAGTTAAAAAAATTATTCATACCTTAATTGCATTGTCTTTGAAACAATTTAACCAAAAATGCTTATTTTAGACTAGACGTAATCAATGGAAGAGATCAATAGCCTTGAATTAGTTGTTGTAGTACTAGATAAAATTGTAAAAATTTCCAATGAATTAACTAATTTTAAAAAATATGTGTATATAAATACAATGTTTATTCCTTATCACACACGAGAATACTTATTCGTACACTTCTTCACTTCAAATTTTATTTTTCAAATGTTTCAAGTCATAATTTAGTCATATTATTTGGCATATGATAAACAGAGTTGATCGTATATTTTTACATGTTTAGTGACTGAAATCGTAAAATTTTTTTTTTCAACTTTGGATTTAATTATATCAATATAAAGTAAAATGAAAGTAGGTCGACGAGATATGTACACAGATTAAATAAGGTATTTATTTTATTTTTAAAAGATCTGACAGCCTTGTGTGTCGAAAAAGTCAAATAATAGCTCTGTGTACTCAAAAAGCCTTATACATATACATTTATAGTTAATCAGTTTCAACTAATAATACTGATATTAATTATTCTATAACTTTTATGCATAATTAGTTTTAGATTAACAAATTATTTGACACATCGTATCTAGAGTGTACAATCACATAAATTATTTATATGTAAAGGATTAATCTTAATAATTAAATCAATAAAACATTATTTTTTATTTATTGATTATTTAATTATATTCAACACACAGAAAATGAACAAAAAATTAATAATAAAATTTAATAAAATCAAATGGTTAAAAATTTAAAAAATGAATAAAATTTAATAGTCATTTATTTACGGGAATACGATTGGATCATAAACTTAAACATTTATTTATCTGATCAATGAAAGTTAGAAACTTTTGAAAATTATATAGTAATCGATTAATTAAGCCAATAATCTATACATAAAGTACATTTTAATTTAATCAATAGCATACTTATCACTAATTGTAAGTTCTTTTGATTATTATGCCTATGTAATTTCATCAATAAATTTTATTCTGCTATAAATTAGACTACTTTCAACTAAATATTTTCAGTGATGTTTTTTATTGTAAAACCCAAGTGGAAAATGCAAAAATTCCTTGACTTACAACAATGAGTACCTATAGATAATCGATTAAATATCAAAATAAATACAGATAATAGGATGGTAGGGAAGGATTTCCACCCTTTTTAAGGGTTTGAATCTCACCGGGTGAAGTGTGAACTTTGGACAGCAACGCCTTCGGGACGATGTGCCGAAGCTCGCTGGATCTCGGTCGATAAATTAGAAAGCATCCTGGCCCCGCGAAAATCAGCAAACGCGTTTAAAAGGCGATCGTACTATATTTGGAGGCTTGAGTCACTGAGTCACATTAGCCACGTGATCTCCTGCGAACTCGTCCCTTTTACGGATGGCGAGTCCCCGAAGGTTAATGTCGATCCTCAGCCTCCGCCGGGATTACGCGTGATCCCGCCCAGCGTCAACGTCTCCGGTCGTTGCAATCGAGAAATACTCAGCCTCCGAGTTTACACTCGTCTTCGCTTCCTTCTTCGCAGTTCTTCTCTCGACATCCACCATCCACATGGATTTCTCCTCGCGCATCTATATTTTTTAATGAATCTGTCGGTCCTCTTCCCGCTCTAAAAATAGCTCCACCCTAAATCTCTCTGACTTTTGACTTGGTGAAATTGCGGATCCTTGATTTAATCGTCACTTTTTCTAGATCTCACAAATATTAAAAACGTTTTTTTTTTTATGATTCCATACATTGTAGCCTATTTATAATATTGATGTAGCGATTTTTATAACTGGTTTTTATAACTGTCAATAAATATTGGACGTTATGGATAAATTTGAAATATATATATATTTTTTTAAGAGCTTCATATTTTCAGCCAAAAATCACATTCATAAATTTAAATGAAGAATTAGTAATGATATAGAGTAAAATTAAAGAATATTAGAATCTACGCTTTCAAGTTATATTCTTAAATAAAGTTTTACTTTTCTTTTTTTTTAATATTTCAAGGAAGCATAAACATTTTGATCAACGGAATACAATTGTATTTCAGACTATCTATTTTACACTTCAACAAATTATGTGTTAATATTCTGATCTTCTTTATATTTACCATGCAAATTAAATACTGCAGTTATCCACAAAAGTATCAATTTAAATGAACTATCCTGAATATATTCATAACTTACTTTCCGCATAGTATTAAATGTTTCACATAACACATGTATGTAATAATGAAAGTCAAAAACAACAAAATCTACTCATTATTCGGAATATTCCACGTGATATCTTGAAAAATGCATAAAATAATGGCTACTGTCACGATTGTATAATATGAATAATGTATATAGTAAATGATAATCGCTAAAAGCTTTTTCAATTAACCTATAACAGCGCGATAATAAAGTTTATGTTAAATAAACCTTAAATTAATGTTTTAATTATGTTAATTAAATGCATTTAATATTGCAAACTGCTAAAAGTGAATGAATAACAACATGAAATTACAAAGAAACAATAGATTTGCTATTTACTTTTAGGATGGATGCCGAATGAGAGCTAGCATAAGTCAAAAATAAAAGTTTAAATTGCTGAATAAATAATAAATGCGTTCGATAAATATCCTTCCTCGATTTCCAAAGAAGTTTTTGGTTTATGTTTTATTATTTCCTTATTTCCCGGTCTCGCAGATATCAACGAGTCTTACAATTAATTTATTAACGCCTACTGGCCACTCACGGAAGATTCGACGTTATTTAAACGCATTTTAATGGGCATTACATAAAGAACGTTACAAGACATTAAAAAAAGAAAGTGGGTGACGTTTCACCTTTCCCCTCTTATCAGACCATTCATGTCGTCGTATTTCCTGTTTACAGGTCGAGCCAGAGCTGAAGATGAGGTCGAGGGACTCAATGGTTTACACGCCCGTTTCCCTGAGTCCAGACACCGACGACGAGGAGACTCTGGTGAATGCAGAAGTTTACGTGAATGGTGAGTATGTCGAACGGCAGCGTGAATATTTTCATGTCTTTATAACGTGGGGCTCACTCGATTGCCCATTCACCTAACCATAATGACACGTTCGCCGTTCTCGTATGCAGGTTACAACTTGTAGCATTAATTATTCACCAAAAGAACCAATGCGTCCTCTCTTTCATTGTGAACATAGGTTAATGTCAGTAAAATTTATTGTACCATATTCATCGTGGCAATTACATATCATTATCACGGTACACGATGTCTCAGATAGAATGTAAATGCACGCTGTCAAAACAATATTCGTTATCAGCATATTTTCAAAATTTAAATAAAAAGTTAATTTAAAAGTAATTGGCTTGTCTAGTTTTTTAACTCTACGTTGTTAGTCGTATGGAAATTTAATTGTGACCAGATATCAGGTACTACTTCAAATTGTGTATTCTTAAAAAAATTTTTAAAAATCGATAATTTTAATATTGTGAAAATATTCCATCTTCACAATTACTTAAGAAACATAGTCTCGCTTTTTTTTCTTCAAGACTTCAAGAAAATAAAGATGAAGACTTAATGAAAGAATGGTATAATTTATTATTCAACTTGTTGAAAAAACCTCAGTATGAAAATATGCAAGTATTTGCAAGTATTCAAAGTAAGTATTTAAAGGTTCTTTTTCAAAGTAGTGTTGATGTAAAAATTGCTCATTGTGTTTCCTGGGCTATTATATTCAGCCTCGAGTTGGAGTTATCGAAATTTATTTTAATTTGCTGAAATATCCATCTATATGTGCAGATTGTAGAAAATATATATAACAATTAGTAAAAAAAGATAATATCAGGTACAGTTCATACAATTTATTTAAATATTTTAATTGCTGTTACATGTAAAATTAGGTTTATTTTCAAAAAAAAAAAAAAAAAAATAACAAATAATATTAAATATTGCATAATTGATTTTATAAAGTTAATTTTTTCGAACGAAAATACGTTTTATAGCGACATACATTTGATACATAGAACTGCACTAAATATTTGATTTTGCATCGAATCTTATGAAATTATGTAATCGTATATAAGATCATTTAATAAAATAATTTAATTACTCACCAATCTAGAAACGAATGTATAATTACGTACAGAGTTTATGTAATAATAATTATTATGAGTATCATCATTGAATTGAGATATATTAACATGCATTGATCAATATAAAAGAAATAAACTATAAATGAATAGCTGAAGATTTCTTAATGAATAAAGTAAACTTTTTGCACAATTTAAATAATTATTCATAAAGAAAATGATGATTTTAGTTTGTTCTATAATATAATAATTGAAAATAAAAAATAATAGACGTTAGTTAATTATCTTTTTATAGAGATAAAAAAAGTTTATTCTTACATAAAAATTCAGGTATTAAAGCTAATAAACTAATGTTTACTGAATTGTGCAAGAATGTTTATTTTATTCTTTTTTTTTTAAGAGATACTAATTCTGAATTTTTATTACTAATTCATAATAAAAGTATAAATGTCATTTGTTCTCTCTCTCTCTCTCTCTCTTTCTCTTATCATATCATACAGAATAATTAAAAAAATAAAATATTTCGTATAAGTATTATTGTAATTATAATTTGTACATTTATGATTAGATACAACCATTTTTACCGTTAGTTTAGAAATAGCTTGAATAAGTGATTAATAATTATAAATTTTTATTGTGTAAGATAATAATTTCTGAGCTAATGATTTCGGTAAATAAGTATTAATGCATGTAACGGGAAATTAGATGCACGATATGACTTGAGTACATAATTTTACAATAAGGCTTGTAATATGATAATTTAAAAAGCAAAGAAAATATAAGTAGAAAAAATTGTCGATGAGATTGTATTTTTAGAAGGGTTAATAAAGCGTAAAGGAAAATAAATAGAATTTTCAGACATTCTATACAGGAAAAGAAAAAGAGGCATTGGCTAATCAAAGAAATAAGTATTAAATAATAACAGTGATAGAAAAGAACAAGAAATAGTCATGGAAGAGAGAAGAAGAGAAAGAAAGGGAGTCCGGTTGTATATAATTGAAAGAAATATCCCCATAATAAATAAAAACAAGGAAGCATGAATAAACATGATAAGCTTGAGCAAATAAAAATAAAATAAAGAGAGAAATGTTCTTGGAACTGTAAAATAAAATGCGAATAAAAAAAAAATGCACAGGAAAGAAGGTGTAATTGAATAAATAATAGTTGGAGCGTAGAAAAAGAGATATCAGACGTAATAGTGTTTGTAAAAGAAATGGAGAACATGATTGATAATGTGGAGAGAGGAAGCGAGAGAGAGAGAGAGAGAATTAACGTCATAAGTTATAGTTTGAGATAGCGTTACGAATAAATCGATAGAAAAATGGTCAATGAAAGGGCAAGAAGATATATATCACAAATGTATCACATTGGGAGGCCGAAGGATGTAGGAAATATAATAGTGCGTGAGATCAAGAGTGAGAGGGGAGGTGTGCAATGGTTTACGCATTGGCGTGGGTGGGTGAGTGCGTGGGCGAGTGAAGTTCCGCCGCACCTTCGGTGTCACTCGAGCTACGCATAATTCCATCCACCCGAGACATCCGCGCACTTGCCTCCTCCCCCTGTCACCCGTCCATACCTGCTGGACCAAAATACCCAAATACCCGAGGTTTCTCGCAATTTTCAGCAGTTAACTGTCCATCGATTCTTCTATTATAAGACATTGCCCGAACCCTTCTAACTTCTCGAGGAATTTAAACTTTGAGTGCACCGGTTGAAAATAATATTTCTCGGGTAAATATACTTTCTCTTATATCTTGTGCTCCTTGTAAGCGAGAAACTGCGAAAGGTGCACTGCTCGCTTCTGTGGATCAATATTAAGGAGGGTACGCGAATCGATGGTGCACATAAGTTACTCATGAACTTTCTTTTCTTTTGATTACTTTGAAGTACCGAGCTTTATTCCTCCACTATGCAAATCAATTGAATAAAATTGTAATTTCCCTCGTGAGATTCGATTTGTGACGTCTAAACATTAAAAGCATGCCATCCTCGATGATTACAATTTTCCGAAAGTTGGTGACATAATTACACTTGTTTTCGTACTCATTTTTCCAATAGGATTCATGCACATATCTCGCGCAGAATTGATTACATTCTAATAGAAGGCTCATTTTTGTTTCTATTCGAATCAATTACATTTCCATTTATAAATCTCGGTTACATTTGTAATTAATGTAACCACGATATTCATTTCCCTGCGGATAAATCCGATGCACCTCGATGAATTTTCATAAAAAATCAATTTTAAAATCAATCACCGATTTTTTATCTGCTGAAGCTGATCTTTAATTATTTCAGAGACATAAAAATCGTAATTTTACCTGTAAATCAATAATCCGTAAAAGTGACTGCACAGTTGGGTGGCTGGTTGGGGTTCAAATTGTTTGTCAAGCTCAATTGTCGTCCTATGAGTGATTCGCGCACTTACCTGCTTTTTACCTGTGTTAAAAGTCTCACCCACGTCCTGATCGAGGGTAGAGCTTAAATTTTCTTGGATTTCATTTCGCAGAATCGTCGGTCGGTCGCTGATATACGTTGACGTACATAGGCGCTGGTAATGGGAAGCAAGATTAATTAGTCGTCGTTCGGTGTTCGGCACTGAAATTTATACTCGACCGATGGTATATCAAGATAAAACGCTGCGAATAAAGATAAATTCATTAGTGTACGGAGGCACTCGATAAAAATCAAGATTAATTGAATGCGAGCTATAAAACCCTAAGTGAGTACTTGTGCATTTGAGCCTGTGTTGGTACGAAAATTACACAATAATAATTATTCCCGCGGTGCATATAATTGCTCCTTTAATGGGACACCGTTCCGTTACATCCGCAAAACGAAAATCGCACCTGATCGGGGTAATAATGATTAGAAAGAATAACTCGAATGGAACAAACAGTGCAAATCTGGCTTTATTGTCTCGATCTCGGGATAAAGAATTGAACATTATTTAAGGGATCTGGAAAGCGAATTGTCGGAACTTGGAGGCCTACGTCTATTATCTAAGAATTCTACAGAAAATTGGAATTTTCTTTTTAAAAAATACTATGAGAAATGGAAATTAATTAACTTATTTTCCACGTATATTTTTCAATACAATCGACGCTCTTTCCAATGTTACATTGTATTGAATTAATACTTCTTTACATGTTCTTGATATGTTGCATTACAAATTCACTTATATTTATTATGAGAATTGTGATAAGAAATCCCTTTTGTGTACTTTTATATTAATTTATGAATATTATTCTGAAATTGTGTGAAAGTTCACAGAGCTCTTTCTTGTTTCAAAAAAACATTGCGAGACCGTACGTGTCCTTATTTTCTAAATATCTTAAAATCTTACAAGTATACGATTCTTTAAGTTTTGTAAAAGTAACTTGCTAGTCGTTCTTGAAATAATTACTAATAAAATAATAGTATGCACCTAGATGTGGATATTTAATTGTAAAATAATGTATACACTCTGATTTAATTATTGTTGATAGAAATAGAAAATATTTTTTATTAATAACGAAAAAACATACATGTAAGGCATAATTGAATTGTATGCCAAAATAAATACACATATTATAAAAATCTGTACTTACAGTTACTAGAAAACCATTTATTTCTAACTATGAAATCCAATGATAATTGTTTAAAAATATATAATTTAAAAGTTAAAACTTGCTTTAACGTTTCGTAAGATACTGAAAATTGTAATAATATTAACTGACAAATTTGTTTACAAATCAATCTAAACGATTCAATCAATCATAGTATATTTAATGAATATTTTACTCGATATCATAGTACTTTCTCTAAATACACGACAATTAATTACATTCAATTCAATGTATGTCATATGAATAATTATATTTTATTTAAAAATAAAAATAGATAATAAATAATTAATTATTAAAAATTCATTAGAAACATACTATATACAATCAATCCATTCTACTACTAAGTAATTAAATAAGTAAATCTATATAATGCTTAGCATTATTATAATTGTATTCAAATAAAATATTAGAAAAGTATGATAATTTTTCGATAAGGATATATGAAATCACTTTAGAAATTAAATAGTTTTAATTTTTAAATAAAGTAAATATAAAATTTATTTTATTTTATTTCAAAACTCTTTTAAACTACATCTTTGAATTAAACTTTAGACATACCTTTCCATTAATAAGTAGCAACAAATATTCAACGTAATAAGAAAAATTGTAAGTTAATGTACTTTCGTTAGAGGATAAGCGAAAATCTCATGTGAATCTATAAATCTGTTTCTATCTCATTTATTAATGTATGATCTAAAATTTTTATTCAGATCTAAATGTTCTATACCATCCATTTAAAATAAAAAATAAGTAAATAAATAAAATAATAAATAAGCAACTACTTGAGTACGAAAGTAAATTGGCTTAGCCTGCACCCATACTTGTCTTACTATCTCTTTTCTTCACTCATTTATTATTTTTCTCTCTTTCTCTTTCCATTCTAACATTACTGTATTTATGCATCGTTATATCGACGTGCCCCTGCACCTGATTGACATTAAGGAAAATAAAAATTTAACAACTGCAACTCTGTATATTTTATTTTATTCTTAATGTCTTTTCTACCTTGAAAAAATTCAATTGTTAAAACGTAATTATCTTCAAAATAACAAATTAAATTAATTTAAGTACCAAGTCATTATATTATAGATATTATACAATAATAATTATATAAGTATATATTAAAAGAGAGGTTAGTTTTAAATTTTAATATATTATTCTAAAAATTAATTTTACTTTTAAATTATATCGAAAGAATTTGTTGGATAATGTTATTATTTTCAATATATAATGTTTATAAGGGATAGTTAAATTGTTTTATAATACTCAAGAAGCTTATGAATAAATTATTCATTTATTGTAATTTAAAATTTTTAATAAATTTTGTAAATAGTAAATATTAAGATATCGGTGAGAAATATTAATTATTGTATAATAAAGGAAAACAACAATCGTATTTATAATTAAAATTATATGAAAAATTATAATAACATATCTTGAATACACATTAAATCTATTAAAATTTATAATTTATTGTGAAAATTCAATTGAAACTAAATGTAATTCTATTTAAATTAAAAAATGTAAAGAACTAAAAAAAGATCAAAGTTTAAAAAGCATAAAATGAACTCAAGCGTATTAGAAATTGCATTAAGAATACTTACAATCGAAACAATCGCATTAATACCAACATTTCGATAGATGATTCGAAGTTCAGTAAGCATTTTAATTCTAGTTAAGACCTAATGCTTTCACCATAAAGTAAACCAACAAATTGTTATTTTCAGGGCAATATAAATAACACGCTTTTACTGCCTTTAGTTTTTCCTTGCGTTTCTAATTATATTCAAAGTGCAGTTGATTTATCAAGAGTACAACACCTTCGTAGAGTCGGGACAATCGTGCGTTGCATAAATATTAAGAGCACTCGAGCAAAGTCGAGTCCAACCGGTCGGCGATCGATCGCCTGAGCCCGGCATTTCTGTTGTTCATTCACAAAGCAAAATAGGAGTTTACCTGCGGCATTTGAAAAGCATTAGAAAACCAAAAACAAATCTCGCCTCCAGCCAACCACGTTAGCTGTGAACTTATCCGATCAAAGGCTGCGGCCCTCGAGTCTTAATTATGATAATCATCGACACATTCGAAAGATTCGAGCGTCGATTCAGTCAAATCTATTATAGGTGTTTGGCGGTCCACTCGCTGCGAGTTTCAATTTGGTTCAAGATTGTGCTTATTCTTAAAGATCTTCCACTTATAATTAAATACGAAACATAGTACCAATTAACGAGCGAAAGGTTCTAAAAATATAAAAAATCTTATTTGATTTTTGTCGGTAATGAGGCTTGGAAATCTGCTTTCATTATTTCGAACGAGAGGTTACGTTAGGATATTTTCAAAGTCCAATGCTTAATCAAAACTCAATCATTTTTTATTTTTGGTGAATGAGATGAGCGATGTAAAGCTTCAAGCGAATTAATTATTTTTGTAGTATTTTAAACACGATGTTCACATCGTTTTAAATATGATGTACATAGCTGAATAACATGATATCACAAATTCAAAAGTAAAATTATTAATCATTTACTATACCTTTGATCATACTATTAGTAGTAGGAAGTATGTAGACAATTACATGATTGGGAAATACAATAGGAAGTCTGCTTAACAAGCATATTAAATTTATTTATCAATCATTTGCATGCCTATTTATGAATCAGAAATATTATATTGAATAAATTGTGAAACATGAAATGTCATTATTGACGATATTTTAACTGAATACTAACGTGACAATTTTTAATGATATCTATACCTTCGAATCAACAACTTAATCATATTTACACGAATAATAATTCATTATGAAAAAATAATATTTTTGCTTTTTTTTAAATATATTTTTGTAATTATGCACTCTTTACATGCTTATTATTAAAGTAAAATTTGATCTTTATAGGAGTTAAGAAAGCGTTATAAATAAATAATGTTTAAGAAATGTACTTTTATATATTTTATTCATAATACATTAAGAATTATTTTTTAATTTTAAGCAGTGGTTTCTGTAAAAAATAAAGAAAAATTAATAAATATATATATGACGATTTCTTGAAACAAAATAAGATCTTAAGGCAATATTAATTTAAGTTCATCTTGAAAATGTTTATTACATCAAGATGCAAATAACAAATTCAAATTTAATCATTCTTTTATGACTATTAAAAAAAAGATTATTGTAGACTCTGATTAAAGGAACATAAGTAAATAATTAATAAAAATCAAATCAAAATTGCTTGTATTGAATCGTTTTTTTAAATACAATATAAATTTTGTTTAAATGTTTTTACAAAAGATGAATAGAAATACAATGAAACGGATAAAAGTATTCAACGAATTATCGCTTTAATTACCTTGAAGAATAAAAAAGTTAAAAAAAAAAGTTTTCATTCTTGATATTGTGAATAAAAAATAAAATTCAATAGAATTTAAATGAAGATCTAAGAGTACGAGATATTACAATTGAATTGATTTACCCATTCAAAGCATAGTTTACGTGTGCTTATGTACATTCCATGCTGTGTCTAACCTTACCGTTTAAATCTCAAGTACGTCTTCATTGATGCATACAAAGACTATTAATCTCGTTGAAATAAATCAAAGAAAACTAGAATATTGTTTAAGGACTCGCCGCTATTCAAGATCCTCTAACCCATAATCGAAGGCTTTTTTTTAAAAAAACGTGGCAGCTCTTGACGTCATTGCTCAAACTGTTCACATACTTGCAAGCGATGCAGTTTTCTGCCGTAATTCACTTAATTGAGGTTGTACATTTGTACATAAATAACAATATAATTATGTAAATAGGAAATGGCCGACACGGCATTGTCTTGGCGCAAATATATATCAACCAGGATTCTCCTCGCAAAGTGGCTTGTTCACTACCGACTTTCCTTGCAATTAACCTGCCTAATTAATTGCATTTTCCACCAGGATAAAGCGGATGCTGGATATCCCAGCAATGAAGCCGAGGGGTGGGGCGGGGGGAGGGAGGGGGGCGTCGTTGTGTTGGTGGAGAAACGCGTATGGGTGTGCGCCCACGGCTCGACAGCGCCAGAGTGTCTGTCCCGGTCTGATCGATTTTTCTCTGCAGGAAGTGAACCGGCCCCAGGATTTGTTATCAGCTCCTCGAATCTGCGACTCGACTTATGTTGACACGGAAAAGTGACCGACCGCCTTACGACACACCACTGTCCTTGAAAATAAAATGGGGATTATGGAGACCACCGGTAGCTTGTATGTATCGATTTTCTAAATCGGTGAAACGATCGCATACGGAATATTTATCAATATTAAAAACTACGGACTCGCTCGCTTGGATATTTCGTATCTCCGTGGAAATGCAAACTCTCAAATTCACTTAGATCTTATTAATAATACATGTACCTTTTATCCGTGCATACATATTTTAAACCTATACTTTTGTGATAATTATTCCTTCTTTCCCTTCTAATGTATTAATTAAATTAAATTTTAGGTAAATATTGTTACATTATAAAATACTAATACTTATACCCGGTGATTTTCATATCATAAATTTAACCATAGTATAAAGGGTAATTATTTTTATCTTAATTTATAGAATTATTTATTATCAATATTTTTGTTAATTTCTTTTTCTTGTGAATCTCAATTTCAATATGTATTTTCTTCATTTTAAAGAAAAGAAAAACAAATTTAAAATGATAGCTAAATTAATATTCATGTAGTATATCGTAGGAGATAGTTTTCTATTAACTAAAACATAAATTACCTTCTAATAGTAATGATAATCTCATTAAATTTGTTTTATCAATATTGTAACCTTTAATAAGTTTTACGACAAATTGACGTAATCGTACAATTAATGTCTAGCATTTACTATTGTATCAGTAATTTTTTATTTACAATAAATGGTAATTATAATGGTGATAAAAATTAAAGAATAATAATAATAATGATAGTAATAATTAGTTTGTCTCTGTAGAAATGTATACATGTGTATTCACCGATTTCACAATGTTTAATATATTTATTTCATTCCCAATAAAAATAGATTTTACCTAGAAATATAAACTTTTTAAAAAATATTTGCCATTTTTAATCATTTTCCCATTATTTGATCAAACATTAAAAATATTCGTGGTTATTTTTTTTTTTTTTAATTCATTAGTTCTTATAAAACCTCTCAAATTACGTAAATGCATTCGTTTCTCGAATAAATTTTAAACTTAATCGGCTGTATGGATTTTTCATTTAAATAAAATAAATTTTATTTTATTGTTTTAATTTATCCATTTTGTAAAAAAAAAAAAGATTAAAGAAATTATTTATGTATACAATTGCTGAGATGTATTGCAACGAATTGTACGTAGCGATCGGAAATCATCCGTAATTAATCTGTCATTGGACCTCGATTAACGGTTAATCCAAAATGGTCTCCATCGACCAAACAAGGCCCACATCTTTTTCGTTCGTTATCACGAGTTATAAGAAATTCAAATTCTTGAATTTCGCATTCTTTCGTCTTGGCAACACTCATCTTTGTGAACGAAACCCTCAACGAAATAAAAAAAAAAAATCGGTGTTAAGTAAAGGCACGAAAGAATTTAATGGACATTGATCCGAAAACTATCCAAACGGTTATAAGAATCGTTTACACATGTAAAACAGCAAAGCTCAGACCCCCTAGTATTAACGTCATCAAGTTAAATTGAAAAAATCTGGGCGAGCAAATGACCGATAGTCTCTTCGGTGGTGCGTGCGAGAATAAATTACTCTAATCTCGCGTCCCCGGTAATTGGTGTGTGTGTCACTTTGCACATATCAGGTCGGTGATTGAATTTTGGAACACGTGCTCGCAATCAAAATTCCTGGGTCGTTGCACAAGCACCGAGATCTTTAATTTTCCTAGTGCGCGTGTTAAGTAATGCAAGTGCGCCGCAATCAAGACCCGGGATAAGAATGAGAGAATACGGTCTCCGTGAAGTGATTTTCGTGAATGATTTTGAAAAGCGCCAAAGAAAAACCACTTAATTTATCGTGTTTCCAGTCACAAGCCTTGAAAAATTTCGATTACGTAACGCGCTCCGCTCGCCCCGGATTAATCATGAATTACGCCCTTTTTATGTAAAAGAGCTGCGGGCTCTGGCACAGCGATTAAGCTTATTTATTGCGGCGATGTAAATGTATTTGAGAAAGTAAATCGAGATTTAATGTGATGCTCGGACGCTAATAACGATGACGACGATGACGATGATGATGATGATAATGGAGGTAGTGATATCGACGAGAAGAAAGTGGTGACACGTCGGGAGATTTCTCCTCGAGCGAGTCGCGAATCGGTCGGTCCAGAAGGAGGACACCAGGAGGGGGATCGGGTCCGAGGAAAAGTCCACGGCTTCTAATTACCCGTGCGTGAGTGGGCTAGGGCTGGGCCGGGTTCACGTAATCCCGGTCCGCCCACGCACCTCCGAGGCCGGATGCGTGCGCCGGCGACTTCCGAAAGGTCCCCCCCCCCGAGTTGCGCCGGAGACGAGTTTGCATCTTGTCTATCTTTCACAGCCTCCACCTCGTCCTCCTCCCATTTTGACCTCGAAAATGTCCCACACTTGGTTTCGGTTAATAATCTACGCGCCTCGTCCACCTCTGTATATTTCTTTGTTGCCATATCAAGTTGCTGGAGGTAATTCGTTTGCGATCTCAGCTGACACGAGTCCGTGTTTAATGTGTCGACATGCAAAATGCCAATTAAATTTCAAGACATATTTTTATTTACCAAATATTAATTTCTTTAACTTCGAAATTGATGTTCTAAAGTCAGATAAATATTGCAAACCTTAAATATTGTGACATACAAGGGTTTGCACAATTCATATGTTAATGCAATTAAGATAATATTGATTTCGAGAAGTTTAAAATAAATATGATTCGGTAGTACTGACTCTTTAATTTTTTTTTTTTTTTGATTATACAACTTTTAAATGTTTAATAGAAATCATTAAAAATTATTATTATTGTAATTTTTAAATTTCAATATTAATGATATTAATTTTATTCGGACTTGTAAATTTTTTTTATGTATTTAATGATTACAAAATTTGATTTAATTACATGTCAATATTTGGTTTTACTTACATCGAATAAATGTCATTTTATCTAAATAAAAAACTATTTACAAAATTAATAAAGTATATCAGAAATTAAAATTTGTTAATAATTATATTATGAATTATCAAAAAAAAAAAATTACTTTTTATATTTATTGATCACGTATTAATAAAAATATGAAAATTTCACTTTATACAATAACACACATATATTACTCATTTTATCGTTTTACAAGAAATGGATATAAAATATTAACTATACTTAAATGGGTCTTGAATTTTATAAAAAAATTCTATTTGTTTTTTTAAAAAATATTTTAGATTTAATCCAAAATATGACTAAAAGTTTAAGAATTTTGAGTAAAGATTTTATATGAAATCCATTTTAATTTTTATCGTGTTGTTTTCATGTTTTGATATCTTGAGGATAATTTATATAAATACAGAAAAGTATAAGTAACGTTATTCTCAAATACCAATATCGTATATATTTTTTAAAAATTTATTATAGAACCAATTTCATGTAGTTATAATTTTATATTCTTGAGTACAAATTTGTAGCTATTCGAAATATGTAATTGATAGAAAATACATCAATAATTTTGTTTCTAACTTACATTGATTTAATAAAATTTTATCGATCAAACAGAATTAAATTTTAATATAACCATTATGGTAAAACAAGCTTTTGAAAATAATATTATTTTATTGAAAATAAACATTCGTTTTCATAATTATTGCCGCATATTTATTACTTCATATAATTTTCTACCGATATGACGAGTTCAGCTCACATCAACAGCTAATTTCAAAATAAATGAATATTACTTCTTTGATATAGCAGTATTTGGAAATAAATATATTTGAAGATTTAGCCACATAAAAATCAAATCTCTAAGTACAGTACGTAATCTTTAGTATTAAGAAAGAATTAATGATATTTGCTCGCTAATTATTAACTTTGTAAAAGGTATTTTACAAAAAAAAATGTGTTGTATGACACTGATTATTCACTCACAAGGCTATACTTTGTTTTTTTTCTTTGTTAATATATATAGCTTCATTCATGTCAATTATACAACAGAGTATACAAAAAGTGTAAACGAATTATTATAAATCTATAGAAAAACCGATCAACGATATTAATCATATGGAGGTCAGCAGCACAGTATAAATATAAAATTGATAAATAATCCTCTCGAGCATTAATCGGTACAATACCATTCAGCTTCAAGTGCATTTATTATTACGAACCCTAAGGGTCTGTAAACACTGTTCGCATGTGCGAAGAAAGAACAAAGTAGAAAAGAGAAAACCTATGACCTTTGTAATTTGCTTACCGACCGACCGACTGGCGTCGATAAATTTGTTGCATCTACGTTCGTGATTAATAATAACAGATCTTGGCGAGGCCACGAGGATGGGAGGAAGTGGAAAAAAAGGGAATTGCAGTTATCGAGCGGTTGCACGCGAACCGGACGCAAAGGGCCGAGTTTCTTTTATCCAGCGAATGCGAGGAAATGGATCTCTTCATCGCCACCGGGGAGGTTTTTGAAAAATAGAGCATAGGTTCCGACAAATGCAAAATCATGACTCATGAAATTATACATCAAACGAACTGATCCCTTGAAACACTCGCCCTTTGCCTGCCGTGACTGCACGTTTTCCATTTTCCGCACACGTTGCGATTATCAGAAATACACGGAGAACAATGTTTAATCGAGGTGCAATGATCCATCCAACGATATTAGAACGAACAAAGCAGGTTGTAAGATCGGATGATCCCTGTCGAACGATTTGTAGAGTCAGCCAACGAATGGCTGCACTGGAAAAGATATTCATTGTAAAGGATCGCAGCTTTCGAATCCACAGTCGCATCTGTTCACCTGGGCGTTCGATTCAAAGAAAAGCCCAGGACCCACGCCGTGAGCGCCCGAGGAACAAGTTTCCCTCCGATGCACCTCCAGGAGTCCGGTTAATTTTTAGGAGCCGGAGGAGAGCTCGTGGGGGATCCGGACCCCCACTCGAGGAGGAGGCGATTTCGACCGCAAGTTACCGACCAGCACGTCCGGAGGATCGAGAAGTTATTCACTTCTTTCTTTGGCTCATCTTTCCGTCTTCTTTCTCACCGCGATCCGTTCCCCTCCTCGATTGCCATTGTCCCCAGGTACTTTTGAGTTTTCGCTCTCAGAGGAAGGTCTTGGTTAGCTCTTCCTTGGAAATTCGTTCTTGGTTGCATCGCACACCTGAATTCATTGATGGCATCAACACCGGATTCCCCGATACGAAGCCTTACAGTTATTATGCATTTTGCATCCGAGTTGATTCAACCGTCTTGCCTGCGAATTTAATATAATCCTTACTACATTTACCATGGGAACGTACGCTTTAATTAAAGTGATTAACGTCTCGACGCTAATGATCGTTAGAAATCCAAGCCTTTTTTTGCCTTTCTTTAACTGTGCGCATCGCGATATGATTTTTACAAGGATGTTTTTAATTATTTAAAACTTTCGCTTAAATTTCTAATATAAAATACATTTTATCTTAAAAAAATCAAAGATGTATTATTAATTTTTTTCATAATGTTAAATTTTAATTAACAGATATCAGTTAATTTATCAAATATGAACAACAGTACAATTAAACCATATGAATAGGCACATAACATATTGACGATGATGACAGTTTCGCACAAAATCAATATAAAATAATATAAAAACTTAAATTCTATTTGAAAGGGTTTTTTTTTAAGTACTTTAACTTTAATAATTATCCTCGAAAGTTTTCTAATTGCAAGTAATGTACAATTTATAATTTGGCATCGAGATATTTGTATGTCAAGATACATTAGATATTTTTCTTACATTTTACATTTATATTAGCATTTAAAAGTCAATTACACAATTTTATTTAATATTATATAAAACGATATTCAAAACAGTATAAAATTTTATAGACAACAAAATTATTCTAATATCACTTTATTTATTCTCGTATAATCTAACATTACTTTTTTATAAACTATACATTCAAATATAAATATTTTGTTAGAGTTTAAGTAATAAACATTGAAATTATTTAAAAGTAAAAACTATATAAAGTAATGAAGTTATTGGAGATTATTATTAATATTTATTTTTAAGTATAATAACGTTTTAATATAAAATCAATAAAATTTGTTAGTAAAATCAATTTTCATTTTTCAAAGATAAAAGTTTAATGTTTACATGTATTTTAAAAATTGATTTTCAATTTTTCAAGCAAATATTGCGCTTATATTTTCGTTTATTTTATAAAATTTTCGTTTCTCAGACTAATTATATTGAATTGATACAATAAAAGCGATGAAATCAATCTTATTAAATTTTTAACTATAAACGTATATTTTAATAAAGATTTTCACAAAAATTTTTAAAACAAGTAATTCATTACATTAATGTAGATTGGATAAGAAGAAGTATATTTACGGTAAAATTGCATTCTTTTTTTAATCCTTATTCATTTTATGAAGTAATTAATGTGTATTAAATTATTAATTTTCGATATATTATAATTTAAAATTAATTTTTGATATTAGAATTCATAGTGATTATCTTTTTCTTAAAAAGAACATGTTTATTGGGTATTAATTACATGTATTAATTGTTTTAAAACTGGTTTATATTTTACTATTATTAATATGTTTAACGATGATGCTGAAAACATAATATCCATGTTTGTAACAGCTTCCAGTGTGTATTCAAGACTTTTACTTTAAAATACAAAAAAGAAAAAAAAAATTATGTAATTAATTATAAAAAGGTACAAAAAAAGTATTGTTGCCTTTTATTTAAGATTATTTCCTTGTTCTAAACATGTTTAAATATCGTCAGTCCTTATTTGGATTACGAATAATGGTCTGGGGAAAAAAGTCGAGACTTCAAACTGCGACGATTAGGGTTCCTCGGCAAAGATTTAATTCCATTAAAAGTTACATTAGATTTTCGAGAACGGAGGCAGGTAGACTTTGATCCCCAAAAAGGGATGAAGCTGTAAAGAAAACGATGGAGTGATGTGCGCGAATGGTCGATGATGGGGAGCTCGAGTGTTCGCTCGGGGCTCCAGTATCGGACCTCGCGTTAATCACTCGCTCGGAGGAGATAAAACGGAAAATTGAGAGTTTCCCGGCGGAGTTTGGTGAAAAGCGCGGCGGCGGGGAACTCGCGCGGGGCCCGATCATGCGCGCCGGGCTCCGCTCGAGGCTCGTCCGTACCTGCCTCGCCGACATTCCGCGGGCCAATGAGAGGCGGCGTGTCGACGGCGACGGGGGCTCGCGGAGGCAAACAGGAACGACTCTCGGTCAGTCGTTGGCTGCGAGGCTGCTCCTGCGGCTCGCGTGAGTTCCCGGTCGAGCGCGTCCCCGAGGATGCTGCCCAGTGCGCAACCCAGTGACTAGTGTGTGTGAGAGTGCGCGCGGTCATGGCGCCCCCCGACAGGTTCAGGTCGAGCCACCAGCAGCTTCGCCACCTCCAGCAGCAGCAACAGCAACAGCACCAGGCCCCGGGCCTCAGCCACTCCGTTCTGGGTGAGTAGACCCAGTGCACCTCACCTCGCCTCGCCCCGGGTCCGAGGATCCGAGTGACCGTCGATCGGCAATCGCACCTTGCCCCGGCCTACGCGTCACCGCCGCTGTCCTCATGAATGAAACCCACCGCCTACTGATTTCCCACGAGTTGCGCAAGTTACTACTTCTCTGACTCGGTTGGCCTTTCCTCCAGACGTATTGGCCAACCTCTCCAATTCAGATGCTCGAGATCCTTTTTTTTCTTCTTTTTTTTTTCTTTTACCCGCTCCAAATTTACGGCGCTTGCACATTCTACCGAGATGCTGTTCCTTGATCTCGAGCTCCCGAGATCGGCCATCGGTCCAACTCGCCTCTGGAATATTTCACATTTTTAGTTGCCAACCTAATGTACCGCATTACCATTGCACCAGTGCACTTATCTTTCATTAATAGTAATCCTTTCGAACGTGCACTCTCGTTTACTCGTAAACTTTAAAGCATTGCGTACAATCGTGCACATTATATTTAATGCAAGGCTTACGCTCCGCGCATGTCTCATTGAAAATATTTCAAAATCTTTAATATCCACCAGTTAAGAAGATTAACGGGGAGTTACATTTTTTAGCGATGATGGTGCGTCATCAATTGGTAGCTAATTTTAATCGAATCAGCCATCCTCACTCTCGATTCATCAATGTAAAAACGGAAATTCTCGCAAATTAGCCAGACACTCTACGAAAATACTTCTCGATTCGCCAGAAAATTTAATCACCAGTCATTAAAATTAATAACGAGCCATCGCTACTATAATATCCGATTTTTTATGAATACTACCGCATCATCGGGGTCGTTATTATAAAAATATATCGATGTACACCCGTATCGAATTAAATGTAGTAAATAATATAATTAATTGAAAAAGTCGAAGATTTTTAACCGATGTAAAGATGTTTTTAACGATATAAATATATTTAAGTACGTTAAAATATTATAAAGATTTTGACATATAACGTTAATTTAATTGGTAATATAACTGTACCAATGTAAAAAAAAACTCTTTTGAATATTACAGAAGCTGCAAGTAATATCTTTTTTTCATTGATGAATTGAGTACTTGAGAAAACAATTTCCATTTTACGATAATTAAATTAAAATCTATGGTTAAATTCTGTGAGTCATTGAGATCGTCGTTTATTTGCCTTCAGTTGATGATAAAAAAAAATGTAAGACTGATTATTCGAAAGATCCATCGTTGAGCATTGTACTATAGTAAAATCTTGTTAGAGCTCTTAAGTTTAATAAGCGATAATCCATATGGACACATAATGCCGAATGGCTTTAAATGGGAAAAAGGGCAGGCGTGTAATGAGGTAACTGATTCTTAAATAAAACTGACCCCTCGTCAAAGGTAGCGTAAAGGGGGGTAAATCCTCGAGAACAAACGAACCTCTCAGAGAACTAATATTCCTAATCGCACAAGGCAGACAAAGGGATTCCGGTAGGGAAGGGGAGCGATTTAGGTAGTAATTTTGGGTTTCTGATCTTTATGAATACAACCCCAATAAACGAGTACCTGCTTCAACTAATAAAGGCTTGCGCAAAGAAAACCGAGTCACCCTTCAGATGACGCAACCTCCTAATTGTGGAGAACTTGTGAGTTTCCACATCGAAAGTTAATACACCATGTGATTCTAATTATGAAAAGGGAAGCTTGCAAATTTTGTCAATTTGACATTGTCGCAGACCGGTTCTCTTCCTCCCCTTTATTTTTTTTTTTTTTTTACCTCAACACGTGTCTACGGAATTTCGAGTGCATCGGAAGTCAGAGTCGAGCAAGGGGCAGAAAACCCAGGGGACACCTGTTGCTGTCGCCCCGGATTTTCGGAGCATGACGGCGTCCGCGACGCGCACTCTCGACTCGGGTTGGAGGGGAGGAAATAAAAGGTCGGCTAGAGCTGCTCGCGGTCGTGGAAACGTTTCCCGTCCATCTCCCTTCCCCGTGTTCAAAACCGTGGAGAGCCTTCCTTTTCCTTTTCCTCGCCTTCCGCTCGCGCCGCCCCGACGTCTGGCTCACTGGTGAAAGCGCGGGGGGAAGGGGGAGGGAAGGAGAAGAGAACCAAAGGAGAGAAACAGGCTTGGAAGGCTCGATATCGGTATCGGGATTGGGATCGCAATCGGGATCGGGATAAAGACAGAGAGAGAGAGAGATTCGCCTGAATGGGATAGTGTGTAGAGTGAGAGGTGTGCAGGTTTGCGTGCGAACACACGCCACCCTGGCTCGATTATACAATGCGGCTCTTGCACTGGCACCCGGAGAACGGGAATAATAAATTCGTTGATGTCACGATATGTATGACCAACTGAATTCGCAACTCACGCGCTTTGAATAAATAATTCGGGACTGTCATCTGCCGTTTTACACAACCGCTCCTTCCTTGTGCCCCGATTCTGGGCCTCGAGGCCCAGAATCGGCCAGCCTTTGACGAAGGACTCAACACTTTTTTTTTTTTTTTTTTTTTTTTTTTAAGACATACGTATTGTCATTTACTTTTGCACATGCTTTAAACGTAAAAAAGCCCAAGTGCATCAATGGGAGTATTTTGGTTTCGATTTTAAAAAAAACAAATTCTATAAAACTAATTGAAAGTGCTTGTGCACGTTTCTTACTGTGAACCTTACGGTACTTGAACCGCGGTAAACTCATTTATTCTTTAAAAAGTACTAAACAAATGCTGCGGCACGAATAAATTTTTATTTTTTTTCATGATGATGTATGTTTTGTGAATCTCAAAAATTAGAGTTTCTTGTAATGCATTACAAAGGAGTACATTAGAAATCAAAATTACGAGCACGTAAAATTCGTTATTCAATTGAATTTAAACATTTTGTACATAAAATGCAATAAAAGTATTTTAAGAATGACAAATTGTAGATTAGTTATAGGTTGTGTGTTTAGAAATTTTATTTGCACTCATGACAAATAGAATGCTTAATGTATCAATATAGTATTGTATAAGCCTATAATTTTTTATTTTTTCAATTGATTTAAATGTATTAGATAAATATTTTATATAATATAAATATTTTCAGTTTAGAAACTTTAAATTTCAACGTAATGCAACAATCAATAAAAAAAATTTATAATTACAAATTTTTTATATGTGCGCAATTTTTTATTATAATTACAAATTTTTATACAGACACAATTTAAAATTATAATTACAAATTTTTTGTGTAAATGCAATTTTAAATAATTACAAATTTTTTTCTATCATATTATCCACATAAAATATATAACATCATAATTCACTGATAATAATTCATTCTTTTTCTGCACATGAATTAAAAAATTGATGTTTTACTAAGATATAAAATAAAAATTAAGGTTTTAATGATGTACTTAATTTAAAAGAAAATGAAATTATTTGGTATAAGTAGTTATAAATAATATCAAAAATTATTTAAATACTTTTCATTGATTCGACTAGTGACTTCTATTCTTCTGTACACGAACGTATTTCTTCTCTAAACGCCAATTATTCAAATATAAGTAATTCAGTGGAGCAAATAAGGATAAATTTATAACGGATAATATGTTATTGATTGGTATATATATTTTTACAAGCTTACGTGAAATGATCTGTAAAAATAATTCTGTTTGGTTAAATAATCGTTCAATAATTCAAAGCAAAACTTGAATGTCAAATTAATATCACTTTAAAGTTTTTTATTTTTTTGTTGCAATATTAATTGACAGCGTTAAGAACGTGTAACATCGTATTTTAGGTAATTTCATGAATTTACGTCTCATTAGCATATTTCCGAGAAGATGTTTGATTTGTTGTATTTAATCTTTCAATATGCCTGTCTCTGCCTGAAATGATTTAGAGCAAGGAGCAAAGGAGCTTCTTGAAGAAGATAATCAGTGTTGGCCAGAATCTCCGGTTTTCTTGACGCTCCAACAAAATAAAAGAATAGTGTGTCGTCCCAGTTGAATAAGAGTGACACCAGGTTCAACAGGGAACGCAGCCAAGTAGTCGACGACGCTTTTTAAAGCATCGGACATTGTTCTTGCCAAAAAACGCATGGGGCGCCAAAATAAGTCCGGTCGACCTTTTTTTCTTTTTTTTTTCTTTTATTTTTTTGATTGTTTGTGCTTTTAGTCGACCGATCTAAATTTCGTCTGAAAGGGCTTCCAGCCGATTCGCAGGAACTGGGCATCCGATTCTTACACCTCAATTACACGTACCACTCGAGGTTCGAGTTGTGGCACGTTTAAACCTATGAATCATCGGCGTCGACGCGCGAGTTTTGCTGCCTTTTCCGCTTCCCTTTCTCTCTCTCTCTCTCTCTCTCTCTCTCTCTCTCTCTCTCCGTGGAAAGAAAGGAGTTGAAAGGGGAGGAGGGGGAGGGGTGCGGACACCGGTCGAGGAGAGGCTGCTGAATTTAAAGCGCCTGCTTAACGAAGATGCGCCTCGCCAGATGGAGAGTCGCTTTTTCGGGGATCCGGGGGCCCGGATGAGTTATGGACGCGCTGGACGACGGTGGACCGGGTGGAGGGGGAGGGGGGCGAGGCGGGAAGGAAATAATAAAAAAATTAATAACTAATTTAACGACGGCACTGAAAATCCATTACCGTGAGGTGCACTTTCGTGGGAGCACCGGTGCGGTGCTGGCCAAATGAGCCGACACTCATTATAAAAGGGCTTATCTTGATCCTTAAGACTATCGGCAGAGCTTATAAAAATTTTGTTACTCGGCCTTTGCGTGATCCAGAGAGTTTTGTGCCTCTTTTTCTTCCGGACGCGAGTTTTATCTTGTTCGATTTTAAAATTAACACCCGTGTACTCCGATAATCCAACCTTACATATTCTGCTTTATTCGGCCTCTGATACTTTTGCTCGATAACTGGAAGAAACGTCACTCGCATTAAGGATTTTGCTGTTAAATACGAGCTTAGTAAATCGCTGAAGATTATCATTTTTACGCTTTGAGTTTGTATTATTGTTTTAGCTTCGAGTCCAATCATGAACTTATAATCATCTTTTCCATTAAGATCTTGAGTGTTTTCCAATTGAACTTGCCTCTGAGTATTAAACACGCGAGAATTCAAAATTATATTAATCTCACTTTATCGATATGAACTGTCAACGTTTTTCTAGAAATCAAACATGTGTATCATTCGATATTTTTATCGAAAGCTACTTTGATGTACAATGTATGTGATTTTATGATTTAATGTTGATAAGTAGTATTTTATGCTGTGCTTATTACTTTTTATTTTTTCGTTTTTTGCACCAGATTAAAGCTTAGCATGAAAGTTCCAACATTAAATACTGATATTGATATATACATAAGAGATCGAATGACTTTCGTTACAAGTGCAAAGCGGTGTAAAAAGCCGGTTGAATAAATTTGAATACCATGAATTTTAATCAAAAGTGCACTACTATAAGGACCCGATATGTTATGCTTTCAAATGTAACACTCTACTTAAGAAAATTATGAGATGATACATATCAATAAACAACCATTTTCATTTTTTTATTATACACATACCTATTAATTAGTATTTTTCATTTCTACTTTCAAATTTTATTTATTAATTAAGGAATCAATATTTGGTAAATTTAAAATACTGTATTTAAAATCACAAATCTTATATTTAAGACTTTTTTAAATTTCGTATAAAAATGTAAATTATTTCTGTAAATACGTGATAAATTAGTACATTTGTTTTTCTTTTTACTTGGAGATTAAAACAATTAATTGCACATTTCAAAGTCAATATTTATTATTTAAAAAAGTATCTTCATATATGTATATAATTGTAAAAGTATATTGTAATATGAGTTTAATTGTATTTTAGTAATGTATTTCTTAAATTTATTGATTCATCAAAATGTCACTTAATTATATTTTTTATCAATAATCATACTCACATGATATACGCATAGTTTAAAATTTAAAAATTTTAATTTACTCATTTAAAACTTATAGTTAAAAATATGTTGTAACGTGTCATCGATTATTTTATTTCATCTTTACACGTTTATGAGTATTTTCCATATAAAAAAGTCCTTTGAGAAATTTCTAAATTATTTAATAATCGTTAAATTCTTTTTATAAAAATTATAGCCAATAGTAACCCTCTCATAAGAATTAATCATTCAATCGAATACCATAATAAAAAGTCATTTGAAAAGCTATATTGTGTAAAGTATTGCAGCGTAATGTAACTTGACTTAATAATAACATGACACTTTTATCAGCGCTATTACAAATGATTTGCCAAGACTCGCTCAAAGAATGCGAAGAGACAAAATGAAACAAAAAGGAACGCGAAGTAATGTGCGAGAAAATATTTTAATTTGGTTTATTCTTGCTTTAAATACCACCGATATTTCAAATTATGTATTCTCCATACATTTTATTTATAATTTTTGAAATTAATCAATTACAAAAAAATTTAATTTTTATTTACAACCATAGTTTTAAATAAAGAAATATTGAATGTATTCTTTAATGGTAAGAACATAATTACGAAATTCTTTAAATTTAAAGGAGAAAACAGTTAAGAAGGTGCACGAAAGAAACTGACCCATTGACGAGTTTAAAATCTCTCAATAATTACAAAATTGCCGTATTGAAAAAAAATGTTTATCTACATCTTGTCACTTGATTTTTGTGCGATGATTTTTTTTTTATTTTTTCTAATTACCGGTCGCCAAAATGAAATGAGGTTGAATTGCTTTTGTTATGACTTAACCAAGGAAAGTATAAGCAAGATGATAATTTGCGTGGTCGTACTTGTAAATAAAAAACAGGCGCCGTTACCGAGATCCACCAAAATATATTTTGTGTAAGGTAAATATACATTTTTTTCATGTGTAAACTTTGCACGTATCTTTTTTTACATTGAAAAACACGCGATGGGACTCATTAAGATTTAATTTCAAGCCACGAATACATACGCACATACACGTTTAGCTCACGTTTCTCGACTGTTTAAAAGTATAGCACAGAAATTAAAAAATTCTACTATTTACCTATGCGAATCCAAAAAGATGTCTTGCCCGTAAATTATTATTTACGTTATTGTTATTATTTGAAGTTGTAATTAAATTTAAATCTGCTTTGAGATCACATAAATTTCAAACGCGATACGCGTTTCAAAACACATGGGATTCTCGAAATGTACGCAGCAAAACTATAAATTGTCCGTGATGCTTTAAAAAGAAGACAAAAGATTTGAACAACCAAAGCAAGTTATCAGACTTCCAACGATGAGATACGAAGTTCGATTAAGCTTCCCGCAATCGTGCCACGAATCTCATTGTCTTGTGCGTTACATGTTTCAGTCTCTTGAATTCTCATCTTCGTGATACATTACGTGGATGCTGCACTTGTTGAAAAAAATCCTCAAGAGTTATTAAGAGATTGGTAGATCAATCAGGAACGATTTATAAATATATACGTTTTATACATAATCGTCATTTATTAACGCTCAATGTTCAAATGCAAACTTGATGCTCATGGATGGGCATAGCGAAAACAATGTAATGAGTTATGAATGCAGTTATTGAGGTCGATTTAACTACTGATCATCTTTGTGAATGTTGGAAGTTACTTTTTTTTAATATCTCAAATGAGCAAGTCAATGCTCAAATGCTCATGAGATGATGATGGATTGGTTAAATACATATTTATCAGAATTTTTTTTTAATGTAATAAATAATATATTTTGATGAAATAAGAACATTATAAGTAAAATCATAATCAAATAGTATAGTATATAATAATCTTTAAGTACCTTAATAATTCAATGCAATTCTGTATTTATTTATTTTGTAGTGATGGATATTACGGAATAATATTTTAGCCGAATTTCATTACATCACAAGATTATGATCAACTGTCGTGTTGTTACTACAAATAATTATTAATCCTATTCAATTTGATAAAGAATGATGGGAGTATGGAGTGGAATATGAGAACAATGAAACTTTGATGATAAGCAATTGAGAATTAAAAAATAATACTTATCAGTACTTTTCAATTATGAAACTATTGATACAAGTGTCGAGGAGTACTTAAATGAACTTCAGATAACTGATATAATGTAATTATTTAATACACATCTAGTTATCTCGCATATTTTTATCCAGATTTTTTTTATATGTATACTAATATATACTATATAAAATAATAGCAACTTTGCATAAATCAGCAGAATATAGAACAAAAATACGCGTCAAATAATTTATAATTATTTTATATTGTTTTTTATTATAAAAACGCACATGACAACCATTTTAAAACACTCAGTATTATCATATTATGATTGCGAATGGATGTCATTTATTTGATTATACAATTAGAACATTATTCCTGGATAATGATTTTGATTTATACATAATATTCATTTGGTTTTAAAGATTTTTATTTTATACCCATTGATTCTGTTAGAAATTTTCAGAACTAACATAATACAAAAAACATAGTCTCGAGCCATTATAAAACTATATATAAGAAATGAAAGGGCGACTCGTTAAATGAATTAAATACTTTTCAGAAATAAAATTATTTTACCAACTAAAATTTTCAAGTGTAGAGAAATATTAAAATACATAATTCTTTGTGTTTGAATTTATCGAGAAAGGTTTGAGTGTCCTGTCTAAATAGACTAAAAAAAGGTTGGTCGGCGTGCAGATTCTTATGGGTTAGTGGTAAAAATAAAAAGACGAATAGAAAGAAAGAAGAAGTCGGCCTGGTTCTGATGCTCGGGGCTGGTAAAATTGTCCCCCTCGAGAATGAGAAGGACGCGCCAAAGGTCCGGAAAAAAACCGCAGCCTTAAATTAGCTCCTCGCTAGCAAACTTTCTTGTCCAATTGCGCCTCGGTGTCGACCGATTCGCTCGTTTCGTTCCTGTCCTGTTCTTTAAAAAGCGACTTCGGAGTGATGTCAGTTTGCTCACAATGTTACCCCGGGTTCAGCCAAAGATGTGGCCAGGATGTCTGAGTATGGCTACTCGTGGTTTTTCGCAAACTCACCAGGAAATATTAGAATGCCCAGACGAAATAATCTTCTTTGTTAGAAAAGTGCACCCTTTTATGTCTAGGTTTTACGAGCGTGTAGACGAGGAAATAAATAAAAATAATCTAAAATGTAATCGGGTCTAGTTGCTGTTCAAGATATACATGTAAAAATTGTGCGGTATTTTAATTTGTTGAAAAGAATATTAAGCCCTAGTAAAAAAATAATAAAATTGAATAAAATAAAAATTCTGGACAATATATTACTTTATAGAAAGTACTTTAAATTTGTTTTTTATTCAAAAATTATTTTTCAAGTTTTAAGCTTTTAGTCAAAAATTTTATTATTTAATAAATGAAATATATTTATTGATGCACTCGGTCTTATTAAAAATTTTTTCAGCCTGTTACATATTATTGACCAATTTTGATCGAACTAATGAGTTTCTAAATTTAAATAAAATTTATGTGACACATTGAAGCTTAATAAAATATTTTATTATGAATTGAAATTATTGATATAATAAAACATTTACGAAAAATCAGCAGAAATAATTAGTGTAAAAATATAAATGTACAAGATTTTTAGCTTTCAAAATAGGTGTTAGAATACATTAGGAGAAACTGATTTTCCTTTAAGGTTGTGTTGGGAAAGTTCTCCGCCTCTAAGAACGTTAGCTTGATTTATGAACTTTCTGGGGTTGTAAATTTTGTTTGGAGCATTGCTAGTGTGTATACCTTCGGTAATTAATCGACTGTTTTAGTACAGGTGTAGTCAATCGGTTTGGTCGTAATAGTAACTAATAGCTTCCAACTGACCGAGAAACTAGTTTTAGGGATTCGACACAATAAAGATTTCACAGGTGATTTTTTGGTACCTAATTCGATGCATGCAAAACGATTACCTGCTAAGTATTAAGCCTCTGAAACTATTAGTATTTTTATTTTTCCACCAACATTAATACTGCAAATTATCATGAGTCATGTTGTCTGAAGAAATGCGCATTTTACACGATTATTAACGAGTCACGCCGTAAGTTAATTTGTTTGTTATTATTATCAATAAGAATGTACAATTGTGACAGATGTTCTTTATGCGAATCAATAAACACGGTTAACACACTTAACAATGACTAGGAACTGTCAAGCATGACAATCGTCGAATCTTCCAAGTTTTAGATAACTTATTTTACGTGCACATAAATTATCAAGGATGCTCCGAGGAAAGTTTCCCGGATAGTTAAAATAAACAAATAGTGTAAAGAAAAACATTGGAACAAGAACGTAGGTTTGCATTGGCACCTGCTGACATCTTTTTTGGACCTCTCACTTTTGCGCCCGTACGAGGAAACCCCATTGTTGGACAAGCTCGAGTTCCTCATAACGTGCAATTTGATGCTTCGCCTCCCCCCTCTCCATCGTGCCCCACTCATTCTAATCACGTCCGGCTCATAAAGCATCAGGTACGGCAGTGGGTCTTTTGGCTGTAAACCCTCCCCCCCCCAGGGTGCTTTATACTCGGTTTATGTTCCCTCACGAACCTGGTGGTATCGCAAGTGAAAACGACAACGTGCTCGACGTCTTCTGAGCTGGCACCTCCGGATCATCCGCTCGCTCACCGATGGAATTGTTTACAATTCATGTCGCAAGAATTTGAAGAACTTTTTTCCTGCATCCTTTTACTTGCACGTACATAAATTGTGGAATCGAAATTTTAAGCATCTCGAGTAGTTTGTCGTGTAGCTACTTACAATAAAACGTGCGGGCAGAAAAGAAGTTTGAATGTTAATGATTACGATGCTGTGCTTTATTAAATCTAATTTTTTGTGGAGGCTTATTCATCATCAATGGTTTGCGTCATCTCCTTTACAAGTATAATTTACATCTTAATTCAGATGTTATGTTATTCGTAGAAAGTCTCATCTAGGGAATTGACATCAATTCTATCTGTTTATAAAATTGGCCAATTAATTCGAATGAAATCTGATACGACCACTCGGAGGAATGTTCAAAGTCTTTAAATATATTCATAATTTCACGAATGAACGTGAAATAAATAGATAATTGAGATAAATTTGAAAGATGGCTCGGAGAGATTGGTATTTGAATTTCGCACTTTAACGAGATTAAGAACTTTAGAGATCGTGCCTAGGAGGATGGAAGATGGAAGCGTTCAGTTAGCAAAAGCACAGCTTCATCAGGGAGCTGCTGGAGTAGATCATAGCTAGGCAGCGTGTGAAATTCCGGATGGTGCGGGTTCCAGGCCATAAAGCCGATGGGAAAACTCACGTTCTCGTCTCGGGAAATCATCGGACCCTTTTCTTTACGCGCGCTGGTCATCTCCGGCGCATCTCGACGCTTGATTTCATGTACTTTGTACACACCCTCGTCAAAAATTACACAATGATGACAATAGGGGTATTTTATCCAAGTTACATTGAGAGATGGACTAACACCCCCCGTGGAAGGGTCGCAGGTATCCCGGCCGTGTGTATCTTTTCAACAAGGATAGATTTTCTCAGGGCAAGTGCAGAGCCCAGTGTGCGCAGTTGTGCCTCGGAGAGGCGGGGGGAGGGGGAGAGAGGAGAGAGAGGAGAGCAGTAGCGTTACACTCGGAGACTCGCACACCATTACGGGACCCAAGGTGCAGAGTGTATCGGACTCCCGTATGTGTGTTCCTCTCCGCTCTTCTGAGAAACCAATCGAGCAAACTTGATCTGGATGATACTCCCTCCAATTTCTCTACTTCTTCGGTTTTTTTTTCTTCTCTTGTCGACGCCATTCATTCGCTACAACTGCTTCTTCTTCTTCTTCTGCGTCTCGTGTGCACATGTCTGGAGCTGGAGGATTCGTACCGAGTTCGTTAACTCCGCGCGGATGGTGAACGAGTCGTAGACCCGGGAGACGTCCGACCTTTGACGGCTCGGATGACCCCATTACCCTCAGGACTTCTCGAGATTTACTAGGACTACTTAAAGTAATACATGTGATAAATTCAAGGCTGGTGGCATTGTTTTCGTTGATTTTTAACAATAAATTTTACACTGTACCTACTTCGGTACACAATGACTATTGTAATTCATTATTATGACATAAATGCATTTTCATAACTGCAGATATTTTATGTTTAACAACTATTCCTTCTGTTTACCATAATAAAGTCATTAATAAAATTCACGCATTTTAAATTTTAGAATTCACTCTAACTTAGGATGCTTATAAAAAATTATTATCAAATATAGTTTTATTAAATGTGTACTTTATCCAGATAATTGTCCGAACATTTTAGTATTTTATTTGATTTACAATAAACAGAAGCTTATCTTATCCTGAATACTGTTTGAAAAACTTTAAAAAAATGACTTAACCAAATAAAATGTTCTTAAAACAAGATACTTAAATTTTTAAAAATCTTTTATAACGAATGGAAACACAATAATTTTTTTTAATTTTAAGAATCATAGTTTAAAAAAATTGTATAAACATTAAATAATAAAAAATTTTCCGATAATATTTTTATATAAGATAATCTTTGCTTTAGAAATGTGTAAGGTCGTATTTTTACTTAATTAAACATAATTTATTTTAAATTAATTTCATTTTTATATCAATAATTAAATATTCTTTTTATTTATCGATTGTAAAAGTTAAATTAATTATCTCTAATGATCAATAAAGTTACCATAAAGTGTATCAAAAATACATAATGCATTATAAATTATGTTTTCAATGTTTATTTCGTAATAAACGACATTATTCAACATTTTATATGAATACATTTTATATGAAGCTGTTAAAGAACTATTACTTTGTAATTTAAGTATACAAGATAAGCTACTTTATTTTACATGAAGTAATTAATTAAGATTTATGAATATTTCCTTATTTAAAATGAAAAAAATTCGTAAATTTGAAAAATTTCTTTCATGTTAGTTTAAATGAGCAATTAATTGGTGATACAATTATTTCGAATTTTTGTACCTATATGTAATATGATTGTAGTATTATTAACTAAAACATTATTATTACAATGTTACCATATGTATTTGAATTTTTATTTAAATACTTTGTATATGTAGTATGAAATAAATTGTTCAAATTATTTTGACAAATAGTAAAGATAAACAATATTTAATAATGCTGAAATTTGATAACTATAAAGTTTTAATTGATGATATGATTATATTGTATAAATATTATAACGTCAAAATACAAAAAATGAATTATGCCAATGAATATAAAATCGAATGTAAAATTAATTTATATAAGTTGAGAACTAAAATTAATAATGATTTCCCATTGTAGCAGTTTTTAGTTAAGATAAAGAAAATTCGTTGATTTCAATTGATTTGTGTTTTCGAGAAATTATTTAAATTACTGATGTACAAAATAGTTTGTATCATTCACAAACATCAAGTTTCTAGAATTTTGAACCGTATTTTTAATGCAAATTATATTAGTTTCTTAAAGATTTGGATCTTGTTTTTTATATGACCTACATCAGTTGATATTAGTGAAATTTTCTTGTACATGAGGAAAGTGTTAGGCTTCGAATGAATTCTTTACTGCTTATTACAAATCGTATTTCAACACTTTTTATGAAAGTACAATACGATTACTAAAAATAAATCTTTCTTTTAGAATATAACATTTTAACGTATATTTTACATACTAATTGAAAAACAAATAAATGTTTCGGTAGTCAAATATATCCAGAAAAGAAAGAAGGCACTTCTTTTATGAAAATTCAACCTTTTGAATACTTTTGTACAAATCGAATTGGTTATATTTTTTAAAGAAAGATAAACACAAAGAAAACCTTTAAAATCTTGTTAAATTTACTACACACGAAGGTATTAATTATATGGATATAAGTTGAATATATTGAAAGTTCTTATTTTAAAAAATAATACCACAACTGAAAATTCTTTGCAATTGTTACATATTTGTGCATTTTGTTGGCAAATTCGAAAGAAAAAAATAATTTAAGACTCAAACGAATGACGTGTAAATGAAGTATTGAAGAAGATAATCTCAATGAGATTCAAAATATATCAATGAATGCTGTATTTACAATGAATATGCATTCATTGCAAATGCAAAAATACCGTTTGCAGATGTAACGCCATTGTAGCGGATCGATGCGCGTTTAACAAGTTGTTGAAGTGGTAATCCTTTCTATTCTCGACGGTAAAATTGAAAATTCCTCTTATTCGTGTATTACTATATATTTCGCTCAATGAATGTACATTCGCGTCGAGGCCATGGAATAAGAAAAAGAACATTAACAGGGGGCAATTTATGTTTTAATGGAATTTAAGGTCATTTTCTATCCAAGAGTATAAAGCCAATTGTCCTCGGTTATTAAAAAGCTTTATTATTCATCATCGGTTTTCGAGTTTTTCCAATAAACTTCATGGTTGGGAAAAACGAAAAGAGGTTTACTTTCGATTGGGCCCAGGTTGTTACACCTGACGGTTATAGAAATCGACACTTGCAGACACAGAGATTTACGGGTCACGGCAGCTTTCGATTTTGTTTCTTCGTTATTCTGTCGGAGCTAGACACCCGTGGCATTTCTTCTTTCTGAACATTAGCCACGATTCGAATAGTGAGACTGGGAATGATTGACAGTTAAAATTTGATAAGAGTTCCCGCTCTTCAAATTTGCTTTCACCCGAATATCGTGTATCAATCAACAGCTAACAAGACTTTTCGCTCTCTCGACTAAAAATTAATCGCCAATTTCGCGAATTTAAGTTCACTTGCACGTAACCATGTGTTTTTTGTGTACACATTTGTATTTTTTAAGCAATTTTTTTTCCCTTGGACGGGTTTATGTAAAAAGAATTAACGCCAATAATAATCGATCATGGCATGTGTTGGACTTGAGAGCAGCTGTTTATCTTCGTAAACGTTTTACTTGTGGTCGGCGATAATTTCTCAAGACACATATAAGAGTCTTGCATAACTATCGTAACTAACAGACTAGGATTATTTCGTTTCGTCGCTTTTCAGAGGGACGTCTGTGTAAAAATGAGGTCGTAAACCATTAACGAGTCTCGTCCGCTTAATTATTCGAGTTCATATCTGACTGATGATTTCGAGTGGAAATACGAATACTACGCTCGTAAATAGAGCATTTAATTCGAAGGTGAGAGAAAACTCCTTGCCGCAAAGATCGACGTAGATCATTGGGGGAGGAGTGCTTTTTTTTTTCGTCGGCACTCGAGAATTCTGTCAACTTCACTTCATTGAAAAGACTTTTTTCCATGTTCTGCTTACTTTGAGATAGTTTGCCTTTGTACAAGCTTATTTGTATATTCAAATTTTTTTTGGTACACCTTTTACATTATCTTTTTTTGTTGTATTGTTCTCTTTTAGATTGTAAAAATAAGTGAAAACGTATAATAATAGTAATCAAAAATATATAAAGGTGTGTCAAATTACTTAATTACTTTACAAAGAAACCTAAGGAATGTGTTTTCCATTAACTTTTTAAAAAGTGAATGATTAATATATTACATGGTTTTTTTTTGACTTTTTTAGTTATTTATTATCAGTATATTTATATTTATAAGATAATTACGGTTTTAAAGGTTACATAATTTGTAAAATATGCAAAGTATACAATCATGGTTTGACATTAATGAGAAATTTAATAAAAAATAAAAAAAAAAAAATAATAAAGAAAATTTTATTGCCATGTAATTTGAAAATACGTTATTCCATTTATAAATTATATAGCTGAAAATATTTCTTTAATTATATTTAAAACGTTACAAAATTATAATAATAAATTTCTAATATGTGTTATATTAGAAATAATGATGTTTTTAATATAAGGTGTATCAATGTAAAAGTTGCGAATAAGATTTGTTATTTTTATTATATTTTAATATTTTTAATTTGTGAAAATAAGTAATTTTATGCGAATTAATTATTATACGAAACATAACTTTTTAAAACAGTAATTAAAAAAATGTATTAATTGATTTTAATTCATGTGATTATTCGATCATAATAAATTGTACTAGTTTTTATAGAAATTTATTACTTTTATATAGGTATAAATTATTAAATTATAGGATACATTAAAGTTGAATTAATTAAAGCATAATTTATTATTTTAAAAACAATAATATTTCATTTATATTTATTAATAAAATATATTCAAATTCAAATTTTATTCAATCAAATACAAAAATATAGTATATTTTTAAGATTTTAAATATAATAATTTAAATTAAAAATAAATATAATACATTTTAAAATATTTTAATATATTTATTGAGGAATTTGGTATTTTAAATTTATAAAAAACCTTTAGGTTAGAAGGAAACGTTATTTATATTGTTTCTTGATACTGGTTTAAGTTATTTGCATTGGAATTCTTGTTTACTTTAATCGTCAAATTGAGCAAAAAAGTAAAACTTTAAATATACTTATTTATATAATTAAATATTAATTATTAAAAATAATTGGGTAGTACTAAATATTACCATAAATTTCTCCTAACTTTCATAAAAAATATTTTTAAAGTAGAATACGTAGTTATTAGAATATGTTATGTACAGAAATTCCTATAATCATAATCTCTAGGAAAATTGAGTCACGGTTTAAACGAATATAAATCAATATGGTAAATTAGTTTTTTTTACAGAGAGCTACCAATTTATGGAATGTAATAAAATTAACTTTTTTCACCTTCGTAAACTAATATTTTTTCTCATTGTTAAAATAAAAAATTATAACGGAATTATAAAAAAAACTCTGGGATCATTAATTCAAATTAATTTTAGCAATCACCTTAATTATCCATGAGTGTACTTGTTATTCAGTTCTCATGTTGTTGCTCCAATAGAAAAACAAACACGAGAAGAGTATATTCTTTAATCGAGAAATTACATGAACTTCCTTGGTCTCGTAACGTTGGGAATTATCTGAAAAAGGGTTACGAAAGGAATCAACCGACCTTATCCGTGATGCGTTGCTGCATTTTCTGTTTTCCATTATCGTACGATAAGGCCAAGTGATAAGGTTGCGCTGCTTTACTCACACCCACATTTCCTGAATTCTTCCACCCGACATATTTTATAACAGGAGATACAATATCTAGCTTAATTAGAAAAGTGCCAAGGTGGAAAGTGAGCTTACTAGATTCGAAGACAATGTGATAGATACATTTAAAGTTGATTGATAAGCTACCGATGTCATGACTTCAAGTTATAGATGATAGAGTTATTATATAATTGATAAATTACAAAAAGTTGATAACTACAAATGCCCTAAACCTAGTTTTTGAATCCATTAACTTACTGAGCACAATTGTGTCGTTCTATAAGTATTTAAAAGGTGTAATAATTAAAATGACAACTCGTATAAACTTGAAAAAATCGAAAAAACAAAACTTTATCATTTATTACATTTACATACACACTTCGCTAGTGTACAACTGGAAAATATTTCCAGATATTTTTATGTTTAAACAACGTTTTTTGCGTTCTTAAGTTTTTTTGTTGACATTTTTTATTGCAATGCATGATCTTTAACTAGTTTCTCTCAATACTTACTGTTTCTAAATTTATAAGATAAAAATACACGTAAATGGAATAAACGATTTATTGAATGCATTTAAAGTAGATTTAATTTGTGTTATTAGTTGTAATTAAATAAGATTCACTGAATGTATGCGAATATATACTGTATGCGAATTTAAATTGCTTACGATAAAGATATTTCAATAAAAAACTAGTATTTCCACAAAAATTTGGTAGTTTTTATATAAATATAGCAGTATTTAATCAATTAAAAAAGTAAAGAATTAAAGTAAATTACTGGCAATAATCAAATAATAACAGCCTCAATTAAGGATGCATAGTTTATAATTACAGCGGTATAACTTCTATCACAATTTATTTTTATTAATATTAAACAAAAAAAAGTAATCGATTTCATGAGGTAGAGGTCTATAAATATTAATCAAATAGACAAGAATAACAGCAGGTAAAACCTAATACATGGATTCCAATTTCAACTCTATAACTGCTTCTTTATACTCATTCCTTCAAACGGTTAGCTCTCCTTTTTATTGCTCATAATTTTAAACAAAGTAGTTAAACATCTATGTTCCGCTACTCATTCGACTCTTTGTAAGGATATGTTTCTTAATTTTAATGCTTTAGTTATCTGATCGACTCTTGTGTTCTACTTTAGATTTACACTTCTTTAAATATATATTCTAGATAATAATAATAATAATTCGGTTGGTAAATGAGAAACAAAATGTTTAGGTGGATAAAATTTACACATTTATTATAATATTGGATAAATATATTATTTTTTCTAAACTCTTTAAAACTTGAGACTAAAAATTTATACAATATTTAAAAATAACATTATGTACAGTTCAGTTTCGTTTTTTTTTTGTTGGAATATTTATTTCTTAGAATAATATATAATATAGCATATAATATTCATACTGAAAAAACTGAATTTTCATAAAATAATAACGAAGTGAAGCTTTAATAAATACGTGTTTTTGTAATTAATTAAATCATTATTCGGTTATTTAATAAAACAAAAGAAATTTTGTGAACAAGTATGTATATATGTATATACACATAAAATATATATATATATATAAGAACGTACCTTTGTATTTATATTTGTTTGTGTATATGCATGCACATAAATACATTTTTCGTTTAAAACAAAGGTATATGCAAATTTATGATCGAAAATATTGATGAGTTCTTTGACTAAATGTTATTAAAATACAAATATCATAAAATTTGTTACCATTCGTTACAGATATGTTTATTAATTCGATCTGAAAGTTACTTTTTTTTTATTTTTACTCATATCATAAAAATGCATTTTTACGGTGTTCTGATTTCATTACGGTAACAATTTACTTATTTTTTAAAATTATAAATATAAAGTTAAAATTATTCAATAGTAATATTTTTAAAAATCTAATCTATTATAGATAAGAGTATTACGTCAAAATAATAATTTTTCTACAAAATATTATTGTACATCAGCATTTGAAATTACATTTTTATTGTTTTCGTTAAAATATTTTTTAAATAAAATTTTCTGTGTATTGTTCTTGAAATATTTACTTAATTTTTATCCTGTTTCATAATTTTTAAATTTAAAGCTTGATTTTTATTCTATTTAATATTTTAAAATATTTATTTTTTGATTATTTATTTAATAATTAAAATAAAAATAAAACTTAATATTGTAAACACTAATTATTATTTAAAGTACGTCTTGAAAGTAATTTTTTATTTACAAAAAAATGAATTCGCCACTTTATACAAGGGCACTTTGGATAATTCGTTATCAATACAGTAACATTTTTTAAAAATAAGTTTAGATCATACACTATCGAACACTTTAATTCATTTAAAATTCTACATTTAAATCACACGGGTATTATTGAATGCCCATCAGTTATAAATTCTGTAAATCTTCCGAATTTTATTTTCTAAGCTTCCTTTAGTCAATTGTTTTTAAAAATTAAACGAATTCAAACGTTTTATAGGTAATATTTTAGATGTTTCCCAATCCGCGATATAATTTTCGGAATAAGAATTTATTGATGTGCGAGTTTGTGATTCTTAAAGAGGAAGTTTAGTAAAAATAATCATACGTTTTATTAAAAATAATCGGATTAAAGAAGATTGGTCGATTTTTTTTTTAATTTCATTGTAATATGAAATAATGAGTTAATCGTCAGTATCAAAAAATTGAATAGGCCGTTTTTCAATAACTGTTTAAATTTATATTCATACAATATTTCACACGTACATATATAAATTTGCAAGTTTTTCGACTGCTTTTTATTTTTCATAACTTTTTTACACAAAAAATAAATAAAATAGAATATGTAAATTAAAGAAAACTATTTAATATTAAATTAATTCGATATTTATCTTTCGTTTACTATTTTAATTAATTTCGCTGTTAATTCATAGGTATATAAATGATTTTTTTTTTTCTTTGAAATTGAAATTTAAATACGGATAAGTGCTTGACTTCATTATTATTCAACTAACAGTAACTAATAATATACTAACCAAATATACGTATGTTATTTTATTTAAAATATGTACACGTTATTCTGGTAAAAATATCTTAAAATAGGATTTTCTTAGACTTTATTTTCAGGCCATAATGCATGTCCTTAAAATTAAATTCCTACAATTTTTTTAACTAACAACCTGTAAGTTTCGACAACGTTCTATTCGCACATTTAATATACGATTTAACACAGTACCAATGTTAAACGAATTGTTAGAATTACAAAATAAGTAATTCTAAAAAATAAGTATAGGTTCAAAATATACAAATATTTATTGCAAGACTCGAAGCGGATAGCTTCATTTACGAAAATGCGCCCTCGAACATGGGCAGGTACACCCACCTAATAGCCATAGACAAAAGTTCATTAAACCCTGTTTGTACTCAACAGTTTTCCAATGGATCGTATTGACAGTTGGATGACTCTTCAATTATAATTTGCTGTATTCGATTCCGGACCTTAAGCTTCTGAAGAGACGTGAAGTGCCTGACGTGGGGCATGAGGCTCATGAAAAAGTGGTAGTCATCGGATATGCCGCCCCGGTCATCGCCAATTATCGTCGGCACGACATTCGGTCCATCGACGACTTGACCGTTCCTCCGCTGCATCTCGGCCCTCTGACGCAATACTGACATTTCTGCGCGATCGTGCATGGCCGAGATTTCATCTCGTTGCTGTATCGCCGACAACTCAGCATCCCTTTGCATCGCCGAGAGCCGACCGTTGATCTCGGCCCGTTGCTGCTGCAAAGCCGAGTGTCTCGCCTCCATTTCCGAGAGATTTCCATTCAAGGTGTGCGACTGCTGTAGCGCCGACAAACGACCCGAGTGTTGAATTTCGGAGGCTCGCTGAGGAATCCCCGAAAGGCGCCCTGAGAGCGAACTTGCGCTCGTGGTGACGATTGCAGTGCCAACCATGTCGGCGATCGTCGTCATGGTCGCCATCTCCGTCGGCTGCTGCTGAATCGTCGACATGTTGGAGAGATCCGACAGCTCGGCTTGTTGCTGCTGGAGAGCATTGAGGTCTTCTTGGTCCTGGAGCGAGGGAATCGGCGAAAGCTCCTCTTGACCTTGGTCTTCCTGGTCGTCATCTTCTTGTTGCTGTTGCTGCTGCTGCTGTTGCTGCTGCTGCTGCTCGTCATCGTCCTCCTCCTCTTCCTCTTGAGCTTGATCCATACCTTCATGCGACATTTGTTGGATCATGTGCTGCTCGTATTTGACCATTTCATTGTATTCTTCCGACAATTCATAATCGTCCATTGTGTCCGAGCCGCCCTCTTGTTTTCGGGCTTCCTGACCATTCCAGTGGCAATTTATATCCTCGTCGTCGCTTAAAATTTCAAGGTGATCCTCTCCGTTTTTACGGCGGAGGGACACGAACATTTGGCTTTTCATGAAGCGCATTTTCCGATAGTAGGGCCAGGTTGACGGTGGTGCCGTCGAATCTGTCATGGACTTCTTCAACTCTCGCCTGTAGTGGTCTTTTAAGCTTTTCCACCTTCGTCGTATGTTTTCCTCTAAAACAGATTTTTATCGCATTTTTAATTAACCACTTACTCCCGTATGTTTATGTATTACTCATTACATATTCCCTTCGAATTATTTTGTAATTCTTTCGACCTTTATAATACGGAAACCATATATATTGATGATTAAATTAAGTTTCCGTTCGATAACGTATTCATTATTGATCTGTGGGAGGAATAATAACGCATCCGAAAAAATACATTTTACCTATAAATATCTAATATTTACGATATTAATGGGAAAAAACTTTATTAAAATTCATAAATTCTGAAACTATGAGCATTCTTTAATCAATGGTATAAAATTATACTTTATTCATACTATAATATAAATTTAATTAAAAATATTTTAAAAAACATATTATTGTTTTAGCAAAGTAAAAAACAATAAAATTTTAAAAACGAAAAATTGGTGCTACTGAATACGTGTCTTAAGTAATAAAAATAGACTCCCTAAATTTAAAACTAAATTTAAATCGTATTTTTTTATAATGAATGAATATATTTTATTTCGTTTACGCCTTAAAAATACCATAATAATTCGGCAGTTTATTTAAGTTCCATAAAATTTTGATACAAAAATTATTGGTTTATAGAGAAACATTAGTAAAAAATGTATAAATCTATAATAAAAAAAGGAACTAGAAATTAATTAGATTTTTAGTTCATGTTCAGAAAGTGAGGGTAACCCAAAACGTGAACTGAGAGTTTCTTGTACTTGGGAATTAATTTCTTTTATTAATTTAATTTATAACGATAATTCAATGTCTGTAATGGATTTTGCATTATGGTGATAAAAAGTCTTAACATCGTTATGCTTTCATTTCGAACAGAAACAGAATGTACAAGTTAAGTGGCTATTGACCTACTCAAGAGTGATACAAGTAATTCTTTGTGTTGACGAAGTTTTGAAATGAACCGGAAAGTTTATTGATCATTTAACAAGACAGAAGTAGTTTTTTGAACAAGATATTTTTTTGAATTGTGATAATCAATAGAATTAAAATTTATTTAAATAACATTATTTAATAAAAAAATAAAACAAAAAAAAATCATAGAAATTTAAAATCAATAAAAAATATTTTTGTTAAAAAAAAAAAAAAAAAAAAAAAAATTAATAACATTAATAATTCGAGGAACATTTTATAACTAAACATTAATCGATGTTAAAGCTAAAATTCAATTAATTAATTATATTTTGTACATTGTAGATTTCCAATCATCGTTATTACATATCAGAATGAATCATTAAATATAGTTTTCAACCTATTTTTAAACACAACAGTATTTAAATACAAATAGTTTTTTATTTGTGTATGTATATAAAGTGATAAAATTATAGAAAAATGGGGGAAAAAAATTGCCTAACAAATATTGTATAGGATTCATTCATATGACTATTTTTGTAATGCGAAGTTTGATAAAGAAAGCAGGCCGTGATTCTGATAACAGTTTTATTAATCCATACAATATAGTTGAATATAAAATAGTAAAATGAGATTAACTGATTTTCACGCTTATCAAAAAGTAAAGAAAAGCATACTGATTAACAATTGTTTTTAGATCGTAATATTAACAATTTCTGTAATGAGTCGCTACTGCGTTTTCTTTGATTTTGTTTTATAAATAATGTGATTAAGTTTTATATAGTCTCAATAAAAAATATTTCAATAAACTCGATATTTGCTTTGACATTTTAAAATTAAAATATTGTCATGAGTAATCATTGAATGTATAGCAAATATTTAATTTATATATTCTTAATGATACTTGTATTGTTACGATTATATTAAAGACGTCAGTTTTTATTGCCTAAACATCGAGTAAATAATTGAAAGCAAACGAACTTAATTGCTTTGTGCGATGTTCAACGTGTAAAATGAAAAGAGCGCGAAAAAACGCTACGCCGTATGGCAAATGAAGCGAAGTTAGCGTAAAAGTTAGATGAAAATCAAAACAAAAATAGAGGCGTCGATGTCATCTTCTACGTGACAAAAGAAAGCGGACCTGTTTCCATAACATCAGAGGTGGCATACAAATGGCCGGATTAAACCTTACTACGCTAGATAATGCAATTGTGTCGCTCATTAATTTAATAGGGCAATGTTCTTTAAAAGTACAGAATGCGTCGCCAGCAATAAAAGACGTCAAAAGCGTCGCGACGAACGCATTCGCAATAGGAAAATAAACAAGGGACCTATTGGGAAACCTAACCTCAAACTCTGAAACCTGGGGACCAAGCGCATTACCAAAATACGAGCCCACGAAAAAAGAGTACTCACGCGTGGTGTCGAGAGCCTTGGCGATTTCCTCCCAGAGAGGAGCCGTGAGGACGCTCGAGTGGTGCTGCTCGTGCGTCCTCATCCAGAGGGCCTTTCGCACCCGGATCTCGTCGATCAACATCTCGTTCTCCAGGAGCACGTTCGCGACTCGGGGCTTCTTCATGGGGGCCGGGGTTCCGTCCTCCAGGTACTGCCGCTTCTTGTACCGCCTCTTGGGCTTGTGTTTGGTGCGCTTCCCTGCAGGCGCCATTTCCCCGTCGATCTGGTCTTCGTTGTTCTCCGTCTCGTTCTGGAGATCCTGTAGTTGCGCCGCCGCTCCCTCCGGCATCCCGGCCAACAAGCCTCCGATGCACATCTCCGACTGCTGCTGGTGCTGCTGCTGCTGCTGCTGCGCACTGGTGGAGAGTTCGGGCGAGTACCGGGCCGGACGACGACGCGCGCGCACTACCGTGAGCGGGCCATCGAGCGACGCCATGGCTCCGCTCGGTGCCGCTCTCCTGCTCTTGCTTCTCTCGCCGCTTCCTGGGGGAGGATCCTAATCCTGCCTCGGAACTAGCCCCGAAGACGAGGGACCCCACGAGTTTGAGTCCCCGCTCGCTGCACGCACTCAAACTCGGCAAATCCGTGCGCACGCCGGCAAGCGCTTCAAAAAACTGCCACCGCGCACTTCGGCCAACGCTCGCACTACCTCGACTCCCTCTCTCTCTCTCTTTCTCCCTTGCCTCGGCTATATTGGCCCACGGCTTCCAGCATATTCCGACTTTTGTCTCTCTTCCCGTCCCAAGCGTTGTTGCATTCACCTCTGTCGCTGGGTGTCGAAGCCCGCGGCGACAAGAGAGCCCAAATGAGTCTCGGAAAAAAAATGGCGTCACTGCCTTGGTGTGTGTGGGATAAAAATGGCCGACTTGACAATATGGCGGCCTTTATGCCGAACTCTGGGCACAAAGCCGCTGTGCGCTCGAGCGACGCCGACACGATTGCTCCCCGGGCTCGGCCACTTATTTTAAAACTATTCGAAAGAAAGTCTGTAATTTATTTTAATAGGCACGAATAGGAAAAGAGAAATATACGACAATTCTGAATAACGTCATTTGCAATCGAGCAAGCATTAATAACGGCATCAATTTGGAATATTGTTTCGAGCATCCGGGAACGCTGTACTTTTAAACTTAGGTTACTGCCGACGCAAAGACCACGTGTATTATCTTCTGCTACCGAGCGATTTCCAATTATTCGTTGCGTCATTATGCATAACACCTTTAACCATTCAAATAAACTATGCGAAATTAAGAAAATACTCTCAGAGCATCTGAAAAGATCTTTTTGATTTTAAAATATGTGTAATTAGAAATTTATTTTAAAATATATTTACTTCTGACTCGTTACATAACATTACATAATGTATTATTAATATTTGTTTTCCGAAAACCAATGCATAAGAATATTATTTATAACAGATTTTTTGAAATTAATACAAGTTAAATAAAATTTATTTTCCAAATATTCAAAGCTACACATTTTTTCATTCCCAAATTTAGTCAAATTCTAAATATACGAATAATATTCATAGAAAACGAAAGAAAACATTGCAGTATATGGTAAAACCATGATAAAAAATTATAAAAATATAAATATGGAACTAACCCGAATTTGTAAAACTTAGAATTCCTTGGATTGTTGGATCGATATTACTATATTTATAAATTGATAGAGACGTTATACTAATTGATAAGTGTATTTGAGAAATTCGCTGAAGGAATTATATATTTATAATGCATACTTATAATACTATAATTTTTTGTATAATGAATAAATCTGAGCGAATAATTATATCTGCGACGAATAATACCCTTAATTTTAATTTATTATTTTATTAAAAATATTCTAATATGTTAATTTTTTTAAAAGTTTACATACTTTTTAATATAATTAAACTAACATTAAAATGCCTAAAATATTAAATTAATTGATATTAAAAAATTGATTTTTTTATTCAATACTTTTTTTTTTAATAATAAATGTTAGATTTGAAAATACATTTTTATTTTGAGATAACATAAGAAAACTGTACAAGTCAATCGATAGGTATAAAGATATAGTTATATAACTGACTTTTTAACTCTTAAAAAAATATATTTTTAATTTTATATTATCTTTTCAAATTAAAGTGTCAAAATAACAAAAAAAAAAATTTTTAAAAAACTCCAAAACCAAATAATTTTAAATTTTATTCTTTTTTTTAATTTTTTAAGTCTTTTTTTTTTTGTTTAGTAGTATTTGGTACTTCAATATTACCTATTCAATGTTTAATACTTATTGTAAAAATTAATTTTTAAAATATAAGTATTATATTTTTTAGGTACTCTTCTTGATTTTAAATTATTAATTTATCACAATTGTTAATTTTCAATTTTAAATTAATAAAAAATACAAACAATTATTTACAAGTATTAAATTATCAGCCTCTATTTGTTTATACGATGAAAATAAAAAAAACTGTAAATATATCTAGATATATCTTTTTTACAAATCTAATTGTATTTAATATCAGGTTCATAATATAATTTAATAAAATAAATTTAAACTTTATTATATTTAGAAACTTTGTTTAAGAACATAAAAACACAAAACTTTTTTTTATTCTCATTCAATTAAAAATAGAGTTCATAGAGTAATAATAGTCATACAATATATATACATATTTATAATAAGAAATATATTATGAACATTTTTTTAATATTATGTATAAAAAGAATTTAATTGGAATAATCAATACGGTTGTAAGGATTTTTTAAACAATAAACCCATAATAAAAGTCAGGATGCTTGGGTTAAAAAAATCTTACGCCTACGTATCAAGTAATATGTAATAATAATATGTGCAAATAGTTAAGAATAAAAATTTGAATTCTAACTTACGATCTTACAAGTGCACGCTTATCCCCTCCTGTCGAATTATACGAGGTCGAGTTTTACACTCCATCTGAACGTTTTAATGCTTTTTTCTCGTAGTTTAAATAATAATCAAAGTTTCATGCAGGAAAAAAAATGTTTATCTTCTAAATTTTCTACTATAAATTATTCTTAATCTTAATTTATTTTTTTTCTTTTTAAATACATGGTTTTCAATTTAAAAAATATCTGTGTCCTTTTAATTAGCCTTTAAACCAATACGTAACTGATTGCAGAACCTTTTTTCGTTCAATATAATTAATCTATAAATTAAAATTTTAAATACCCCGTAATCAATTAGATTTGTAATTATTTAAAATTCTTTTTAAAAAGACGATTGCAAATAAGCATGTAAGGTATTTCTTTTAAAGTTAAAAGAGCTATTTGATGAATAAAACATATATTTGTTGCCATTATATTGTTTTTTGAATTGTATAAATGTAAGAAATAAAACAAAAAATAATGTTTTAAAAATAGTTTTTTAAATAATAGCTATAAAATGTTAATAAGGGTCATTTCATGAATAAATATGTAATATAATCTAAATATGTAATATAATTTTGTGATTATCAGTTAGTTTATTTATTAAATTCAATGAATAAATTTTTTCTTTATAAATAAAACATAACAAATTTTAAGTTTATAATTATAGAGTACATAAATAAGTATTAATATATATTTTACAAGTATTTAATTTAACAATTGTTTTTATCACTACTGACAATTGTAATTTCACTTAACTATATTAATTGTGATTATGCTATATAATGCTGATTATGAAATGTAAGCTAAGATTATCAATTTTACATAATAAAAAATTTTTAGAAATTTTGATTTACGTTAAGTTGTTATGTAAACTTTTGTGCAAAGTGGTTTAAAATTTAAATAATCTTTTTACGCTGCTTAGTTCATTGACAACATAGTCATGGCTTAGAATAAATCGTGATGAATTGTGGAAAAAAGCAATAGCTAGTCATCACAAATTATAAATCTTTTTGTAGAAATCTGAATATACATTATCACATATTCAAAGTTACCGTATAAACTTATATCGAAGTTGACTACACTTTCTAATCTTAATGTAAAGATGATTGAGTATTATTTGTTCACGGTTTAATGCAAATAGTTACAGAAAGAAATATCAAACGAGAAAGTTCTCAATGTTCTGATCCGAGTTTGAACTAGTAACTTAATCTGAAACTTAAAAAATATTGATCGAAATATAATCAATTACACATACATATATACAAGTGCTTTTTTGGACGAGCACATCCAAAGTACTTCTCAGTTGAACTCATCTGAGTGACCTTTTGACATTTTTCAGATTTAGCGCAAATCCGCGCGCTAGTGGAATCAACGGGTGCAGTGAATGGGGGTTCGACATGTCCAACCTGCAAGATGCCCTTCGACAAGGGCAAGAAGCGTCGGTTGATCGATTCCTGTGGTCACGAGAGGTGCTACTCGTGCCTCTTCCGCAGCGAGGCCTGTCCACTCTGCGCCCGGGAAGCCCCGAGATTCCTCGAGGATGAGCCCGACGGTTCACGGCAGAGTTACCATCGCGAGCAGGGGTACTTCAACAACAGCCGGTGCATTGATTGGCTTGAAAGCTCATCCTTGTGTGGCAGTCCCAGGCCCAGGCATAGAATGACCGAGAGAGCTAGAGCGCCCAGTCAACGATCGCAGATTCCATCCAATGGAATACAAAAGGTTCGTTTCTAATTTTTTGACACAGATTGGAGGATATATTTAGAAAGTGTAGCTCATTTTTATAATATTACTTGCGGCTAAACCAAAGTAATTATGTAATCCGAATTTATTATATTAATAAATTTATTAAAAAAGTAATTTACGTTTTATGTATCCAGTTACGTATTTACTGGATTTGAAAAAACTATCTCTCCCAATAAGTTTAATTCAACATTCATAACGGTGATATCTAAATTACATACAATGTATTATATTTATCGATTAAAAACATATTATTTTTATAGAAAATCTTGCAAATCAAGAAAATTCTCGATTTAGTAAAAAATATATTAAAGTGCTCTGCTGTATTACGTTATAATGTAAAAATTCAAATAATAATTTTGATGATTTGATTCATACTTTTTACATGTATCTATATACATTTTATTTATTTAAAATTATTTGTTTTAAGAAATATTCAGATATAGTAGTTAAATATTCATATATATTTAGATAGATAATAATTGTAAAACATTTCTTATAAGATTACAAGAAAATTATACAAGTTAATAAAAAACACATGATATTAAATCAAAATTAATGAAACATTATATAGACGTATAAACATTAGATAATATTCAACGAAATGTAAAAATGTCAATTTTATATCAAAATTTTATACAATTTTTTAGGAATTCCTTAATGATGAAAAATATCTGAAAACAAAACCACCTATTTTGCCAGAATCTGCTGGCTTAAGGCAGAAGTCTCAAGAAATGGCACTAAGTAGGTTTTATATTTAATAATTTTCAATTGAATAAAATTTAAATAAAATGAACTGGTCTTATTGGTTTGATAAAAATTTTAGGTTGTCCAACTCCACCTGCGCAACGAAAGAAATTTTTTCTGAACACCAAAGCATTAAAGAGTCCTTTCGCATCTAATCGGCAATCTAAGCGCGAAGCCCATTTGTCAGATCAAAATTTGTCTGATAATCCTTCGGCGCTCTCTGGTAAGTCTTTATACCATTGAATTTTTGAACAAAAATATTGAATATATCGAAGGAAATTTACAACATTAAATTTCATTACATAAATGAACAATTATGATAAATTGTATTTTTGCTTAATATCAAAATTTAATTTGAATATAATGCAATTGAGAATCATCAGATAACTATTTTCTAATACTAACTATAATAATCACAACATATTTTAACAATTTGAATCTATCATAAATTTATATTACACGTATAAAAAAAAAAATTTATAATGTAAGCAGTTGTTTTATATTTTGCTGATGTAATAAGTGTACATTTATTTTATAATATCAAGATTCATTTATCATTATTAAAGTAAAAAATATGCTATTTCATCAATTACTATTGATTCATTCGGAAAATTTTATATTGCCATAAATATCCGAAAAATAATTTTATGTTTAAAACATTTATAATTTCATGAAAATTGTGAAGGCGTTTTTGTATTCAAATATATTTTGTTACACACACCGACATGATATATTACTTATGAATAATGTAATTTTGTTTCACATGGTAATCGTATCATTAAAATCGGTCGAATCATAAAAATGTTAGAATCATAAAAATGTTAGAATCATATTTGATATGAAAAAGGTAAACGGTCAGCATTAGCTTATTGCAGCTGTACACCACAGTTTTAAAATCACAAATTTAAATACCAATAATCGATATATACCCGTATATATTAGACGTATATTGACTAATATTTAATAGAATACACAATCAAAATCAGTTTAATGAAAATGAAGTAATACACCACGTAAGAAAGAAAGAAAAGCTGATTAATCGACTCTTCGAGTACCGATAAAGGGTACACTCAATGTGCAATTAATGAGCACTGCACATAATATTGCCTAAATATTTTGAGAATGCACGTGGTCCCGTGTAATTTCCGATAAATTTATAAGCCAACTTACGGTCTTGGCATTGTAAAATTTCTTATTGTGGGTGACTCTATTGAAAGTCTGGAAATATGAAATGTAAAGAGAATCCTGTTTTTATCGACTACGCAGCTTGGATGACTGCTTCCTGGGAGGGAAAGTCCCATTGGCCTGGACTCGTCCTTGGCAAGATTCGGTCACTCTGGAGCAGTAGCCAGGGGTCGGCTAACGATGGCCTCAACCAGCTTATCGATGCATCCAATAAAATCCCAGGCAGGATTTCATTTTTCTCCAGCGATTGGTTGCGCGCCTGATCTTTGTGAAGCTTTGTGTGTGTCTGTGTTTGAAGAAAAAGCCAAAGAGCGTGTTTACTAAAGAACTTTTTCAGTCTTTCTGCATTCTTCATTTTCTTGTGTGCTTTTTTATGTAAGAGTTGCTGTCATGATAAATTCTAGCTTACTTAGTGTTGTGGCTATGTAAATTTAAATGTTACGCATGACTGGTTTTTCAATGGTATTATCGTTTTCAGCGCTACATCGATTGATTCATCGTGCCCCAACTGCGTTTATCTTCAAAGATTGAGTTTCGCAAATGAGTGCATACACTTGAAGATTTTCTTCGTAGATGACGTTGATTAATTTTGATCTCGTGCTTATTTGCCTACGAATTAAGATTTTTAATTTTTGTCGTGCTTCTTTTTTTTATAATTTGTTCTCCATGCTTCTTTTGATTATATTTTGTTTACTTGCGATATTGAATCTTTGTGTTTTTATTTTTTTATTTGTGTAGCAGATACATTTGAAATTCAAATCAATTTTATTCCGAAAAGAGCTTCAATCTGTTTGATTTTTATTTTTGTGCTGTGAAATTTATATGTTGAATAAAGTTTCTGATATGAATTTTTTTAAATGTTTATCCCTACATTTTAAAGTTATACCGTTCCCAAAAAAATTTTAAAAATAGGATATTAACTGGCCATTCGTCTAAATATTTAAGTATAAAGCTTCTAAGTGAGAAAAAATCTTATTTTTTGCAATAAAATATTTTCAAAAATCAAATTTTAGGACTAAACCGATCTGAGCAAACATTTTAATGCAACTATTTGTATAATTAACACAGCTTATGTTCTTTGAAGCGGAATGTTTTTTTTATAAAAAAGTATACTATTAAAGGATGTTTTTAACAATCATCTATGGCATTTTGTTGTAGATGATGATGTTGCAAGGACAAAGCCGTTGAGAGAGAGCGCACTTCCCCCAAGAAATCCTGGTCGTCGGTCTGGTAACGCCGATTTGTACGTACGACTGGGTCTTTTACTGGGCCAACAGCCACGTGGAACCCAGGTAGGAGGAGGTGTCGAGGTCCAGCAACAGCAGCAACGAGCCCCAGTGATCCAGCATCCGAGGCCAAGCTCGGCGCAGCAGCTGCAGTTACATCATCAGGATGCTTCAACCGTATCAATCGGAAGTATTGCCAGTTTGGAGACTCGCACCCACGCCTCAACCAATACCAGCCCTGTATCTACCCTTACCGGAACTTCCAGCGAGGCAGAGGTTGCACCAGCTGCTCTCCGTACCTCTTTCAAATTCAAGGGTAAGCTCAAGGATTTTTATACGTAAGAGGAAACTACTCAAGACAAATAGACCATTTATTAGCTGATTCATTTGCTTCATTGCACAATCGCGATTTATCCTACAGATTTTCTTATAAAATAGTATTGGGTATTTAAATTTAATTTCTTAATGATGTTTATTTTATTTAACAAAAAATTATGGTTAAATTAATTTATTAATTTCTTGAAGAAATTTAATGTGCTGATTGATTAAAAATTTTAATAATTTAGATTCAATATTAATTTATTGACTTTGTTTTAAATTAACCGTCCCATTTTTACATTTTAACCGATAAACAATAACAAAAATATATTTATATACTTTTTCTAACTTAATATTAAAAAATATGTAATTTAATCATTTTTTTTTTTTTAAAGTAATTTTAAGGTTGCATATTTATTATTAAAAAATTATATTTTTAAATTTTAAACAAATAATAACAATAATTTAATATTTAATTATATTACTAATTAAAATAAAAAATATTTCTTGAACGTAAATTTATCAAATATACTTTTACTTGAAATACAATTGTCAATTACAAATATTTAATCGATCATCAATTATTAGGTTACATAACAAGGTGTGAATATTATAGTAAATATAGATATTATCCACAATATGGTAATACTTGGTCTTATCTATTAATAGTTGAAAAATAAAAAAAAATAACTGAAATTAGTAATTAGAATAGAGTTGGAAATTTTTTCAAGTAAAAAACACTATAATATAAAATATTGCTCTTTTAAACGGTAATAGGTAAAAGTAAAGGTAAAAAGTCGAGGGATTGTGACAGCGCAGGTAGTTTGGCTTCAATATCGACCTCCGCTTCAACGTCCATGTCCATGTCTATGTCCGTATCGGTTTCCGGGTTATCGAATGGCAGCTGCAGTCCCTTGACCTCCAGAAGACATTCCGTGACAACCTCCCAGCCTGGCCAAATCGAGGAGAATCCTTTCAAAAATCGTCGAATGCACGCAAGGCGATCAGCCCGCACCTCCAACCCCAAAAGCTCCGTCCTGGACTCCAAACGTAAGTTTCTACTGTTATTTTCTCTTCTACTTTATTTTCAGCGCACTTAAGACCTCAATTGCGAGTTTAAACGATTAAGGGAAAGTGAAAAAGTTGTATTGTATTCTGAGTAGTGTTTTTTTTTTTAAAGTTTTAAAGAAAATTCTAATGTTTATCCTAAATTATATGCAACTTGTTTAATAAATTAATCTAAACTATGCCTCTCAATTTTATTATAACTATTTATTATTTTTGTAAGAAAATAAACAATATTTGCGAAGAAAACAGTGAAATTACTATCCAAGATATTTAAATTTATTCAAGAATACAAAGACAAAGTCTTAAAAAAAAATTCTCAAAACATCTGCTCCAGTAATGAACAATTTCTCTCGGGTAAACTCGTATTTAAAATTTAAATTAAAACGACAGTTAAAAACAAATTAACTCCGTGCATAATGTTACAAAATTAAGAGGTAAGATATAAGATTATGAGTAGCAGATATTGCAGTTACACGATGTAAAATTGTTTTACATCATTTAAGTCCTCAATAATTTATTCATATATTAGTTTACTTTATGAACGCTTGAATATGAGAAAATTTTAATGAAGAACTTGTGTTCGAGATATAAGTATGTGTGTAAGAGCTACGGAATTAATCGTAAAAAATTGCTTAAAGACAAGCAGGATAAAAAGGCACAATGTGAATCGTTCGATCGTATTTTTTTTTTATTTTTTTTTTTTTTTTTTTTTAACCGAAATGCATAAGAACTCGTTTTTAATTGTTTTCGTTCGCTTTAATTTACGGCTGATGTAATTATAATTTAGGTTTCGGCGATAAATTATCTGCTTAAGTTTTACTCGTCATGTCATGCCGTGAAAGTAGGACCTTCAAATCGCGATCGCGACAACACGTATAATCATTTTTCATCTCGCTATCCTGCGTATCGGAGTCCAGATTGCTTTCTTTATGTTTCAAAAGTGATTATCCGAGCATCATTTTACGTTCAAGCAATCTAATATACACTTGAGTTATAATTTTGAGATGCACTTTCGGGAAGCGAGAAAGAAAGTACATACAATCATATTGGGCTTCTCGTTTTTAAAAGATGTCAAGATTAAGTAGTTTATCATTGCAAAAAATTGAATGTTAATAATGTTTTTTAATGTTCCATAAGAATTGATTATCTCACTTTACTTAAGTGAAATAAAAACAAACAAAATATTTCATAATGTAACAACTGTCTATCTGCTGTTTGCATGAATTAAAGGTGTATTTTTGAAAGGCAAAATCAATTCATTTTGTTTAATCATTTAGCGCGTTATAATAATATTTTCAAATGTAATACAAAACTCGATGATCAATTTATCATTTTTTTTATTAAAATAATTTTTACAGTACAAAGTCAATTTTTTTCATCAGGTACACAAATAATAATTATTTAATATTTTAAGGATTGATAGTTAAAACTGAGATTGCGATCGCGTTAATTTTTTATGTCAACAATGATGGATATATTGACTGCTCGTAAATTGAATTTTTACTATCCATTACCCGAAGAGAATACACATACATTTTTTAAAATACATTGTCGTGCGTACACATGAAAAAAGGTGGTGCCGAATGAAAAACCAGCATCAAATAATATAAATTATTCCATCTAAATTGAACTATAAAAAAACGATGAAAAATCTCTTAAAACCTATTTACTTATTTAATAATTAACTTTTCAATTTTATTTTATTTGGGGGTGTAGCAATGCGGTTCGTGCAGCAACACGCGCAGCTGCAGTTGAAGCCCCTGTTTTTCGAGGTGCCGCTGTTGGAAACCGATCCCCTGTTCGTGGGGCGAAATTGGTTGCTCCAGGAGTTGCGAAATCTCGTCGATGGCTCAAGTCCTGGAGCTCTGATTGCGGGTTCGCCTGGTACTGGAAAAACTGCTCTTGTCCTTCAGCTTGTTGACCACAGTTGTTTTGGTCGGAAGAGGGACCAAAGGGGTCAGGTCCCCACGTCTGAAGAACGTGAACCCGAGCTCAATAATGTCGCGCGTATCGGCATTCAACAAACCAACGAAAAGGTTTTTTGCAATTCTAGCACTTTTATGTCCCACTTTAATCTCTCTTTTTCTCTCTCCCCCTTCTCTGTATTAATCTCTTTAATAAATTGGACTAGAACTAGTTACTCTAATTCTGTTTCATTTATATTGATCAATCAACTTTTATTATTTGCCTATTTACGATGTTATATGTATAACAAATTTATGTTTTTGAAATTACTAGAATTCTTTAAATCATTTTTATATTTTGGATTTTTGTATTTTATTTAAAAGTGATTTATTACATTTTAATAGTTTGATTCTATTAAAAAAATATTTTTATAAATTCATAAATACTTCAAAAAAATTATGTACAATATGATAATCTTTATTTTACATTAGTTTATAAATTTTTCTAGCCAATTAAATATATAATTAATACATACTGTTTAATTTTTCCAATAAATTGTAAAATAAGAAATATCTGTAACTCTTAATTTCTCATTTATTTTATTTTATTATTTAAATGCAGCATATTTAATATGACTGTAATTAAAAATATTATTCGGATTCTCGTTTAATGTAAATTATATCTTACAGATTCGCGAATTGGCATCGCACGTGGTTGCTTATCATTTTTGCCAAGCTGATAATAACAGCACTTGCCTTGTTCCTGATCTTATTCATTCCTTAGCCGCTCAACTTTGCCAAGCACCTCAACTTGCTGCGTATCGCGAGTATCTGCTCTCTGAGCCACATCTACAAGGATCTCTGTCACAAAAAGTGTGCACCGTTGATCCAGATCTTGCACTTCTCCAAGGAATTATCGAACCTCTTGTCATTTTACGAAAATCAGAACGACTACCCGAAACAAACATGGTATTTCATTCATTTATTTACTTAGATATATTGTTTATTTGTGTATATTTTTATAAAATGTTCGAAATATTTTACAAATACGTCATTTTCATAAATATGTGTCAAGATTTGCATTCGAATTTATTTAATAAATAAGTTTTTTACCAGACTAATTATTATTATTCAGATTTTTATATTTCAATATATATGTTATGCATTATTCAAAGTTTGAAAGGCCCAAAAATTTCATACGCTAATCTATTCAAAATGTTATTAAGAACCTATTTAGATAACATGATGATAATAATGATTTCTGTTTTTAAATTATAATAATACTATTTAATAATATAAAATTGAAAAAGAAACATAATTTTCCAGGATATGGAAAAGTGGAGAAATTATATTTTTTAAAAATTATAAAATATATTCACAGGTAATACTGATCGACGCGGTGTGTGAAGCAGAATATCACAGACCCGATCGAGGTGATACCATAGCATCTTTCCTAACTAGACACGCACCAAGTTTTCCAAACTGGCTGAAGTTCGTGATAACCGTCCGGAGTCAATTGGTCGAATGCACGAAGCAACTGCCGTACACCAGGATTTGCCTCGACAAGAACGCCAACGACACCACGGGCGTCAATGTTGGCAAGGACTTGTCTGACTACATCAGTTACAGGTTGTCCCAGAGCCCGGCGATTCACGCCAACGTCACTGCGGTACTCAACGGCAAAACTGAGTCCTCGTCCTTTGCCACTCAGACTAGGTTCGCCACTCACCTTCTGAGCTTGGCCAACGGGAGTTTCCTCTTCGTCAAGCTTACCCTCGATTTCTTGGAGAGCGGTCATCTTGTCGCCAAATCCGCCAGTTACAAGGTAAATAATATTTTTTCTCAGAGATTCATGATTCAACATTCAAACTGCATTATTTTTCAATATTAATCAACTAATCTATAGTTGGGTTTACATGTAGAACTACATATATCATTTAATTCTCTAAATTTATTTATTTTTTTAAATAAATTTTAATAATAAACGTGGTTGTATATATTCAGGAAATTTTTTGCCAATTAAATAAACAATAAAAGTAAAATATTTACCGTGTTCATATTTAATCTAATTATAATTAATGTAAACATTTTTTATTAAAATTTTTTTTGTGATAAAAAAAGTTGAAAACAACCCACTATATCTTAAATAAAAATACATAATATAATTTCAAAATTTCCCATAACATAATCATTAATTAAAAATAAATTTGAATTTTAAAATTCTTAATTATAAATTAAGAAAATACAAATCTAACGATTGAAAATTTCTTTCTTTCAGGTTTTACCAGTTTCATTGGCACAGATTTATCTGTTGCATTTCAATTTACGTTTTCCAACAGCGGCATCGTTTGATAAGGTGCAACCTTTGCTTGGTGTGTGTCTTGCTGCCCTTTACCCTTTAACTTTGCCCGAAATTTTCTACTCAGTTAATTCTCTCAACAATAACTTTGTAATTACTTGGGAAGACTTTCTACAAAGGTTTAAGGTAATTCTATGCCATAAATTAGAAAAATATTAGTTTAATTATATTGTGACATTATTTTATAGATAAACTTGTTACAGTAACACGATATTACTATTTGAAAATCCTCACTTCGATTGATTTTTTATAGATGCTATCTGGATTCCTCGTGAAACGTCTTGACAACACATATATGTTTTTCCATCCATCATTCAGGGAATGGTTGATGAGAAGGGATGAAGGCGAATCAATTAAATTTCTCTGTGATTTACGACTTGGTCATGCTGCAATAGCTTTTCGCTTATCTCGATTACAAGCGCCTTTGGATGGGGAAAAAACACTCGAGCTTGGTCATCACATTTTGAAAGCTCATGTATATAGAGGCGTCACACCCATTTGGCCGTCTCGAGATTTACAGGTTCGAATAAGCTGTAAACCTAATTAATATTGATATTTCAAATTAGTTCAGCCAAATCATTTTATGCGTCTTTCTTCTTTTGTAGGCTGGGTGGTTAGCTTCATCGTCGGAATGCGTATCATCGGCCCTTTGCACATTGCGCAATGTTTATAGTCCAAATGTTAAGGTGTCACGATTGCTGTTACTGTCGGGGGCTTCGCCAGATTTCATCACGGAATACCTTGGAAACGCACCAGCCTTGTGTATGTACGCCCATGAAGGTTCCGTGGAAATGGTTTCACTACTACTGGAATTCGGTGCCGACGTCGAATTGACCAACAGCCAAGGGTACACCGCTTTGATTTTGGCGGCTATTCGTGGTCACTGCGACGTAGTGCGAAGGTGAATTTTCACGAGATTCCTCACGTTCTACCTAAACATTTAAATAAATAAAGCATACAACTGAATGTTTTAAATTATAATCAATAACAATGGACATTTATTATGTTTGCAACACAGGTTAGCTGCGGCTGGTGCATCCTTAGGACACGTGGACATGGCGGGTCAATGTGCACTTGTGCACGCTGCGCGTCACGGTCGACTCTCGGTTGTCGGGTATTTGCTGGCTTGTGACTGGATCGTCCCGACGAGTGACGAATTGTTGGCGGATGTTAGTCGGGAAGAGGCGGCCCAGCAAGCTGTTGTGGCTGCAGCAGCCCAAGGTCACGAGTCTGTCGTTGAGTATCTGTTGGACATGTCGGAGGTGATCGTCGACAAGCCCGACACTCTAATCGGGGAAACCGCCCTCACGATCGCCTCGGCGAATGGCTCTACTGCTACTGTTTCCGCACTTCTGGCTCGTGGTGCCAGTCCATCTACCCTTAACATCAAGGGTTTTTCACCACTTATGCTTGCGGCAAGAGAAGGACACTGGGGTTCAGCCGAAAGGCTTCTACAAGGTTAATATTTTGTGGTGTGGCACAAATTCACCATTAGTTCTTAACGTTGTTAACTAATTGAGATTGATAGAATTTAATAAATATCAATTTCGGTATCCATTTTTTATTCATAAATTATTCGATGAGCTTATAATTCTAACTATTTTTTATTAATTCTTATCGAGCACGCAACATATCATTCAAATGCAAAGTTCAAAATTCCTGAATACCTGAATTTTATTACAGAAAAAATACGCATATATGTTAATTAATCCACTACAAGTTCAAAATCAAATATAACACAAAATACTGCGGGACTTGTTTTAATTTTAAAGTACAACTAATCAGAAAACACTAACTCTACCACTTCTTATTTATTTTACATATTTTAATTATTATTAATATATTACAATTACAGGTTCATTATCTATGAGTACAGATGAAGATCTCGAAGTCATAACGCATCTCCTGAATCAAAAAGATCCTGTCGGTCGTTCATCTTTGTCTTTAGCAGCTTCCGAGGGTCACTCAAATTTGATAGATTTACTTTTGGATAAAGGAGCTATGCTAGAAGATACTGACAAAGAAGGTCTTACTGCCCTTGCCTGGGCTTGTGTTCGTGGGAGGTTAAATGCAACGCAATGTTTGATTGATCGAGGTGCTGACGTAAATACGTGTGATAAGACTGGAAGAACTCCATTAGATTTAGCAGCGTTTCAAGTAATTACACGTATAATTAAATAAAAGTCTAAAAAGTTATTCTTGTTTTATACACCTGATCTGTTTAATTATTCAAGTAAAACAACAATAACTTATTCTTTATACTGTTAAAGAATTTTGTTATTAAACCACCTTTTATGGTTATTTTTTAGGGTAACCCGAAGTTGGTCCAGTTGCTGCTAGAGCGCGGTGCGGCTATTGAGCACGTGGACTTGCACGGGATGCGTCCACTCGACCGGGCCATTGGTTGTCGCAACATCTCCGTGGTACAATGTTTCCTACGACGAGGTGCGAAACTAGGACCCGCGACTTGGGCGATGGCCACCGGCAAGCCCGACGTACTCCTCATCCTCATGAACAAACTCCTCGAGGATGGCAACGTCCTGTACAGGAAAGGACGGCTATTGGAGGCTTCCCACCGATATTCATACGCGCTTAGGAAATTCCCCGTGTCGCCCGAGCAGAATCAGGGTCCTGAACACGAGGATCAAAATCATACCCTGGCGCACATGCAATCTTTCGAACAACTTAAGATGAACTTTTTGCTCAATCTCAGTAGATGCAAACGCAAAATGAATGTGAGTTGTTTTCTTATTTCATTAAAATTCATTTTATTCGTAAGTAATATATAAAAAATTTCAAAATGCAGCTTTTCATTTTTATACGAATTTTTTTTTTTTTTAATTTTAATAATATTGTAATTCATAAAGTTCTTTTATAAGGCAAATTTATTTTCAGCTCATAACTATACATAATTAAAAGTGTAAATCATGTAATTTTAATTTTATAAAAAATGTCGTTGATTTGAAACTTACTGTACAATTATAAATACTTAATATAATGAAATGATTTTAAATGAAAATTGAATAATAACTAAGTTTGATATGAATAAATTTATATTTTCCAATTAAAATTTAGTGTAATTGTTTTCTACAAAAGACATTTCTATACTGCATCTCATTATGTTACCTTTTTTAAACGCTTAAAAAATGATACGTAAAAAGACAGATCTCAAATAAAATCTCTACGTGTAACATTCATTGTATTTTCAGGAATGCGAAGAGGCAATAGAACTTGCGGACGAAGCTTTGAAGATCCGATTGTTTTCTTACGAGGCTTTTTACGCCCGTGCAAAGGCAAAACTGGACGCCGAGCGTCTGGACGAAGCCCTCGACGATATCGAGGAAGGGCTACGTGTTGCACCGCCGCAAAATCGCCAGGATCGTCGAGTCCTGGTTGCACTGCGTGACGAGATCATCTCCAAGATAGAGGGCACGGGGATCGGGAGCAGCAAATCGGGTTACGGCGGCTGCACTCCAAGAACAGCCATGCGAGCATCCATTGACACCCTTACCGAACTCTAGGTGCGCGATTTTACGCCAAACGTCCTTCTAATGTCCTTCGAAATTTCAATTTTAAATATCTAGGACCTGGATGGAAGATTTATTAAGATTAACCGGAAACCACTGAATAGCATCAAAGATGTGTTTGTACATATGATATTGTGTTGAATATGCTTGACACTGTTGTTACAATTTAAGATTACGGAAGTTATTTTTTTTTATTTTCTTTGGAAAACTTGCTATTGAATTTGTGCAGTTTTTCATATTTGAGAATGATGTTATGTGGTGTAATAAAAAATCGATATAAGATTACAACTGCTTTAAAAATAAATTTTATACCTGTTATTTCTATTGCATCAGAACATTGAATATATTTATGTAGAAATTATTTGAAAACAATGATTTTACGCAGGTCAACTGATTTGCGTCAAATCGTTTCAAAAAGGTTTATGTGATTTTGACAAAATTTTATAAAATATCGTAAATATTTTTATTGTTTAGTACTAAATCGTATTATTGTTAATTTTTTAAAAAGTATTAAACCTAGTTTGTCAAATGTTTTGTTGTAATATTTAAAAAAAAAAAAAAAATATTAATTATATAAATCATTCATTAAGTGCTGTAGCGATAATGAAATAAAAATGTAACTGAAACATATATTTTAGAATAAAAATTATTAAAATAAAATTTGTACAAAAGTAAAAATAAATACTTCACTTTGATGCTTTTCAGTTTAAAGGAAAGCTTTATACGAAATAATTTGTCTAACGCAATTTATATTCATTCTTAAAATAAATAAAATTATATATTATTACTATTATTATATTATTTATATGAAAGTCAAAATTTAAGATATATTTGTTTTTTTAATCTGTTTAATGCTTTATTCTTGTAAATCGAAAATGAAAAGATCAAAATATATTGATTATATTAGTATATATATAAAAGGAGCACATCATCATATTAGCTAGAGCATAAAACACAAATTTTAATATATCCGTCTAAATATATTTCGTATATTTTTGTATTATATATACATTACGAATAAACTGGTTTTTGTTGCGTCGATACATTATCAAAATTGTATATCTTTTTTTTGCTCAGTATTTGTCACGTGCACTCGCTGATTTCGCTCCTTAAATGGAACTTTAATTCATCATTCATCACTTTTCATATGCACTGCCCTTTAAGCGAAAATTTTTGCATATTTCATTTCGCATTCCCTAATAAACTATGATAAAATAAATTATTTCTTGCAAATATAGTACGAATATTTTGAGAAAATTTTAGTACTCATAAGTATTTGGACTTGGATTGCGATATATTAGTAAATCCGATCCATCCAAGCTTTAATTAGACTTATCTAAACTTTTCTTCTTTTCTTATAATTAGGTAAATTTAATTGTAATTATATTATGTATGTGTAACGTATATGCATAATACAGTTATATATTAACACATGCGCGCGCGCACAGACGCGCACTCACATACACACGCACACGTTTACACGTACCTAAATGTTAATGCGCGGGTGGGTGCGTGTGCAATATAAAATTAACCATTTGTGATGAAAAATGTAAACAATTGAAACTATATCGAATGCATTAAGCTATATTTACAAGTTATAGGTCAAAATAAAAAGAAATAATTTTTTTGAAACACGATAACGACCGTACCTATACTTTTATAAATACTCAAAAAAATGGAATAAATAATAAAAGTGCCTTTCAATATACTGTCTTGCCAAACATAAACGATACATGTAACTATATACTTATTGATGAATCGAATAAAATTTTTTCGAATATAATTTGAGCATATTCTTAATCATTCATTATTTCCTAGATTAATTTTTTTTTTTTTTTTGTTAGACCAAAATACTTATTCTTAATGTAATTTTAGTTTTTAATCCTATTTTAAAAATGTAAGTAAAATTAAAATTTGGGAGTATGTTTTCAATATAATATATTATACGCAGTACAAATTTATAAAACATTTTTAAAATAAATTGATCAACTGGAAAATATTCATGATTTAAATAATAAAAATTATAATAAAAAAGTAAATTTTTTACTTTTTTATAAAATTACTTTTGTTTTAGAATGAATCAAAATTAATGTAATATTTTATAAAATATTACAGTACTAACTGTTTAAATTTGAAAAAAATTATTACTATTAAATACGTATTAAAACATTAATTAAGAAATTATTAAAAAAATTTATATTAAAATACAAATAAAACATTATTTATTTAAAGGTTCTGGGCGAATAATTGAACTACCTCTAAATTTTATCTCATTTTTAAATAACATTGAATAAATATTTTCATGTATTTTTATTTTTTACTATCTGTAATTTTTACAAATTATATTATATTTTATATAATAATATTTGGAATGTAAAGTAAATAAAATTTATTTCATGTTTACAGAATTAATATATTTTAAGATTGGTTGTTGAATATACTTATTTACCAGTGAAATAAAATAATGATAATTAGTTGGATAATTCATTATTAATTTAAACTAAATTATAATCGTTTTTTTGTTACACAGAAGATATTATTTTTTATTTTTTATTAGTATGTACGATTAATTTGCATATTTGATTTTGAAGGAATATAACAATATTAAATAATATATATATATGTAATATAAATTAAACTATAACATAATGTATGATTATATATATAATTATTAACAAAATATAAATAAAAATTTAATAAAAAAATAGCGATTATTATTTTTTTAAATTTACTTATTTTTATTTATTATTTTATAAATGATTAATTAAATTTTTCGTATTAACATTTTCTTTTTGCTACATATAAATAATTCTATTAAAAAAGTATTAAATATGCCACTAAAATTTAAATGCTACGTATAAATAATTCTATTCAAAAAGTATTTAATATGCCATTAAAATTTGTCTGCTACATATAAATAATTATATTCAAAAAGTACGAAATATGTCATTATGAAACTTTTTAATTAATATTCTATTAGCATAGAAAATAGTTTTATAAAAATGAAAATTTAATATCAATTCATATGTAAAAACGTTAGTATTTTTGTCTTAGATAGCATAACTAAGTACTGATAATAAGACCATGTTACATCAGAAATGACAAATACAATATAAAAAAGCAATAGAACAATAATTGTTCTAATAATTCCTTCTTATAAATGAAATATTAACAATTATTAAAATTTTAATGTTGAAATATTGTAAATTGATGTTACTTTAGATGAGTAATAATTAAATTTTATATATTAAACTTTTAATGATTTATTTATCAAATATAGAAGATGATTTATTTATCAATTATAAATCAGAGTGAAAATGTATTTTACAAATAAACATAAATAAATAAAAACAATGTTTTAATAAAAGTTCATACAAATTGCTTTATAGCATTTAGTCGTTTACTTAGATTCTAATGATTGATTAGGTAATTAAATTTCATATATATTTTTTATTAAATAAAACTATGAGTTTAAAATATATCTACACTTATAAAAGATATTGTACTATAAAACGTAACAAATAATTTATTAATATTTAAAATATTAATTGTTGGATAAATAAGGCAAAATATGGTCATTTAATTTTTTTATGAAACTTACTGTTTTAATATATGGTGTCGTATTTTATATATGTGCTTCGAATGTTGCAATGTATTTATTTTAAACTATTAACCTTTGGAAACGGCTTTTTGATAATTTAAATTTTATTAATTATATATATTTATTTACGTATTATATTTCTTAACTAAGAGTAGGAAAGTAGCTTAATATTTGCAAATGGAATCACTAAAGAAATGATCTCAATGTAACAAATCATGAAATTTTGTATTGAATAAAATCACTAGCAAAAATAAGATATATACGATAAAATTTCATAATTTTTTTTGATAATACATAGTTTGAGTAATAAGTTTTAAGATATAATACTTTACGTAGTTTAATCGAAAATAACTATGTTATTGCAAAAAAATAAAAGCAATATAAAATATCATAATAAATAATATATGATATCGAAAATTCAAAGTAATTTTAATCTCGCTATTCACGTAAATAAATTACACAAATACACCTTTTAATTGGACGTTCTCTTTTAAAATGTGCACCACAGGTGATAGGTGACAAAGGTACCACAGTCAATAAATGAAATAGGAAAATTGATCTAATATTCGCAAATACATAATTATCATCATAGCCAATGATAAAAATCTTTGATCCATTATTCGGTTGACCTTCATCTTGCCTGATTGCGTCATTAGAGATAGTGGAGCAAATGTATTTTTGGGGTACAACATTCGGTTTGATATTTCAGTGCTCCTTAGCTACACACCATTGAAAAGTAAATCTAGTTTAGGACGTGAATTATTGAGCTTTATAGCTGTCCTTATTTTGGTAACCCTGGACGTATCCTGACTGATCGTGGAGGTCCTTTCTGCCGGCGATGCCACGACCTTTGCCTGTCTCGTCGAACCGCTGCTTATGTGACCCCGTGTACTTGGAGACGTCAGTTAACCTGTCCACCGTCGATGCTGCTTTTCCTCCCTGTTTTCCAACAAAATACATTCACCAATATTTATTTTATTTTAACGAGTGATTTCACGGTTGGCACTCAATTTCATTTCATCACGAAGAAGCAATTATGAATATTTGGTTACATTATAAAAACAGGTGGGTTAATAACCTGTCCACAATAATACACGCCTTTTTTTATATAATTTATTATACAATTGAGAGACAAATTGTATTTATTAAAATATTCATATCTTCCTACGTAAAATACCTTATTTTCTTGGCACTTTATTATCGTATTTCTAATGTCTGTTATTTGATGTAATGTTCTTTTTTTTTATTATACTCAACAGCGTATTATTTTTTTTCCTGATTAAAAGGTAGATATCAATTTTTAATATTTATTCAATATTAAAATATTTTTTATTGCTTGTACAATTATTTATATATTATAGGCTTTTAATTATAAAGTAAAAATACTATTTTTGATGTTAAATTTGTATACTAATCTTACAGATTATTATCATTCTTACATCTTTATTTGTATATAAATTTCATATTTATGTAAAAATTCCATGCAAATATTTTATTTATAAGTAGTTTTATTCTTATAATAAATTCATACGTCAAATATAATTTTAGAAATAATATTTTATATAATAATTTATCATATAATTTTACACAATGGTACCTTGAACTACTTAAAATAATTTTATGTATTCGAATTATGTTCTTGTTGTGATTTTTAATATAAAACAAGTTTTTTATTAAATAACTAATGGAAACATTTAAAAAAATATTATTATTTATTTTTAATTAATAATAAATATTGAATTTTTATTTTATTTTAGACAAAATTAATTTTCTAATCAGAGAATATTTTGATATTAATAATATTCACACGTATGAAATTTAATAGTATGCTATAGTTTAATTTAATATTTATTATGTTTGTATTATCTAATAAATAGCAATACTATTAATTATTATAAAATATTCATTTTATGATTTAATCGTGTTTTCAACAGAAATTTTTATACTTGATTTAACTAAAATAAATATTGTAAATATAATCCCTTTTTGTAAAATTTTATAGATATTAAAATATGTTTAGGATATTTATTATACTGCAGATAAAATTATATTATTTCTTCTTTACAAGTTATAAATTTTTAATTATGTCTTAAAGACACTATTTTATTTTAAAGGATATTTGAAAAAATAAAAATTATCATTAGTACTTAATAATTCATTGATACATACCACAATAGATCCTGTTACTCCAGGAGGTCCACAATTTGACATTTTATTTTTTATATCAGCGAGTTCAACTTTTTTGCTTTTTGCCAAATCATCAAGAAATGCTTTGTATTGTTCAATACCCAACTTCATTGATCTATTATTAAAAGTGATTGATTAATTTCCTAAATTATGGTTGATATTTAGTATCTAATGTTGTATAATATTTATGGATTAATCACTTTGATTGCTGCATTAATCATGAACATTAATGTACCATAATTTAATTTCAACTTTTTTTCAACTTTTATAAAAGTAGATTTAAAGTTAAGTTGTAATAAAGTAGGCTTCGTTAATTTTTATTGTAATATATTCTATTATATTATTTTTATTTTAAATACTAACCTAATAATAATATAAAATATAAATAAATATATGCATTTAGATATTATGTAATTAAAATGAATAAGTTATAAAAGATTTATTTAAAAAATTTTAAACAAATTTGCACAAAATTATTCTTTTATTATTTTTTAAATTGAATGAGAAAAGAAAAAAATTATTGTATTTTTATGTACGCATGAAAAAAAAACTAGTTAGTTTTTTACTGTTTTCCATTGCATGTTTAAATTTATATTTGTTCGTTTAAAAAAAACGGTGTACTTTCTACAATCAATATGATAATAAGTGTCTATAGCTATCAACACTCAAAACTAAAGAAAATTTTTTATAAATTTTTAAAACTTAATTGTAAATTACAAAGCTTTTTTAAATACAAAATATAAATTGTCATTAGAATAATATAATCATGAATATGTGATAAAAAAAATTTGTTATTATTAAAAGTTATTTACGTAATTTTTTATTTTTTAATGATTTATCAATATTGAGTTTGCTCTAGTATAATATTGAAATTTAAACGATAATTATTACAGTAAAATATAAGACTTTATAAATAAAAACAACGAATGTAAAACGATAGTTTTTTATGATAAATTATTATTTAAAATTAAAAATTTTTATTACTATTTACAGAGGAATAATGTTACCATTTCTTTTGCTATTTTTAATTAATTTAATATGTTTTATTGTGTAAACTTATTAGATATGAATCTTGATTATATTTTTTGTTGAAATATCATAAAAGCGTATCTACTATTGAATCAAATTAAACCAATAAGGAAAACAATGCACTTGCATTTGAGTGAGAATGAGTTTTGAGTTTAATAATTTAGCTACGGTTAATGTACACCAAGTAAGGCATGAGTTAAGTTAAGCACTTGTTAATATGTAATAATAATAATAATGATAATAATGTACAATATGCCTGTCGTAAATACACCTAGATCTAATGAATTACATTTTAAAAAAATTTAAACAAAGGGACCAAGTACTTTTGTTTTTTGAAGTAAATTCCGGTATCGGTGGTCGTGATCTTTTTCCCGTCGATGACCTTGGCCTGTTTCATCCACTTGTCGCTCTGGCTAAGGGTGATGAGTTTGCCGTCACTTTTGGTGTCGCCGAACTTGGAGAAGGCCTTGAAGCTCGCGATGAAGGAACCTCCCCCGCCTCCTGATGAGGGGGTGGTCGGGGTTGAAGTATTTGAGGGCTGTTCGTTCTCGCTAATCTTTAAGTTCGCCACGTCCTCCGTTAGGTTTTTAGCATCGTTTGATTCCATGGCTGCTTATCTATATCGATTGTTGACTTTCCTGAAAGTTTATTTTCTTTAGTAACACTAGCCGCTGCTTTTAAACTCTTTGCATTCACGAATGATTCGACAATTCGTGTGTTCTAGTCTAAATTGAACCAAATTTTAAATATTACCTTCAAATGTTGACTTTTAGAAATACCATCATAAATGTACTAAATTGTTACTTTTTAGAGGAAAACAATAATTTTTTTTAATATTATCAGATAAAATTTCAAATGAAAATGCTAATGCATTCGAGTTAATTCGAGAAAATTATTCATTTTAGATACGTTTACAGATCAAAAGTGATTTAAATAGTTTTTTTCATTTTATACGTGCGTAAATAATCGTGTTTCTTACTCGCAAAGCTAATTTTATATTATAATAATTTCTGCTTGAAATGCTTATATCATAGTCATTAGTAAATGACTTTTTTATTCTGCAATGACCGTTCAAAGTAGCTTTTTTATAATCACGAACAGGATGAGAATAAAGTATTCACTACTTATAAAAGTATCCTCATTAATTTATGTGAATTATGTAAATTAAATTTATTTTAATATTATGAGTTTGAAAGTAACACTTAAAAATGATATATTTGATAATGTAATGTTTAAAAAGAAATAAGATTTAATCTTCACGTATCTAATCTTCCGATAGCCACGGTATATATACATTTAATATAATGCCATGTAATAATTTATCTGTTTTATTTGAAGAAAAATATTTCTAGAAATAAAAGATTTTTTTGCGACGATTGCAAAGATATGAGATAATAACGTAGACAGTCTAAGTACCTACTAACAATAAACAAAATGAAGAAGAAAAAAAAGTCTTTATTTGCAAAAAAGTGTTATGAGTTATTATAGATAGATGAGCGTGTTTAATTAATGAAAGTTGTTTGTAATTTTATTATCGAAATAGATGAGGGGGAGTTGGGTTGAGTAGCTCGAAAATTTGTAATCGAGTAAAATAGGCTAGAACATCGTCATTAATTAATGTGTGGAAGTATGTGGGGAAGCTCGTGCACATCGGTGCGGTCACAAGTTAAATAGCGTAAACACAATTAGAGCTTAGAAGAACAACCGGTTACTGATGTAGAGCATTGATTTCTTTTTAAAGTTGATGGAGAGAAAAGAGATGTCTTAAAACCGCATTGACACAAAAAATTCCGAGCCGAAATTGCGGTTAAATTGATACTGGACTTACGTGCTGAGTAATTTACACACGAAGCACTTGAGTTTTATTCCTGCAATTAGATCATTCCAGGTCGAAACGATCGAAAATACTTCCCATACTACGCCAATATTTCAAATAGTTGAAAGTCGAAGATGCTTAATCTTTAGGATATTTTTATATTCTTACATTTACTATTATTATATGCATACCTGATTGGAAAATTTAAGACAAATGACACTTGAACGTGCAAATAATAATGATGCCTGCCCTCCAGTTAATATTAAAGTAATTTACACTGCTATTATTAATATAATTATTATTAACCCTGATAATAGAAGTCACAAACGGTAGTTAGATTACATTATTGTAGTTTGTAGTTTAGGATTACATTATTCATGAAGTTGGCGGGAGATACACCGAAATATTTAAATGAATAAAAGGGAAAAATTTGAATGGAACAATGAGAGATAATTACGACGTGAAAAAGCTGAACGGAGCTTAAAGCAGGTGCCACAATACAATGCAATTCCTCGTGAGCATTAATATTCAAAATGAATGCGATAAAATGTTAAGTTATTGTTTGTATTTGGTATGGTTTGCGGAAAAGACCGTGGCGTTTCTCAGGGCGCCCGGGACGCGCGAATTTCGCTTGAGCTGGGGAAAAAAGCGAGGCGGTGCTAATCGCGCATCACAACGGCATCTAAAAATAGAGATTACTCGCGCACGTTATCGCGACTTCCATCATCGGCCGAGGTTCTGCGCAGCAAAAGGTGCGGCACGAGTTCTCGGTTCCCCGGACTCCAATCAATCGCCCGCTAATTGATTAATGACGGCGGCAGTCCATACCTCTAGGGGGTGGCTTCCACAGGGCGACAAGGACTCTGGAGATGAGAAGGCTATACTCTGCGGCTCTCTCGTTGGGATGTTCAGGGAGTTGTCATCTAAACGCAATAGCTTTTGCGCGCGCGACGCACGGAGACGAGCCGAGCTTTCTCTTGGAAATCGACCGGGGAATGCGCCTCGGGGACGAGGTTCACTCTGTGAACAGATGATCGCGGAGCAGCTTCCGGAGCGGCAACTCGCGTCCTCGCACACATGCGCGTAAACTGCGCGAACGCACATCTCGAGCAAATGCCGAGGCGCAGGTCCTCTATCGATCGCGCGTTCCCGTTCCCCCAGTGCTCCGAGAGGGAACGGACTTTGGGCACAAAAGCTCGCTCTCCCCCTGCTCGACCTCATTTTACTTTCATGACAGTGGAGATGCGGTTTTTTCACTTAAACACCAATCAACTGTTTGTCGCTCCGGCTGTCGGCTCGTGACAAAACAGGGGAATGATTCGGAGCCTCCGGTGACGATGACCAAGACTCCTGGTTCGAAACTTACCGTGCGTCACTTGTAGTTTTCCGAGCTTTTCATCTTTACACAATCGTCTGGGTCGGGTATTTAGTACACAACAGTCGCCGGAGGTAAATTTATGCGGAGTACTGCCTCGACTCAACAGGTATTTACCTATAAAGTCCTCTGCCTCCAATACGTCAGCTCCAGCACTTCACTTCAGGAAACGAAGACACCGGTGACTCTCCTTCCCGGGATCGAGACTGAGCGAGAGGGCTGGGTCGGTCAGCAGAGGCGCGGCTGGCGAGGAACGACTGGGGTAGCGCAGTGCCGTCGACTGGACTGCGGAGGAACACCTTCGCGGCGCGCCTCCTCGATCGAAATCCGCTCATCTGTTGCGTCGGTCACGGGGGGAAGAGGCCGGGCGCCAATACCCACTTCATAAGTAGCGGCGTCGCGTCTCTCGCTTTTCTTTGTCGTCCCGACCAGGAGGTGGAGATCCCCGAAACCGGTGTCATGCCGCGACCTTGACCTACGAGGCTAACTTCCTGGACAACTGGGCGATAGGGGTACGTGTGATTCGCTCTTGCACCTAACGAAGATACTTCGATGATGTTACAAGAATACCTCATAGGAAGCCTTCAAATACTTTATTCCTAAAATTTTAAATGAATATTTGTCTAGACTATTACTGAATTGATACAACTATATGTAAAGTTAACATAAATTAATAAAGTTTTTATTTATAGATTATTCTACTTTTATCAGATGGTGCAAAACATTACCAAATTTTAAGTTTAACAAAAGTTGTTTCTTTATATGTGTTTATTTTTAGCAATTCAATTTTATAATTAATATTTATCGAGTGATTCTTAAGACAAATAATAAATATATGTATTTAATTCCAATTAATAAATTAGTAGTATTGTACGATATTTTTATTGTAAAGTAAAATATTTTTCATACAATTTTTACTATAAAAAATTTCAATATCATTAAAAACTACAGATATATAAAATGAATATATTAAATGTTCAAATTGTTGTTAATAAACAATTAATATACGGTTTAAAATTGTAATGAAAACGAAAAATTACATTGATTTTTTTGGATAAAAATAAGAATTTTCTTTTTATACATGACTTATTAAGTTTAAAGTATTATATTAGGGATACCTTATGTTATCTTTAATTATAAATAATATTAAATTAATAAATAAATGTATTTTATAATCAAAATTATTCAAATATTTTTTTTATATTAATATATGTTACAATTGAATAAAAACAAATCTTTTAAACAAATAATATTGATGAGCTTGCCAAGTGGAAGATGTGCAAATCGGAAAATGAGGTCTTGCGTGCAGAAAGTACTGCATGTATAAGTGGATCACTATCAGTTTTCAATTTCATTTGCCACAATTAAACTTCAACACGAATTACAAACTTCAAATTTTTGTTCAAATAGAATTTAGACTACATTTTTCCCATGTTTCTTTATTTGTTTTTTATTACAAATTTAATATTTACAAGAATGACAATAAATCTAATTTATAAATATCTCATGTTATTGTTTCAATTTAAATGTAAGTATATTAAAATTAGTTGATAAACCAAAAAAGATATTGTAAAAACGTTTGAATACTTCATATGTATTATCTGTGGAATAAAAATCCCTATTTCCATAAAAGATGAAGCTTAATTATAGGGAGCTTAAATTTGTTCCTTGTGAAAGTTTGTTTCTTTGTTCTTAGATAAAAAAAATTATGCCGATTGGAAAATTTATAATTCTTAATATATTATTAACCATTAAATATCATTGTTAGCTATTTAAAAAATACATATATACATAAATTATGTGTTAGAAATTATGTAAAATTAGTAATATTGCATATAATAGCTACAATCCATTTGACTCAATTTTTACAATGTTACATTTTATTTCCAATGATCACTTGGTCAGTTTGTTTTTAAAATTAAGGCTAGACAAAACTCTGATTGTGTTTGTGTACGTGCTCTTGTATTTTTAAATCGACTTTCGACATTACTGAATTCGTGAGAAGAATGTGTAGGCGTGTACACAATTTTAGAACTTGACTTAGAATTTCTCGTCAAAAGCTCGCAGAATTAGATTAAGTACATATGATGTACCGTCGCTAGTTTACTTGTTAATATTGCAATGGCCATGAAAGACAAGTTTTACCTACACCTTGAAATTATAATCAATACATATATTCTATTTATGGTTACCACATGTAAACTATAAATTATCACATTTATTTTAATATAATGACTATTTTAGTACCATTTAAAAGTCACAATTATAATGTTTATAATATAAAAATTATTGGTGCTTAAATAATTATCACTGTATTTATTATTTAATAATATCAATTTGGTAAACTGAAAAGAAAGTAAAAAATTTCCTTAAATTACAGATTGATTATTAACATTTAAAGCGTTGTATTAATAGTAGTTTTAAAATATCTAAATTATTTAAGTAGATAATCCATAGAAGAGATAACTATTTATACATTTACTGCAATTCTACTTTATGACGGGTATAATATAAAAAAATTAATAACTGTCATATTATAAATATACTATAATCATCATTGATTACTTGTTTAAAGCTTTTTTTTATTTAAATATTCCAAATGCAAAGATTTAACGAATATAATGATGAGTAGAAATATCAGGCAAACGTCAACCAACACTTTAATTTTAACTTTCCTTAGTATACACCCCATATGAATATTAAATAATAGTATAATTAGTCAAGTGAAAAATTCATAAATTTTCTGGTACGTTGAACAGCAGTTTAATGCACAAAGGGCATTTTGCAAATTAGTCCAATTAGCTTGTGAGAACTCTGCATTAATTACGTTAATAATTGTTACGCTCGAGTACCTTTTCAGTCACCCTCCACGTGCCTTCGAAGATCGAAGCCGAAAAAACCACAGAAAAACTTGAACCAGTGACATTCCACTATTTTCTCTACACAATGTGTACAGTAATAATAATAATATGTATGTAAATGCTTATGCTTACTCTACTATTTTCAACTCCCTTATTGTATTCAACACGAATATACACGTATTTACACGTCCACTTCACTCTATTTATTTGAAGAATGTAAAGAACCCTTTACATAGTATTAATTTAACTTAAATTATTATGATTTATTATTTACTTTGATCTCTGTTTAGTTATTCTCTTATATTCATGCTTATGAATTCATACGAAACTGTGTATATTATACATTTGTTGAAAAGAAGATTTTAGAGTATCAAATTAATTAAATGTATCCATAAATATTATACAGTATTATATAAAAAATATAAATATTAATAAAAATTTTTATTAATAGTAATTTACATCAGTACTAGTACTTAAAATGACATCTTGTCTATCATTTAGGGTAAATATTTTTTCATTAAATCTTAAATTTTTATCCGTCAATCTTCTAGTTTAATTAAATGTTTCTGTATTTTCATTATTTACATTTAATATTAACCAACATTTCTTGTTCGTAGTAAAAAATTTTTTTTTATATAAAATTTGAATTTATTCTTATATTTTTATTAATTTAAGCATTTAATTAAGAATATCGAAAAAAATTTGTATGCATAAAAAAGTTAACAAAAATTTTAAATTAAAACTTTCATAAAAAAGGTAAAAAGAATTAAATTAAATTAGATTAAAAATTTTTTTTGATACTAGTGTGTAAATGTATTTTTATATAACTTAATAAATATTATACAAAACATAAAAATATACATATTTTTCAGATAACGAATAACTTTGAGAACATGGTCATCAACATTTTTATTATTTACTATTAATTACATTACATTATTTATTTATAATATATATTAAGAATTATTTTCTCAAAAGAAATAGGTAAAAGAAATACTTAAAAAATTTTAAAATAAGTAAAAAATATCACAATTATGCAATATTATAATCTTAATATAAACTGATTTTTTAAAATATTTTAAAAAGCCTTATTTTTAATAATTATGATGAAGTTTATTACATAACAATAATTAGCAACTTTGATTGGTTTGATAAAATTAATATTTTTTTTTAATATTATTTTTTTATTTCATTTTTTTCAATTACATTGCTTTTTAGAATTCATCTTTCTAATATCATGAATACTTTACAAAAGTCTCTTGTAAAATAGTTGAATCTTTCATGAATTAATTAATTGTATAATTATTTTTTATGCATAAAGATATGTATATAAAACACTGAATTTGAATTGTTTTAATTAAAAAAATATACAATACTTTAAATGCTGTGAATTTAGTGCTTTAAAAATACGAAATATATTACATTTTTTGCATAATTAAAATTTACGTATATTCGATTATACACTTTAGACACTATGTATTAATTCTAAAATCAAGAATGACGTTTGCGATGAAATCATTAAGTCTCTCGAAATAATAGAAAACATTTATCAATGTCAAATGATGAAATAAAGAAAGATGAATGTGTATTCATTTTTTTAAAAATTGTGTTTATTTAAGAGAAACATTTAAACTATTTTATATATTAAATCGTCTTTTAAATTATAGTATTCTGTCTTTATATTTGCATGTAGCTATATTATATTGAATTTAGTTGTAATAATGATTAATTATAGTGTATAAAATAGAATCTAAATATTATTCCATAAGAAAAGAGTTTAAAAAATTTGAAGTAAATAAATTTAAATATGGTATTTTATATATTTTTTATACTCTTTTTTTAATAAAAGATTATAAAACAGCATTTATATATTACATATATATTGAATATAAATTAATAATACATTTCCAGTAAAACATATGTAGATTTATACAAACAGTAAATTTATTATATATATTTGTATTTTATTAAATTTTATTCATAATTAAAGGTATACATGGCAAAAATATAAAATTTTTTTTATAATTGTAACAATTTTGTCAAATTTACAAATACTATATAAAATATTTTATTAATACAATTGAATATAATTGTATAAATTAAATATACGAAAAATTCTTAATTTGTTCTGATAAAAGTAGAATATATATATAAAGGATATATGCAGAATTAAATTATTTATTTAATATAATAAATTTTTTATTCTTCTTTGAATTATTGAGTATATAACTAGAGTTTTATATCTCTCTGTATAAATATTGTTATTCATAAATTTTAATAAATAAGATAATTTTTGTTAGTAAGTTTTCAAATTTTTTGCGTAAATATTTTATTTTATTGTAATGTTCATGTGAAATAAGTAAATATCAACGAGTAATTCCATCAAGGGTATTATTGATAGTACTCATAAATTCAATATTTTTACTATAAGTTGAGGTAAAAAAAATTGATATACATACAACGTAATTTAAGTGAAATAAATAGAGTTATAACATCGATCGCTCTACTAGTGTCAGCAGCATATCTGACTACCTAATAACGAGCTTTTAATTTAATTGGCTAATAAAAAATTAAATTATCAATGTTAAATTTTCCCGTGAATTAAAAGTTTCTATTATATTTATATTTTATTTAAAAATTATAAATTTAATGCATTTATTCAAATATATCAAAATTGAAATACAAATAACTCTTTAATCTATAATAATACTATACATAATAAGGTTTTTACAAGCTCATAAAATTTTATGTTTTTTTTATTACATTAAAAAAGAAAAATTTATGAAAAAATAGTGACTTATCAATATGTAATATCAATTGTTAACAAAAATAAAATACAAATACATTTAATTTCAAAATTTTTATATTTTAATAATTTTTAAATATCAATCAATCATTTTACAATTTATTGATAAATAATTCATATAGACTATATTTTACTTAATATCTACTGTTTACTAATATAATTTTTTTCAATCTGTATTTTTATAATTTTAATATCGTTAATTCACAAATGAAATATATAGTTACTTATAAATTGGAATAGCTACAAGTATCGTTTTAATTTAGAATTATCATCTTATTATTATAATTATATATAAATTAAATGCAAACACGAATAATAAATCTTTATTTCGATTAAATATATTCAGTATATTTCTTTATTTATTATATGCAACAACAAATTTAGTTTTAAGGAAATACAGACATACAATTTTAAATGTTTTGCATTCATAAATTTTCAAAATTTCTATTATAATTTACTGTATTAAGTATGTAAAATCAATGTAATTTTCCATCTTTATTATAATTTTAAACCATATATTAATTGCAAATTAAAGACAATTTATAATATATACTATTCATATTATATATTTACAGTTTTTATTAATCTTGAAATTTTTGGTAATGAAAATGTTATACATATTATTTTAATTTATGATAAAAATATTTTAGGATACTATCAATATATTAATCAATACTATAGACAAATATTCATTTAAAATTTAAGGAATACAGTAATTAAAGTAAGAAAAAGAGAGAAGAAAAATATGTACACAATAATGTAAAGAGTATTAATAATTATTACGAAAATATTGAAAATTAAATGAAAATACCTATATAGAGAATGAGCAATTACTGAGAAATCAATATATTTAAAAAATTATTTAATTATTTTATTTTTTCTATCTGCATAATTCTATGTACTAAAACTTGAAGCTCCCTCTGACAATAAACAAAAACCATGCAAGTATTGATTATACCAAAGATAAATTAGTTCTCTTTTTTACCAACAATAATGTACTTTACTTTAGAAAGCCGGTAGTGCAGTAATAAAAGTGTTGCATTTAACATATGAAAGTGCATATACTTTCTCGCTTTTGCAAAATATTTAAATACATGATATATATATATTCTTGTATTTCAATTAAAATACGTATTTCTTGACTGGTGTGAAAATTTAAGAAATAATGAATAGTGATTAATGTTTGTTTATACATAAATATTAAATTTCAGTACTTTCATTTGGTGATAAGCTTATTTTATCTCTCAGTAACTTTCGTTAAATACCACTGATAATAGAGTTATTGCTAACTACTCAAATTTAAAATTTCTTCACTTAATATTAAGGAAGTTACTCCAGACGCTCTTCATCATGTCTCCAAATGTAAACAAATATACCTTAAGTGATGGGCACGAAATTCCTGTTTTAGGGTTGGGAACGTGGCAAGGGAGTGTAAGTATAAGACGGAAAAACAATAGGGAAAATATATAAGGCGGGAAAATTAAGTTGCATTTAAATTTTTTCAATTTTTTTATCAATTATTAATAAAGCTTTTCTATATGTATTTAATTAGCTTACATGTATATTTTTTTTTTTTATAACTACATTTTTAAATCAAGGACGATCCTGGAGAAGTTGAAAATGCTGTGAAAATCGCTATCGACGAGGGCTATCGTCATTTTGATTGTGCTGCAATTTATGCAAATGAAGTAGAAATTGGTAGAGCCATTAAAAAAAAAATTAAGGAAGGAGTTGTTAAAAGAGAGGATCTTTTTATCGTTACAAAGGTAAATAAGTTATTATATATTTTAAAATTTAAAAAATAATTTTTAACAATATTTTTTACAGTTGTGGAATGATGAACATGAGCCCGAATCGGTAGTTCCTGCTTGTAAAGAATCGTTAAAAAAGTTGGATTTAACGTACATCGACTTATATCTCGTTCATTGGCCATTTTCATATCCTGTAATATATCAATATTTTTTCTATTTTTTTTAAAAAGGAATACATATTTCCGAAAATTATTATATAATTAAACTTATTAAGTTTGCATTAAAACTACTTTATTGTTTTAAGTAATTCCTTTGTAAATACAAATTTTCAAAATATTCCTTATACTTCTAACTGATATTTTATACAATAAATTTAGAACTATAAACTATTGAATTATACTAAAAGCTAAATTAAATAAATGAATAGGAAATTTTCAAAATAATGAATATATGCAAATAAATTATATTTGAATTAGAGTTTATATAAATAATGTTTAATTTGAATATAAAGTGTAAAATGCTGATGTAAGATATCAATTTCATTTAAAACATATGGAGTGCTGATAATTTTTTCAAATTCCCATAGGACGAAGTCGACTATGTTGACACATGGCGTGGGATGGAAGAGTGTAAGAAGCTTGGCCTCGCCAAAAGTATTGGCGTTAGCAATTTCAATTCTGAGCAGTTAACCAGACTTTTGGATTCTGCCAGCATAAAACCCGTTATGAATCAAATCGAGGTGCACATTAATTTAAATCAGAAAAAGCTTCGAGATTTCTGCAAAAATCATTCCATCGCCATAACAGCGTATAGCCCGTTCGGGGCTCCGGGACGTTGTACTGATTTTCAACAATCAGGACCGAACATCCATCTTGAGTCCTCTGAAATCACCAATATCGCCAAGAATTACGGCAAGACCAACGCTCAAGTCGCCCTCCGTTATTTGGTGAGGAAACTCGAGCGATAACAGAACGCCAACGACATTCAATCAATAATTTTGCAGAATTCAAATTTATAATACATGTACATTTTATTGATGACTCGAAAAAAAACTAATTTTCTATTAACAAGACTATTTATCAATTATTCATGCGAGAAATAATTTTCAAAATTGATTTGACGCATTAAACATAGGCGCGATAAAAAGCAAAAAAAAATAAAATAGTGTTTGATTAATGTTCATCGAATTGATAGATAACGAAATAAATATTACGTATTTTATGAAATTTCAATTTAAATTTCATGCAATAACTTTTGTTTAATTCTTTTAATTGGTACAAGTAAAATTCATAAATTTATCACTCGTGTGAATAAATTTAGGTGATATAATATAATAAATAATAACATAATAAACAAATCATTTTATATTTTGGTTTTTACCATGATCATTTTAACGAATAAATCACTATATGTTTAAATATAAATATATTTTACATCTTTAAAATATAATTTATAAATGTATTATTGCAGATTGACATAGGAACAATTCCAATCCCAAAGTCAAGTTCGAAAAAACGCATTCGTGAAAATATTGATGTTTTCGATTTCAAATTAACATCGGAAGAAATATCGATCATAGATAAACTAAACACTGGCTATAGAACTTGTCCTGCTCTACAGTAAGTTAAATAATCAATTAATGTATAATATAATATTCGTTATTTAATATCACTATATTTTATTTTAGGTATAAACATTGCAAATATTATCCATTTCATATTGAATTTTAAAAAATGTAAACATTAAGTTTTTTTTTAAATATATTGTTGATGCCTTTTGAAATCGGATTGTCTATATTATTAAATGGAACTATTTATTTTATTACACAATTTTTTTACTATAGCGAGCATTTTTTATCTTTGCAAAACATAAAACAGATTATTCAATCTGCTAAAATTCCATGCAATTGGTTTTAAAAATGCGTAATAAAAATGAGAAATCTTAGAAGAAGAAAAACACCAATTTTTATACAGTTTAATCATTTAAAAGAATTTGCTTAAACGTTTCTTATTGGTAAAATATTATAAATATTGACAGATAAAATGAAATCTACGAAAGAGAGTATGTTAAATTATAGTAGAAATGACTGAATAATATTAGCACGAATTTTCTTAATTTTTTTAATCATCTCGTGTTATCTTTGCGTATTTAAATTAATAAATAATTGAAATTTTAGAAATTATCAGCATTCCATATGTTTAAAAAATTTAGATTGTTCATTTTTCAGTTTTTAATATTTTTTCATTCATTTTTACCTATATATTTTACTTATACATTTGGTATTTAGACACTTCATACAAATCTAGAGAATTATTGTTTCCTATTTAATATAAATTTATATTTTCAACGATAGAAAAAATAAAAAATTTGATGTAAAAAAAATTTTTTCCTATTAACTGAAAATGAATGAAAAGAGCGAAAATATTAAAATTGTTTTAAAAATTTTATCAAAGCACTATAGTATCAAATTTTTGGAATTATTTACTGTTTCTGATAACCCGAGTTTTTATCACACTCATAAAAAATCCGTGATTTTATGTGTTGAAATGAAATGGTTAAATATTCATTTACTTTTATCCTCTTTTAAGTTTTCAAAAAAATTTTTTTAATAAAAAATGGTAATTAAAGATAGAAATTTAAATAAGAAAAATCTATACTAATTCATTTTCTTTTAAATAGAATTAATGAATAATTATATGATAATGAGTTTAATTATTTAATTCATCATATTTCATTTATCTTAAAAAAATTTTTTTTATATTAAATATTCATAAATAATAATAAATTATATATTAATATACTGATTTTTTTCATGTAATTTATCCAAAAAAAAAATTTAGTATAATTTAAGTAGAAAATTTACTTTTAAAAATACCTTTATAAATAACATTTATAAAGTATTTTTAATACTTCAATTTCATATCGATTAGTTTAAAACAAGAATTTCACAAAACTTGTTAAAAAAATAAACACATACTGCAAATTCAAATAAATACATTTATTCCATTCTAAATATGTAAATCATTGGCAATAAGAATAATTAATAATTAATTCATTAGTAAAATAATTTATAAGTATACCTTATAAATGGTTCATGGTCTATGTAACAACATTCAATAAAAATGATGTCAATGCTTAGTGATTAATGGTTATAATAATTATTTATAAAATTATATCAATTTGACTTTTTAATCTTTAACATTTTAAATAACTATTCTTATTATAAGAGAAATAAAAAAAGTATGTGAATATTAAGGATGAATTTATATTATTGAAAAATATTTTGAATATTAATATTCTAAACTATATAAACATAAATATTTTTTATAATCTTTAATAATAATTCTAACGTTGAAAAAAAATACACAGTATTTATTATTACATTATTTTATTTATTTATATGAAATAAATACACAATGTTTTAATAAAGTCAAAAAAATTAATTGTATAATATTTTGTTGTTATTATATAATAACAACAAATATAAACTAATGGAAATTTATCGAAAAAAGCACCGAAAGCGTTCGAAAGAGATTATGAGACGATATCGAAACATTACGTATGTTAATCGAAAATAATTTTTTTGATATATCTATCTACTCAAAAAATATTATGACTGTGTTGTCTCTGTCTCACTTTATCTGGAGTAGACGTAAACGTTATTTATATTTTTATTCTGGATTTTCATACTGTGTATTATTTAATTCAATGCGTTAATATTTAATCTAATCAATATATTATTTAATTATTCTTTTCCAACTTGTAAAACAGGTAATAAGAATAAAAAAAGTATTAAATACTTATCCATTGATGACTGATATTCTGTGTCAACGATAACTCACATTATCAGACTATGAATTATTGAAAAAAGTTGTAGATTGTTTCTACCTCTATGCAAATAAGCAATATATATTAAAAAGTAGAATAATTTTTACATTAATGATAGTATCTTTTGTTAAAATAATAAAGATTGCTTTGTCACATTTACTGTTTAATGTAATTTAAGAATTGTTTAAGTGTATTTAAAAACGTTTTTTCAATTATTATAATTACATATTGACCTAATAATTATATTTATATTTATATAAATAGAACTCTGGTTTTAATAATGTTATAAAAAAATAATTATTAAGTTTTAAATTTCGAATTAATATCAAATTAGAACATAAAACAGTGTATATTATACATCTATAAAGTCATATAACGTTTAAATTTATATAAATTTTTTTATCTAAACATTAAATTTTCATTTTATTGTCTTAAGTATTATTTCTATATTTAGCAGTAATCTATTAAAATGTTGTATACCTAAATATAGGAACAAAAATTAATAAAATGTCTGAACATATTTATTGATAAAAAAGGTATAATTAAGATAAATACGATGTTGTAATTAATGATGTGAAGATTCAAAGATAAAAAATAGGTGTTAACATAATATTACTATCATCCTTCATTCTACTGGCAAAAAAAGATATTAGAATTCCTTTATTAAATAAAAAAATAATCTTATGAAATATAAATCATAAAATTATCAGATTAATTATACGATTATAGATTAGACATTGTCTATAATTGTTATTTTAAAAATTTTCACTATATTATTTGACATTTTTTACGTAAAAAACATAATTTTCTTTTATAATTACAAATTTTTGTTTTTATACATCAGTAATACAATTGATATATAAAAATATCCATATGTCAATAAAATAAATATATATGTATAATCACCTTTTAATGTTGTATATATTCAATTGAATATTTTTTCATAGTAATTTCATTTTTTTTTTTTGTTTTATAAAAGAAAATGTAAATTTCTATGAAATTGTAATTTATGATTAAGATAAAAGAAATTACTACTTTATTTAACTTTTTAACGATAAGTAATAATATTATAAGCACTATACTGATAAAATAAATTTTGATCATACAATATGTTTTGTATTCTGCTGATGTAAGTTTAAAAATTTAGCGATGACTACAATGACTTTTAACATTAATAATTATAATATAGTATTACAAGAACTATTTAATCTGTATATTTGATTAAATTTTTTTTTACATAGAATAAAATTCTAACCAATTGTAAATACACAAAAATACACTTAGGGGGCATTAGTAAAGAAAATTATTCTCTTTTTATTTATAAGTTATAAATAAAAGTCTTAATTAATTATAAAGAGATAAATAGTTATCATTTGAAAATAAAAAAGCTATATTGAGGTTTGACATTACTTTTCAATTTTCAACTTAGTAAACTGTCTTTTAGTTTCGGTTAAGAGATAATATAGCTTTTATATAAAAAAAAATGTTTATCTTTCCATTTCAAAATATACGAAAAAATTTGTGCGAAATTTCGTAATGAATTAAAACGTTTAAATAGCAGTGGTGCATAAAAACGTAAGTATGAAAAATCGGTGATTACTCTACATGTGCAAATGCATATAAGAATAAGAAGGGGAACTTGGAATAAAAACTACTAATAGAACCAGAGATGAATTGGTTTGATGGAGGCACATTTTTATCATAAATTGTAGTTCCTTTTAATGTTTCATAATTCGAGAGCTGTGTATGATGTGAAATATGAATTATAAAAATTAAAATTTAGAATATGCACTTTAAATTATCTACTTTTTACAATATGTTTATTTTATTCTATAAAATTTAAGGTTATAACATAATAAAACGTTCGCTGTTAAATCATAATTTAATCGATGGTAATAATTGTTTATTTTCACTTTTTATTTTTAAAATTTAAATATATTTTATTATATATTAAACATTTTGTACGTTTTTTTAATATTTAAAATAAAGTTATTTTTATCTTATTGAATTATTAGACATAACCTATAAATTATGCAAGACATTAGAAATTTTCATATCAATTTTTTTTATCTTAAAAATTTATAATTAAACAGTTGATCGACAATTTTACTATTTAAATATAAATTAAATTAAATTATTAATATGTACTTTAGGCAGGAGTAAAAGTTCTCATAGCAGGTATAGGAATAGCTGCTGTAGGATACACAGGACGTTTTTTAGCTAGACGAATTCCAGAATGGATGGAAAAAATGAAAGCTTTAAAAATAACTTCACAGGTAAACTTATAGCTACAACAGATACATGATTAAAAAACAACAAACTGATTTTGCAATAAATTTTAGTCATTAGCAAATAGTAAATATTACAAAGGAGGTTTTGAACAAAAAATGTCTCGACGGGAAGCAGGACTTATCTTAGGAGTTACACCTGGAGCACCAAAAGCAAAAGTTAAAGAACGATTCAAAAAAGCTATGTCAGCGAATCATCCTGATCGAGGAGGATCACCTTATATAGCTGCTAAAATTAATGAAGCAAAAGATATTCTTGAAAAGTGATAATTCTAGGACAAAAAATTAAATTACATTCATGACAAAATTTATTTATATTTTAAATAAATATTTGTATGCATAACATTATAAAATTGTGTAAATTAAACTGTAGATAGTATACTATGTATATAAATGTAAATTATCAGTATACAAAAGCAAATACAATATTTTTACTCTCAGAAATACTTTATAATATAGATCCTTATAATATAATTCTTATATGTTAATAAATTTAAAAATTAATGCAGTTTTTTGAATTATCATTTATAATGAAACGATTTTAAAATCTCATGAGATATAAGATAATTATTTGTAAAATTATTTTAAAGAATTTGGTATGTAAAACTTTTAAATCTATACAAAATTATTATGTAATAATGTTTTAATAAAATGTTCATGTACTTGTATGTGAAACTAAATCAATTTAATTGATTTAGTAATTATTTTATTTTGTTTAATTAAAATGTTTAATTCGTAATAAATTTAAAATAAACATTTTTACAAATGTATGGAATTCTTTTAATACTTAGCAATAAAGCATCCTATGAGTATGAGGATTTTTCCATTTACTTGATATTAAAATTAAATAATATTTTTAACCAATAATAATCTTAAATCATATAAAATCATCATTTTTACAATATATTGTTTATTTTTTCAATTATTAAGATAAATTAATTCGTTTATTCTTTATTCTGGTAAAATTTAAAATTGAATTGACAAAATGTGTATTCAAATGTTTAAAAAAAATTAAATATAATACAATGATTTATAATATATATTATGGTTATTATTGCTATAATAGTTTAATTTAATAAAGTTTAATGAGTTTAAATAATTCATAAAAATTTTAAAATAAATTGTGGAAAAATTTTAATTTACGGAATTAACAGATTTTGAATATTATTTAAAATATTTTGAATTTAATTTAACAACTATTTTTATTTTATTTTAAATTTAAAAAAAAAGAGAATTTAATCAAAAATTTTAAAAACAGATTAAGATCATTTCTAGAAGATTGAAAAAAAAGTTAAAATAATTACTAATAATTTACTAAGAATATATTTTTATATTAACATTAAAATGGATGTATAATCCAATTTATGAACTGCAGCTATTTGTTGGTCAATTTCAATTTGAAATCGTCAGATAATTATATTTGTTTTACTATGAAAATCATAATTCTGTAATTGTTATATTAATAAAAACTCATTAAACCTTTTTAAAATAAATATCCCCTTCCCCAATTTTTAATCAATAAAAAAATACATACATTAATCTGGTTTAAGAAGTTTTATATTTCATACTTTTTGAATTACTTTATAAATAAATATGCACTGAAATATTTTTGTTAGGTAATTATATGAAAGTTTAAAAATACAACAGTTCAAGTTTAACGATTTTTATTATATTCTTGAGACATAATTTTTGCACAAAACGACAAAGTTCTGTGTTCTCAAAATAAATAATTTGAGTAAATATTTTGAAGGCGATGTACCTCAAAATGATTTTCTTAGTTCTCTCATTTTCTTAAACAAAGACAAGAACATTGTTTTGATATATAACTGATTTTTTTTTTTTTATAAATATATTTTTCCCCTTGTTTTCTTTTTTGAATAAAATGTCATTATGAATTATATCGACTCGTTCGGAGCTTGAAACTTCATTCGATTTATAATAGGTATTTTTTTTCCTAATAATCTTATTAATACTCGCGAGGTTACTTATTATTTTATTAGGCAACAAAAAAATTTATATATAAATGTGCTCTATTAACAAATATTATAAAATGACGTTATTTCTTTTTTTGTTTTATTTTTTACACAATGCTTCATTATGTTGCAGTGTCGGTAAATTTTACTATAATTTCACGTTGAAAAATATTCTAGTAGTTTTAAGAAGGTGAGTTTCCAAGCTTTGTTTTGTTTGAATCATTTATACTGCTGCAACGTGCCTTACCTTTCCTTTATAATTTATTATTCAAACTGTCTCTTACAAAATAGTTGTTAGTGAAATGAAAATAAAAATAAGTAATTTACTTCATCATTTATTTTTAACGCGCGTTTATAAAACTTATGCGTACAGTTGAAATTTAAAATAATAATATATACTAATGATGATGACGATGATGATGATGATGATGATGGTGATGATGAGGATGATGATGATAATGATGACGATGATGATGATGATGACGATGACGATGATGATGATAAAACAAATAACACAAGTCACATTGGTCTCGACTTATATATTTATAAATTATTTAAAACTGTTTATACACTTAAAAACAACGTGAAAACATACACGGCATACGGTGTAGATAGACAATTTGTTTGCGACAACATGATTTTATGTACTAATTACCATAATTTGCTTCGTCTCATAAACCTATAACAGTACATCGCCGAAGCCCGAATTATTCGTGGCAATTACCAACAAAATTTGCTCCTCCATACACCCTAATGGCACAAAATTTCGGAAGATTAATAATTATCTTTTTATATTGATTTTATCATCATGTCGGTAATTCAATCAATGTTTGCATGAAAATTGTTGCTCGTTATATTTCATACCTTACTTAACTTTTTTTCTCCTTCTTATAATATAAAATTTGAACGAACGACATGAAAATCAATTATATCAGCAAGAGGTAATATAAATATAAAATATTAAAATCACTTAAAAATCCTTTGAAATATTATTTAAATTCTTTATGAATCAATGAAATAAGTTTATTGGAAAAAAAAAAAATAATAATTCTGCCATTTCGTGTTATAAAATGATTGCTTCGTTTTCTCTCTAAAATATGTATTTATGAAAAGAGTACAATTGCGAAATAAGTTTTCCCGACTTTGGATCTTTCAAAGTGTCGGTGATGTGCAACTCAAAATTCTTCATTAACCGTTCAAAATAACTCCAAAACTTTTGCGATTGGAGGTAGAATGACCATTATAATTAAAACGCATTCTTGGCACGTGGCAGCAGCCTTTTAATATTAGCTGAATTAATGTTCTTTCGAGCGTAATTATATTAAATGTAATAATGTATTTATAAGAGTGAAAAAAATTTAAAGCGATGCTTTTCTTGCAATATTCTTTTTTTACTACTGTACTGTTCGTTACTGAAATAAATTTTGTTATTTACAAGATTGATGAATATATTCGTAATTACAAGTATGCAATGACACCCTCCCCCCCTCTTCAAAGAAAATCAATTTTATATATTTTTATTTTATTCTCAACAATACTTGTTTGCTATTCTTACTTGATGTATTTTTCTTTATCACCAAGTATGCACTTGTAAATTATCTTTCTTTTAATGCAGAATAGTTAATAATAAATCAATCGTTAATTCTTTTTTTTTTCTATTTCAATTCATGTCATAATCAAATGTATTTGTAAAATTATATATACGATTTTTTTTCACATTTAGGGAACTTATAAAATTACAAACCTATGGGAATTCGTTATAACAATTAATTTTTTACTTGCGATATTTTAAATACAACATTGGAATAAATATTACGAAAAATTTCATTAAAATCATTCGATGGTACAATTAAAAAATATAAACAAGAAAATTAGAAATACAAGTACGAATGTAAACGCAAGAGAATAATAATGTATAGGCAGTTTTCCGTCGGATTACGTACTTTTCGGAAAGAGCGATACTTTTTTTCTGAATCAGCACAATCAACCTATATTATTATATGCGAAACTGCTTAGCAAGAGTTCGTAACATTTAATTCACTGCGTGTTCCATGACATTTATATCAATAATGTATCATAAATTACAGGATTTCTTGCTTTTCATATTGTTTGCATAAACTAGTGTTTATTAACGTCATACATATGTACAATTATATATTTGACTTTCTTATTCCATAATTCGAAAATGCGAAAAATCATTTTTTTATTATTTTCGATATTCGATTGAAAAATTAAAAAATGTATTCGCGAAGAGCCATTAAAAATATACGCTTGTATCATTCAAATCTCATGAATATTCTACAAAAAAATGTCCACTGCTAAATATTGAATTTACGCACATATACGTGTGTACGCGTATGGCTGTGTGTGTATTTATATTTATATATTAGATGAATATAATAATACAATTATTAATTGCTGTGTGTATATATTAAATTTTTTAATTGCATATAATTTGAATATAATTTTAAAAAGAAGTGTTATTAAAAAATAAAAGCTGCAATATAAACTCTATTTATCAATTACATTTAATTATTAACAAATTTCCACAATTTGAATAGAATTTTACTTAAAAATATGAAGTATTTCTTTCCATAAAATATTACTTTTTTACAACAATAAATATACATCAACTGTAGCAAAATATTACTGAAATTACATGATTATGTTTGCTTCATTTCTGAAACATACATATTTATACACGGAATTATTTTAATATAATTCTAATCATTCATCATAATGCTTAATAACAACACATGCTTCAACAATATTTAACAGTGAATATCTCTAGTAACGTGGCGCTTTCTTTTATTACTTGATTTTTTATTTTTATGAAAATTCTGTGCTAAAAATGAGTAAAAAACTCGAAGCAGACCATACGTTAATAGTCAAGCGCGTCAGTACAAAAGCATAAAAAAAAAACATTTCGCTCTCTTTACATATTACATTGTATTTCTCCATGAATCGCCTGGAATTATTATTGAAAATCGCTCGATTTTACATTAAAAATTTCAATATAATTTATGGAAATATTCGACAGTGATCAAGTCAACTTTCTTTTATGTCAATCCGCGCGTGGCTGTACCAAGTACCACTGGCCCGATAAAAAAAATTGAAATTTCTTTTGCTCATTTTGATTTTTGATTGATCTTAGTCTTGTGCCAAATTAAGCTTTTATATAAACTCGGACTCAATTTTCTCGCCTTTTTTTTCCGTTTTTTCTTTTCTTTTTTTTTTTTTTTTTTTTTTTTTTTTTTTTTTTTATATATATCATCGTGTCACATCCCTCGGTAGTTTGTCTCTCTTGGTATTTATTCGGTAACCAAGACTTGAAAACATGTTCTCGCAAACGAGAAATAAACATGATTCGAGGTAGATAAAAAACAATATCAAACACTGTGCATTATTTCTTCTACTCAAGTCATTAAGGATAGATTAGAAATTTAGTTTTACAGTGTGGGATAATGAATGCACCACCACAAATATCTATTTTCACGCATTAAAAAAAAAAAAAAAAAAAAAAAAAAAAAAAAAAAAAAAAAAAAAAACTAATTCACATTTTTGTGTTTGATAATTAATTAATATAACAATTAAAAAATACAATTCCTTTTAATGTAACGAGAATTCAATTAGTTTTTCAACTTGCAATAGGTAACAATTTTTTTTTTAATACGACAAAAACTCGATAATACATGCATGAAAAATTATTTCAAGTCATTTCTTTTTCATTGCGCGAATCTAAAATTTTCCAATATCGTTTTGTTATTATGTTTCTGCTGCATCTTTCATTCGTTTTATTTCCGTTCTTTCATTTATGCACTTGGCGCACACTCACTCATAGGAAAAACACAAGCTCATTCATACACCGAAGCTACATATTACAAAGTGAATTCGAGACTTTGCTTATAATTAAGTCCGATTCCTCGTTTTCGCTCAACAAATATTATTTCATCGAGCCATAAAATACTTGTCCAAGATTAATTGTATGTGAGTTATTATGGGTACTGTAGATATATTTGAAAAACGTAATGTGTAACTCGGCCTGTGTAATGTTTATTTTTTTTTTTTTTTAAGCTAAAATTTTACGCTCCTTTATAATCAAATCTCTTGCGTAGTTCTTATTCGAAGTTTGCATGGACATTAAAAAAAAAAAAAAAACTACATTAGAAAATGACACTAGCTCATGACACCATGATTCCTAAATACAGTTAAACCGATATTCTATTCTGTATATATTCAATGTGTGTGGATCCTATCAACTTGTTCTCGACTATTATACACAGCGCTACTCTTATCGAAACGGTTTTGAATTAATTATAAATTAAATAATATTATCGACTATACTTGCTGCCCGTTTCATCATCTAAACGTAAAAAAACATATCATACAATGTTTGTTTACAAAATCAGGATATTCACTAACGTTTCGACTCACTTCCAAGTGTAATAAGAATAGAATGATTTTTTTTTTATCACACGTAAAAAAGCAGTTGTATATGTACATATCCAATCAAGGTTAAGTAGTATTAGCATTGAAAATCGATTTCCATCTTGAATAACGCGTGTAAAAAAGCTATTATTCATTTGGTATATTTTCTTGATCAAGTTACAAATATGACAATAGATTTGTGATTAATAATTTTTATATTCTGCTATCCCAACTAGATAGTCGAGAATTTATAGCATAAGTTACATCAGCTGAAGTGAAATTTCTTCCAATTTCACATATATTAAGCAAATGACTTGGTTTTTTTTTCTTTCACAATTATTATTAAAAAATTTTTTATATATAAAGGCATCTTAAAAATTATATTAGAGCTAGGATTATTTCATGAGTATCACTTCTCCCAAGTACTCGTTGTATTACTTTTTTTCACCAGAGCTCCTAAAATTATGGATTGCACCTTAAAACGATACAACCAATTTGTTATCTCAATATCTAATCCTTCCAAAACTCTTAACAAACAGCTTTACACATCCTTTAAGAATGATTGAATTTTTCGTCATTCATTAATTTCAATTTTTGCATAAAATTTAATTCAAATAAAGCTTTTATTTTTTTTTTTTGGATTTATCAGCTATCCAAAAATTAAGTTATACTCGAATATTTAGTCTCATAATATTGTCTGCATTTTCAGTAAATAAAATGAAAATTAATATTTTCGTATAAAATTTTTCTACACTAGAAAAACTCACTTTTTCCCTTTATGAATAATCCATCTGCCTTCTTATCTCACTGCTTCTGTTTAAGTACATTAAAAAAAATTCCAAAATTACTTATAAAAATATAATTCAATAATGAGTTTTTCACACAGAAAATTAACTGCTCAACATTTATCTTGTTTGGCCAAGCTTTCCACGATTAAAAAAAAAACCAAGTCTCCAATGTGCTTATTCATAACTAGTCCTTGACATTTTTGGTTATTCCAGTGAGCATGGTCAAGATGACAACTTCATTTCGCTAAATACGTATTATAAGCTCTCATCACTCTTCTTGATCTTCTATTTATCCTCCATTTCATTTCGTCTTCTTTTAAACTATTTCCCTCCTCGCTCAAACTCGTTTTCATTCCCTTTTTCGTCCCATCATCTCGTTACATCTCAAAATATGTCTCTTCCGTCATTTTTTGCATAGAAATTTGTATATTCATGGGCAATGGCAATCGGCCGATAGTCATAAATAATAATTGTATCGGGTGTCACCGAAATCGCTTCTGGACGACGTTAATCGTCTTTGAAGAAAGGACAAAGTTCAAGTGACGGATGACAGGTTATATCTCGTATCTCCTCTTATACGTTCCGTATTTACATGCCAACTTGTTGCATTTTGAATCAACGTTCAACACGCTGGCCCGGTTAATTCTATATAATTCCAGCTGCTCTCACGGAGGCAGCTCGCGGCCCACACACGACATTTATGATCAACATTCATTATGGATCCTGACTGGCGCTTGGTGACGAATCGCAATTTTGAGAGCCATGTTGAGACATGTGAGTTATATGAACTGGTGAAGGTCCGGCTTGCTGGCGTTGCTCTCCTTGCTGCTGTTCATGTTGATGCTCCTGCTTTTTCTTTCGGTTTGAGCTGAAATACAAAATTTAAATTAACACACGGAACAAAATTTACTCTCATAGCAATTATTCATTATATTACTACTTTTCCGGAGTTTCGCTCTAATTACAAATTCATCGAAACAATCAACAAAAAACGTTATAAACATGTTATAAACATTCTTAAATGTATTCATTCACCAAATTTTCGTATACAATTATTAGCATACAAGCATTAACATATTTGTATATTTTATTTATTTATTTGTTTGTTTGTTTGTTTGTTTGTTTGTTTGTTTTGTAAGTAATTAACGAATTATATCATGTTAGGGTTAAAAGCTTTTAAATCAAATATATTCCTCCATTTACATCTCTAAATAAAACATAAAGATATAATGCTTAACTGATGTTTCTATATTATATAATAGCAATACTGTTCTTCTGATCGTATATTTTTAAAAACATTTATCTGAAATTCGATACGTACAGAAATTAATAAAATGCATATACATAAACAATTTTAAAGTTGAATTGAATAATAAAATTTTAAAAAATGTTTCATTTCTCCGAATCGATCTATGTAATTAACCTAATTATTATTAATAATAAAGAATAGACTAATATTATTTGCATTTTTTCCAAAATCAAATTAAATTATAAAAATATTTTTTCTATGTATTTTTATATTTTAACTTTAAATATTACAGATAATTATTTTGATTAAAAATACCCCAATAAAAAATATTATAATTATCTTCAAAAAGTATTATGTACTAATTAATTAAAATTTTTTAAAATATTTTTAAATATTTTATTTACTATTTAAATAATTTTATAAATTCTCAATCATCAATACTCGGTCGATAGATACGTCTTGATTTCAGTGCAATATTTTAACTACTAAAAATCTAACAGTGAAATTATGAAAAAAAAAAAATTTGCATGAAATATAATCTGAAATCTCTTGTATAAATATTAGTACTAAAAAATTATTCTAATAATAATGATAATTTTTTTATTTTGTAAACTTATATTTTATATTTCCATCTAAATACTTATAAGCAATTAGTATAGAAGAACTAATATTTCAATTCATTCTTATATTTTATAGAATAAAAAATAAGATAGTTTAAATTCAAATATCAACCATATTATTTGAAAAATATACTTATTAAACTTAATAAATAACTAATGTTATCTTTTTTAAAATAAATAAATTCAAATAACAATATACATTTCTTTATATTTAACTATTAATATTTTCTTATGATCTGAAATGATAATGAAATGATAACATTACATATTCAAAAAATGAATTAAATGAAAAAAATTTTATTACTTATTTTCATTACCTAATATTTATCATTTTTTTAATTGATCATATTATTTTTATTTATTCATAAAAAAACCAATCTGTTTCATGTCGCGTAAATATAATAAATATAATAAACACATATAATATATTCTTGGTAGTTAAAATAATTTCTATATGAAAAATATTAATAAACATTTTTTCAAAGATTTTTTCTAATAATTTTATAGGTAAAATTAAAGAATACTGTGTAAGAAAATAAAACCTTTTATGAGTATTAATTATATATTAAATTAAACCGCTGTTTAAATATATTGAAGTATTTATACATAAATCTACTAGTAATTTAATCTAATTAATAAATGCTTCTTTAAATACAAAAAATATATTTTTTCTCATCAAAATGTTTTGTTTAACAAACAGATATAAATAGTATTTATTGTGATGTATACATTTCCATAAATAATATAAAAATCAAAAATATCAATAAAGAATATAAATTCACTAGAAATATTTATTTACTTATGTATTAACATAAATAATGATAAATAATACATATAAAAGCAATAAACTGACAAAGAAATATTGTTTAAAACTTATCAAAGAATTAAATATGACTTAAATCGATATGTAATTTGACTTTAATATTTATAATAAGGAATATTCTAATCATTAGTTATAAAAACATTTTTAAATTTTTGAAAAAAAAAATTTAATGTAATAATAATATAAAAAAAAATAAATTTGATGAATAAAAAATTAAAGACTGTATATTAAAAAAAAGAAATTTTATCATAAAATATTGGATCTACTATAATTTTAAAATATTGGCAAAAACAACAAATAAAGTAATAAAATAAGTAAAATATAGTAATAAAAAAATAGTAATAAAAATAAGTAATAAGTAAATAAAATGAAATTTTAATAAATATAGTATTTTTTGTGAAATAAATAAATAAGTTGTTTGTTTCAAGAAAATTTAAAAATAACTAAAAGAAAATACATAAAGATTTAAAAAAATCTATTTTTCATTGTAAATATAAATTTAAAAATTGATAATGATATTGTGTATAATAATAAATGCCTAATTGAACTTTTGTTACCCAAAATTATATATTATGTTTATATCCCATTAAATGAACCTTTCTCTTCTTTAAATAAATTTATGTTGCTAAAATATTGCACTGAATATATAAAATTTTTATCTAAATGCTATCTATCGCGTACCAATATTGTTGACACATAAGCATCTGATCACACATAGTATCGATGGCTCTCGAAGTAGTCAGACGTTGATGACCTTCTAATTTTTGCATCATAGAATCATCGAATTGAGCAGAACTAAAGTAAAATTTAAAGTAAAATTTAAAGTTAATTTAAAAGTACATGCAGATTTACCGAAATTTAAAGTTAAATAATATAAAATTATAATTGATTTTAATTTAAAAACAAAAATGTTTTCTGACATATTGATATGCTATGTATTAAAATAATACTATAGTAGAAATTAAACTATGTATAGAAATTTTTTTCTAAAAATTTAATAATACAACAAATTTACCTGTTTAATTACAATATTTAAAAAATAAATAAATTAATAATTAATTGGTGTAAGTGTAGTATCAATGTCTTTAATATTTTTTTATTCTTAATTAAAATGAAAAATAAAGTAAAATAATCAGATATTCTTGAATTTCTACTATATCATTCTTTTGCATGCTTTAATTTAATTACCTTTCGGATGCTTCTTCAACTCCATCTTCACTCGTATCTTCAGCTTCTGGTTCTTCCTCTGGACACAATTCGTAAGCTAATTCCAGAGTTTTCTTGGCACTACTACTACGTTCTAAGTAATAACCATTAGTAGAGTCATTAGACTGGGCTGGTGGTGACCAGTTGTTATAAGCATGTGTGTAAGGAGCAGTTGATGTATAAGGTCTCTATATTTAATAAATAATATTAATTACTTTATATGGTCAATATCCTCCTTTTTTTCGATAACGTATAATTTAATATCAATGCACATTTACAAACCTTATCTAACTCATCTTGAAGCCAATCAATAGCAAATACCCACTTCTTTTTCAGTTCCTCTGTTTGATACAAAAATTGATGAGCAGCTTTGCATTTGCTAAATAATTGTACCATACATTTAATGCACTGATACGCTCGCTTTTGGCAAATAGTCCTACTCTTTTGTATCGTATCAAATAAACCTTCGCGTTCATCTGGTACACCTAAATAACATACAGTAAAAACAATTTATGGCGAGTTCAAAATATTCTTAATATAATAATTTACTATAGTAGTAAGAGAAATCGAGAAAAATGTATGTAAAAATTTTTTTAAATTTGCAATTCAATTATAATATTTTTAAATATATTGTTTCTAATGTTCAATAATATTACCTTTTAAAGCATTATGTACACGATGCATTTGCCAAGAATCTTCCATAAGAAGCATTTCAAGAAGTAAGTCTGTATGATGTTTCAATTCGTGAGTATAAGCAAAGCCAATGTGCCACAATAATTCACTAAGTACAGTTCGTGAGAAGTGCGGATTCTCCCAACAACAAAACTGCAAAAGCTTAACCATTTCATCCGTAACAGTCGAATCTTCCATTAGTTTTTTCATGTAGGTGGTACGACTAAAAAGAATTTCAGCAGCTGCTGGCTGGATTGGCATAAGATATTCACCTCCACAAGAAGGTTCTATATAAGGATTTGGTAATGGCTGTACATTGTTCTGTGCGTTGCTTGACTGAGCTCTGGATGAAACGTCACAGCAACGTATCAAAGTGCTTACCACTTGATGGAGCTTTGTTAATTCAATAAACTGATATTTAATCGCTGGTCCTGGCCCCTCCTCAATTGCAACCAACATAAATGTCACCGGTACATTTAACTGAAATAATGAATTTAATTATTGTTTTTTACTTACACACATTACTTACACTCAATACTACGATTTAAAGAATATTTTTTTTAAATTACAGTTTTCTGTAATCAATTAGTTGATTTTTAGTTAAATATTAGATTAGTCACATTTTATTTACTGCAAAAAATGAATACAATAGAAAATAAAATTACCTTTAAAAGCTGCAATTTTTGAGGCAGGCCAATTGAGGCATGAGTAAGGAATAAAGCAAAATAATGCGGCAAGTGACGACCGTGATCCGCAATTTCTCGATGTAACAGCATAAGCACTGCATGCAAAATATGATCACTAAGAGTTGCTGTTGGATCCAATAACATTACTGTAAATATTTTTAAATTTTATTTATGTTTTCTTTCATAACATAAATCAAATTGTATGTATAAAAACTTACTCGGAGCATTGAGAGATGGTGAACATGGACCATCTTGTAAGGAAAAATGAGCCAAGAAAACGAGAATTTTTAAAAAAGCGTTTCTTACTTCAGTACTAGGACAGCTCAGCAGATACTCACAGAACCTAAAATTTGTTAGAAGATAAATTTATAGTCATTCCTGTAAAATAAATTAAAATTCTGATAAATTGTAATAAAATATTACCTGTGAGGATGATTGAATAGGACATTATGAGCAAACCATGAGCGAACAGCTTTACTCCCTAATAAATGATGACATAAAATTTCATGCCAATCAGTTGCATTCCCACGTAAAGTTTTCTTAGTATGAAAACCAGTATAAAATAGAAATTTAGATGCCAATTGCACAGACAACATTGATAATTCTTCAGCTTCAAGACTCTACATATATAAAAAATTAGTTATTAAAATCAGGATTGATATTTATTAAAATTGTATCTAGTATTGAATTACCATTTTTTCGTTTGGTCTAGTGACACATGGATTGCACGATACTAGTTTTCTAATAAACTGAAAATACTCTGTATTAAACTGATTTCTATTGTGCATAAATTTAATATTTTGCTTTTTAACACTATACTCAATTGCCATAGGCATTTTACATATTCCCAATTTTGAATCTAGACAATAAATAATTTATTTAATTTTATAAAGCATATTTAAATTAAAAGTGGCTTAAAATTGATACTTACATAATGATAATTCATTCACTTTCTTTAAATGAGAATTTTGTTCCACATCATTTCGTGTATAAAACAACATGTAAGCATTCCACCATCGTTTCTGTCTTCGGTAATTCATTCGTTTTAAAATGTGATCAAATACTTCTCCCATATAATCACCACCAAAACATTGAGATTTCATTTCTTCTTCTTCTTCCATTTTACATTCAGTCACATCTCCATCATCAAACTTATACCACTTTCCTGTTCCGTCGTTTTGTCTAAAAATTATAAATAATAATAATAAATAAACTACAAAAATCAATATGTATTATTTTTATAAAAAGATTAATTATAAAATCCATACCTATGTAAAATATACGAGTAGTAATGACCTCCACTAGCCTGGCCACTATGAACAACGATACCAGTTAGTTGATATTTGGTACAAGTTCCTCTGATTGCCTCGTCATGATCCCAGTCTATAATCTCTCCTTCTAATTTGGCGAGTCCCGAGACCGTGTACGGTTCCATGTCAAGATCTCTTGGGAATTCGAAGTAATCGTTGAATTTTATAGCACAAACTCTTTCAAAATCGTATTCGAACCTCTTTAACTGAATAGCCAAAATAGGGGGCAATTTTTTAACACATAATCGTTTGACTGTCACAACCTAAACAATTAAATTCATTAAATGGTCGTTCGTTTGATACAGCATATTTTATATTAAAAATTACGAATTTAAAACTTTATTATTTCCTGATAACATACTTTTTTGTTACATTTATCACAGTGATATGCATCTGCTCCTTCAAGCAGCTCTCCTTTAACGTATTGCTCCAGAGAATCCAATAAATTACTATGATTCCTAATATCCACGCTTATTACACTAAAAGTTTCTTCCTTTGAGTACCTAAAAATAATATTGAATTTGAATTCAAAGTAATTTAATTTAGGAATAAACTAATGCTAAACATATTATCAATTTATACCTGTGAGGGCAACCTTTACAAATTTTCTGATCACTGTAAGAACCACCTAAGATCTTACTCATAATTTGCTCATGACCTAGAGCTTTTAAAGCTTCATCTAAACTCTCTACAAGACTCATAAAGAATTCAACAGCATCTTGCTGCTCTCGAAGATTTACAGGTTCACCTTGAAGCCTACAATATAAAAAAGTACATTTGCAATTTGTCGATAAACGGCAATAAACACTTAAAAATATATCGTTTTAAAAATAATAAATTATTACTTTAGAAGATTAACAAGACAATCCAATGCTTGTTCTAAACTTACTTGAAGTGTTTCCAAAGTCCACGAGGAATATAGTACTGCAACTTGCTGTACGCTAAATGGCCGAAGATCGCTTGAACTTGCTTCAGAATACCAATATTGTATTCCTTGCGTGATTCATCAGCATTACATTTTTCCTCGTTGGTATCATTATCACTGGCCTCTATCGTCTGTTCACCTTCAAGCCTCTCTTCCCCGGAGAAATCCTCGTTGAGGTCTGTTGCCGCCCCTTCGGCCGCGAGCAGACCGACTCTGATGCTCTCGACCATGTAAAGCTGTTGGAGTACCGAATTCATATAGCAAGTTGCCCCTGCGTTCTTCAATCCAACGAAGCCTTGAGAAGGTCGCGGCCCGACGGGAGGAAGGTAGTCCCACTCGACAAGAGGCTCGTCCTTGTCCGAATAGAACAAGTCGCTGAGCATGTTGACTAGAAGATTCATGTTGGGTACACAACCCGTACAAAGGCTGACGAGTAAGTCGAAAGCAGCGCTGATAGACTGAGGAGTACTGCAGACTGGGGATGCCTGCGCGGAACCTAATTCACCGGCATTACGCAGCTGGAGCATGCTGCACGAGGCTGGAAAAATGAAATCCTGCACCAATTCCTGCAAACACAAAAGAAACAAGTGAGCAAAAAGTCTTTGGCCTTTATTTTTTACAATAGAAATAGATGTGGTAGCTATATATATATATTTTTTTTTAACAAAGATTTGGTATTTAAAGTTTATTTAAACTACGATAAACAGACAAGATAATGTACAAACTTTTAAATGCATGTGATCAAATGTCATAAATTCACAAATACATCTATAATAATTAAACTACTAATAAATAATATCCGATAATACACAAATGACCATATTACATAAATACAATCCATTGTATATTTTACCTTAATCAAATTAATGCCTCGCTTTTCATCAGATCCTAATTCATATTTTTTGCTTGATGGAAGAAACGAAAGTAGTTCCTTAGTAAGACCAAGATGTCCTTCTAAAACTGCTTCGTCTACTTGACTATCTCCTATTTCTTGAACTCGATCACGCACATTTTTCAGCCACGCAATTTCAATGTTCAACCAATTTTCAGCGGACGACAGTGAGCATCCCGACATATTAGCATAATTTAAAAGCCTACACAATAGCTACGTACAAAAAATAAAAAATTAATATCAAACACTAATGATAAAATTAAATTCCAAGAAAAGATTAAGTACTTACTTGAAAAAATTCGTGACTCTGTTTAGCGTATTCTATGGCCGTAGTATTAATAACTGGAAACAGCCGAGTAATAAAAAACTGAAGAGCCTGATGTCCACTGCTACACCACGTAGATATTAATAAAAATTGCTCGGCAGCAGTTGCACGAATTGCTCGGGAAGTACTAACCAGTACAAGATCTATTAAAAATGTATTCCACATGACATCAGCAGGATTGTGCAGCATACAGTCTCTCGTTAAATCTTCCAGAGCTTTCGGATTTAGCACTAAAGCTATCGTTAAGACCTCTAATGCTTCTTTACAAACTGAAAATTGAAAAAAATCAAAATAAAATATCATGTGAATATAATTTATTCGCTATGAAATTTAAATATTTTCCACTAATTAATGATTTTAAACGTACTTATAAACTTTAATTAAAAAAAAAGCAATCGTCAATAATTACGTATAAACGATTATACTATGTTATTTACAATATTTGTCGAATATATTTATTGTATGAAAAAAAAAGAAGTGAAAGTAAAAAAATCTAAAATTGAAATCGTATATTCATTCGTCTATTTACTTTTATAAAAATTATATCATACTATCATCAATTTTATCAATACACTTGTACTTTATATATTTTATATTTTATATTGATTCACAGCTAGAATTTGTAATTAAAAAAAAAACTAATTAATATACTAATTTTATTCTCTTTCTCTATTTCTTTATAATTAGTTTAGATGATATATACATTGTTTATAATAAGAAATGAATACAATATTATTTACTTAAAGCTTAAAGCAAGAAAGTGAAATATTTTTGAAGCTCATAAAACTTATTTTAATATTTTGTAAAAACTATTTTAAGATTATTCTATTTTAAATCGGTATTAAATCTAAAAAATACAAATTCTGTTTTTTTAGTGCACATCATTATTTTACAATAATCTTTAATATTTTTTAATATACGATTTTAAATATAAAAAAATAAATTAATATCACATAATATTAAATTCATAAATTACTATTAAAAATTTGTGGCACAATTGATGAATTTTATCCACTGCAAATAATAGCATTATATTTAAATTATAATGGACAACTTTCATTCTTATTAATTTACGAAGTTTTTTTATAAACACTTTAATATTAATAGTAACAAATTTTAAGTAATATTATCTTTTTATATTTTCATTTCCTTATTAGTACCCTGTAAAGTATTGAAATACATCTAAGAGCCTGATTTAATATTTTATAAATAAAATAAAAGCAAATAAAAACAAAATTTGGCCAAAGAGTAATGAATAAAATTAAAAACTGAACCATAACTGTTAAAGAGTAAGAGTTAAGCTTAAAGTATAAAGTTGAAAGAAATGTAATAATAATTCAATAATACCTAGTGCATCATAGTTATCCTGATTTCTCTGCTCCCTGGCATTAGTCTCATGCATCTCATGAAGCACTTGAGCCGACGCATTCACGTGATTTAAACTACCGCTGGATGCAGCCCAGGCTAATCTAATTATGGCACGAATGGTGGCTACATCCGGCAACTCCCATGATAGCGCTTGCAACAGTAGCTGTTTACACCTGCTTAATTCCGAGGCACCTCCGAGCATATCATTTGCGATAAATTTCGCGAGATTCACTGCCACCGACCTCAACATACACTCTGTATTTTGATTAGGCACACTCATCAATGCCTGCTTCAACACCGTTATCGGCACTTGTTTGTTCATCTGATTGTCGTGATTGCCCTGAGAATTAAAAAAGGGCATTTCTTCTATCACAAGCCCCATCACATTTGCCATTACTGTCAGTAACAGCTTGCATAGCTTGAGAACTGTTAAATAAGCAAATCTCTTCGTCGTCTCATCCGCATTAGATAGAAAATTATTTTTCGTTAACATATCTAATACCACTCCTGCCTCCCCGCTCTTTATCAAATTTAATTGAAATTCACATGCTCTGTCAGACATTGGATCTAATGCAGGCATCAGGAGAGCATACAAGACCTAAAATAATAATACAGTTTAATTCAATAATTTTAACAATAAATGAAATTCTACTAATTTTAAATAATATGAAATTATTACATATTTCACTTATAAATAAACGTAAAATGTGATGGCATGATATTTAATTGCAATTGTTTCATTATATTTAAATTACACACCAAATCAAAAAAATTTTATATCATATTTTTTAAATTGAAATAAACATAAAAAACATAAATTTCAAAAAATAATAAATATGAATTTCATTTTTCAACATATGCTGTTAAGGTAATATTTAATTCAATCAAATTTAAATTATAACAAATTTTCAAGCATAAAATTCACAATCATTAGTAACATTAAAGGGTTGTGTAAATTAAATTCATTAATTATATTTATTAATTATAGAACAATGCTTATACTCCATTAATAAATTACTATTTATACAAACAACGCACTTCTAAATTATATAAAACTTGGCTTGGACTTGCTGTGAAAAACAGCGAGCCCACAGTAGTATTTGACTCATCAATTGAAGAATTATGCGAAATTTCGTCATCCTTATAGCGTCCAAAAAACCATTGTAAACGTGATACTGTAAGAGTATCGGGAGGCACTAATTGTAAAAGATGACGTGCACCATCACGCAACTGAGCATGTTCAAGAGTACAACCCAAATCAGCCAATTGAAAGAAAAAGTTGATGTACTGAGAACTCTGAGACAATAGCTAAAATATTTATAAAAAATATAAATTAATATAATGATAAAATTGTTGTAAAGAAATATTTACTTTTAATATTATATATATTATAATAATAAAGTATTTTTTCCTCGTTTATTAAATACTGATATTAGAATTTTATAAATGTTTCACTTGTGAAAATAATTAACGTAATTTAAATTTATATATTTATGTAAAAAAATGTTTGTATGTAAATAAAACATCTTCCAAAATCTTTTTTTATTAAATTAAAAAATAATTAGAAATTTTTATATTAAAATAATAAAAGTTACATGATTACATGTAAAGTTTGTATTAATATTTGTATATGCTTTTAAACTCAAAATCTTTAATGTATAAATAATTAAAAAATATTACACGAAAAATTAAAATTAAATTTGAAAAATATTTTGGTTTATATAAATGAACTTTTACTTCTTTGTAAATATATATAATCAAATTTTTTAATTATTCTATAAATTACTGACGCGACGTTTGTATAATTGATAATGTACAATAACTGTTTTATAAAAATGAATAATTATTACAAACCATTATTGCATTGAATTGAAATTTTATATAAATATATACTAATGTATGTAGAATAAATATTTTTACAATTTCGAGATACTCACCACCCCTGGTAAACTGCTTTCAGCTTCCTGACTTGATGGATGACAACCTTCTATTTTACTGTATGGGTGATGAGGTGAACTAGTGGAACTATCGGAACTACTATCGGGAGAACTCGGCATATTGGTATTGACTTGACTGAGTTTAACAGATAATAACTGCGGAAACAGATACATAATTATTTATAACTATTCTTTCGATTAATTTGATTACATTGAATTATTTTAAATTCATGTAATAATTAACTTACCATTTTATCTCTTAAAGGAATTTGCGAGAGAAGTTTTCTATCATCAGCTTGTTCCAATGAATCTCCATTAGTAAATATATCTACTTTTACATTTGGACCATTAGCCTTAAATTTGCGTAATAACTGTCTTCTCAAAGATGCAAGTGTATCATTCGTATGTGTAAAAATTTCAATATCATCATAGTTGCGTGCAGGATTATTGGTTAATCTTATAATTAAAGACAAATGCTTGCCTCGTGCAGCCCTATAATTTTATAAGGAAGTATATAAATTTTCAAAATCAGTATTATTATTGACTTTAAACTTCACAATAACATATGATACAGTAAAAATAATAAAAAAGAAAAATACAAATTTTACAAATGCAACACGTAAATTTTAAGAAATAATGGTGTAAGTTAGAATGTAATTAGTAAATTTATTGAATGATACTAATAATTAAAACAATATGATTAAAATTATTTACTACACTTATAATTAAACTCAAACAAATTCTTATCTGATAACATTTTATTAATGCAATATAGTTTAATTATGCATTATTATTTATGATGTTTACTACAATTACCTATGTAAAGGAAGAATTTTTCTTTCACCAGGAAACATTGTGTCACACTCATTAAGATATTCTTGCAAAACTTTCATTACACGACACATTTTTATTGCTTCTGATTTAATTACTTCAGCATTATCATCTTTATCTCCTTTATCCTCTAAAGATTCCTTTCTTAATACCGAAACAGTATCATAATGCGCTTTTAAACGATCCATACACTCTGCTATGTACGTTTCATGAAAAGCTACTACAGAAGATTGTAATCGAGGTCCTAAATTGGTATTTACTTCCTTTAAAAGTTCAATCCCACGATTTGCTATTTCTTCAGGGCTATTAGTAACCACCTATAATGATACATATATTTATTCATAATTAAAAACGCATGTAATACTTTTTAATATAACTAAATATTTAAAAATTTTTTTTAATTTAATAACACATTTTTATCATTTTCAATTTTAAATATATATTATAACTATATGTAGTATATAGACATAAAATATAAATAAACAAGTATATATTAATATAAATTTTTCATTTATAATTTCATAAGCTTCTTATTATCATGATTGATTCATTATATTTATGAACATTATAAATTTTGGGTTACATATATTTTGAAAAATTACTGCTTAAAATTTAATCAATATAGTAGTATTTATTATAGAAAACATATTAAGTGTTTATTAAATTAAATACAAAGAAAAGCTCACTATATACATACCCGCCACAAATATTCGGTTCCTATTAAATCTACATCATCCATTAATACTCTACGTCTTTTTTGTTTCAATTTTCCTTCTTTAAAATTAACTGCTTTAAAAAATCTTTCAAAACATTTTATACCACTTTCTGTCAGTAGTGTTGGATCCAGCTGTAATATATTATTTTCAAAAAAGTCTTTATTAATCCCGGGATCAAGATCAGGTTCATCTCCCATTAATTTGGAGAACCATTTAAAACATGCTTCTCTATCTGAAACAAAGACTGCATGTTCTGCCAAACATTGCCATATTTGCTTTGCTTGCTCTGCACAAAGCCACAGTTGACCATCCTGTAAAAATTTGTATGTTATGGTTAACAATTAACTAGCATTTAAAAATTTGTGTGTCTTAAAAATTCTTTTTAATTACTTTTAATAAAAATCTTAAAAAGTTGAGTCTTTCTTGCACTTGCATAATATGATTATACCGACGATCTGGTGTATAAGTATTTGCATCAATTTCAGGATTTTCTTTAACTAACTGTCGGACTTTATCCATATATGTTGTTAAACTGAGAGTTACAAGAACAACCACAGAGTGATCATTTTGAAGACGTTCTATAACCTCTTGTCTAGGAGTAAAAATATAATTAATGCATAATCTTCTTTGATAAAGTTTTTTTTAATTAAAGTCAAGTATACAAATATTTCATCACCTGTAATATGTATGATGAGTTCGTTGATTGTGACTTATATTTGGATTAGATTCATAAAGACAACAAATTTCACGAATTTGCTTAAGTGCAGGAAGTGCCCATTTATCTCCACTTTTTAATTCTTCTACACATTTGTCAAGCCATATCGTTTTTTGAGCATCTCGCTCTTGCGAACAAGAATAGTCCAATATCTTGATATGAGCATTTAAAGCTTGATCCATAATTTCTGTAGGCAACTTATCAGAATGGGCCACGCTCCAAAATAACATCAATACCTAAAATATTTTCGTGGTTATATTTTTTACTATAAAATTTTAAGCTTACAAAACTTAATTAATTTTTATTTATTTTACCTTATGAGCCATGACTCCATCTTTGTCATCTTCAGCGAGTCTTCGAATCAACTCAAGAAGCTTTTCTCGTTGTTTTCTGTTGGCAGTTTTCCAACTCGTCTGGAATGGATAAAAATTTTAAATATAATAAAAAAAAATTCATCAAATCATTTTAAAAACGTAAAATAGTTTTTTGTTATTGTTTTATTAGTTTCTAAACGCCTATATACATATTTTAATAAATTTTCAATTTAACAAAAATATATTAAAACACAAAACTTTTAAAAATTAATAATATAAAAAAATTGTCCGAGAAATAAAAATTTTTAACATGGAGCAGATAAAATATTGATTATATTTTAGTTAATTGAAATATACCTTAAAGCACTCGAAAAGATGGTCTAACTGTTCTGGACTAAAATCCCAAGCTAATTTAGCTAATAAATCATGAACATTTTTCACAATTGCTTCATGTTTACCAGCTTGAGCTGCCCATACGGCATCTAAGTCCTCCAAAGATAAAGCATGTTCTTTAATAATGAAACGTAAAATTTTTTCAAGTTTTTCAACATATTGTGGTTGATGCAATGAATCCCTTAATACTATTTCCAGAACTCCATTTTCTTTAATCCATTTCTGTATAAATAGTTATCAAAAATATAATTAAATCACATAATATTTAAATAATTTTAAATTTATAAATTACTTACTGCCATACGCTCAGCGGTTAACCATTCTTCTTCTTCAATATTTGGATTCCGATGTAAATAATAATTAACGCTAGCAATAACTTTATTAACTTCATTAAGAGCATTCATTTTTCCATTAAAAGAGGAAATTTGTAAAAGCCTCAATATCATTTTTAATCTCAAAATTTCTAAATTCTTAATCATTTCTTCTTGATAAGGTACTCTTGACACTATACACTTTGCTGCTTTGATAATAGCAGATATTGCATCGTTTTTAGATTCATTTTTTGCTTCTTTTTTAAGTTCAGCATCAGTTAAATTATCTAAAATTTGAGGCACCATTTGCTAAAAGAGAAAACGAAGGATTATTTCTCATAATTTTTAAAATTATGTTATTATATTAATTGAAATAAAAAACATACAACAATGGGCATAAGATATTTATGAATTGTATTAGCTGTTAATAATTCACAGCACAGGCCAAATGGTTTTATTAATGCATAAATAACTGGTACTGTTAGATTTCGTCCACTAGAAAATCTTTTTAGTAAAATTTCAAAACCGTTGAGACTTCCGAACCTAAAAAGTAATTGGATATGAAAATAAGACACACATTTATTTAATTAAAATATTGATAAATTCTTCATTAAAATACAAGTAATTACTTATTTATAAGATCAACAAGCCAACCACGTGGATTTCTAGTATCTTGGGGAGACCGGGCATATACTTCATCTTCAGGAAGATTACTACCAGGAGGTACACTTTCTGAAGCTCGTGATGCATTAAATGTATGAAATCTAACATATAAAAATATTAAATATTAAAATTTTAGTATTTTACAAATATTAATCAAAATATAAAAAATATTACTTGTTATTAGGATTAAAAACCATAGCGAGTAAATCAAGAAGAGGAAACCAATCCTCCTCTAATTTTAAAACACATAATTCTACTAAACGTTGACAATTAGCATTTATGTAATTATGAATATTTAACTTCCAAGTGTTTACTGCATCGTCTGTCAAAATTTTTGTAAAAGAAATTGTTAATCCTTCCCGAAAAAAACGTTGACACGCCTCACTTTGTACATCAATATCTATAAATAAAATATATATGTTTAATCCTTTAGAATTAAAAATTAAAACTCATTAGTTATTTATAAAACACAGGCTATGTACCTTTTTTGCATAATTCGATACTGGCTTCTAATAGGCACTCCAATTCTTGTTCAGGTAACACTGGTATTACCCATCTTGGACTAGATATCTTTTCATCCAGCATAGCAAGTTTGGCATGGGGAAAATCTGGTTCCAATCTTTGCTGATTGCTTTCCTCTGTACCAGTTGTTAATTCACTGGTACAATCAGTCGGTACTACATTTTCAGTAATTTGAAGGCTAGACATGGTGTCTGACAACTGTTGTTGACCAGGTGAATTCGGTATCTGTGTAAAAAAAAATAAATTGCATTAGCAATATATACTTGTAGCTTACCAATGCAAATGATAATGATTAAAAAACAAACCATTGTATTTTGATGAGCATCGGGTGGATCTACTCCAACCCCTTGGCCTCTTGTAGCAATAGTCATCCTGTATAAGTGCTACAGCCTGATATTTTGGATATATATATTTTGGACCAAGTCGCACCACCAAAAACCATCCAGTAGTGTCATGAAATATGTTTGTGTTTTAGAGGCCTAATTGTGTTAACCTATATCTACATTATCTAAAAACAAAGGAAAAAATGACTTTTTAATTACACCGTATTAAAATAATCGCAGCATAAAAGTAAAATTTTACTCTTAGATTAGCAAAAACCTACACGTCCATAAAAAATATTTATCTCGCAAAAAACACTTGTTACGCTTAAAAAGATAATACTAAATAAAATTGAACATCGGGTTTTAGGTGTAAGAGCCCGTAAATTGCAAAAATTTCTCATTTACAAACATTGTAATGCGTTCGAGGGAAGCGAGGCTTTTTAAAAGAGTGCAACCGATTAACTTTCCGTACTGTTTGCAAATGTACACTGGGAGCCAAATCCGCAGTTGAGCTCGAAAACAGCAATTCCTCACTTATACGTCGACAGACAATGACCGAAGTGTTTTACTCGTTAGACTTACACATAGACAAGACACACGCGGGACGGAATTAACACATGTGAATAATCAACGTTTTTATCGCTTCTAGTGAGGGGCGAGACGAATAATATGTCGTTGCCTTGGCGGAGGACGGGACCTTGAGGTCGCCGTCATAGCCGCTACACTAGGGACATGTCGGTCCGGTCCATGGAGGGGTCGTCCGCAGTCGAAAAGCAAAACGACAATCCAAAAGCTCGAGGCGAAGCGAGTGGAAATGCGATTAAAATGCGTACGAGCCCGAATGCGAATCCATCTGATATAGGAAAATTGCACGCTGCCAAAAGTTAATGGATGTCTCTGTTTCGAGCCCTGAGTCTCGGCTCTAGACAAACTCTTGACTCTCCCGATTGCGTGATTTCGCGAGAGGGCGAGCGAGCACAGCTAAGCCGACGAGCCACAGCGGTTACAAGGACGAACGCGCGCGCGTACGCTCGTTCCTCGCTACGGCGCCAGGTAGCTTCTCCGGGTACCTTGGCGATGAGCTGGATTTCCCAAGGCAGATCGGCCTGTTTTTCACCAAGTTGATCCTCGGTAAAACCGGGCCGAACTCCGGACAAAATGGCGACTCGCCTAGTACCATGGACGATGATAGGCCCCAGCTGCGGGGAGTGGCGCTGCTGATGCGGCGGCCGCACTTGGGACCCGGAGGAGCTGCCCGTCGACCGTCAGGGATACCAGGATACAATTTTAGCACCTCATCCGGGGAGGAGAACCCGACAAAGCTTCCCGTCTCGCAGCCTCAAGTTTTTATAACCTCTTCCCGTCCTGCGCTCGCTAGGATCCGCCAACAAAACTGAAACTTAGCAACTATGCGCAATACACCCCTACACGGAAAGCCGTCCTCGCATACGTGCACCTACGTGCACACCGACGGGAACGTTTGCTCGCACGCGGCGACACGAGGGTGGAACTTGATAACTTAGTGCGTATTATCCACACACGACACACGACACAACACACACGTACCTCCACACGCTCGAGCTCTCCTCGCACGAAAAAGTACGTCTAGCGCTCGCTCCTATGTGTCTGTGTATTTTCGTGTGCAGTTTTTTGACATGACGTTCTCGTACGTGTAGACTCTGAATGAGTGCGAAATCGGTAAACAGTATGAGTTACGGCTCCTCCCACAACGTTGCGCTTTTGCCTGTTTTTTAATTTCCTCGGTATTCTTGTGCACACGGATTTAAAGCTTTGTTTTCCTTTCGTCGACGCGTCTGTTCCTCGACTTTTCCTCGCTGATAACACCGCCAATTTCCTATTTCCTCGACAGCTTGCAAGGGTGGCTGATATTGTGACGCAACCAAATGACAAATATGTTGCGCTTTTTCTAAAAATTTTAATTTTCACTCAAACCCATCCTTTTACCAATTGGTCTTCATTACCTCCCTATCTTTATCCGTATCGCTAATGATAACAATTATCCATTTTATTTGTTTAAAAACCTTTTTCACCTTACCAAATCCCATTGGAGCAATTGCATTGCAAATTTATATTGTAATAATCGATATGTTTGATGAATAAAAAATAAATAGACTCATTTTTATTTGTAAATAAAGTTGTATTGTGATATTCTGTATATTTTGAAATATAACAAATATTTTATATTTTATAATTGTATTACTAAAGTCGTTGTTACATATTTAAATTTTATAAATACAATATTTAAGCTCGTAAAAATCAAAAATGCATATTCAAAAATTAATATATGATGCTTTCTTAATATTCTCGTTTATTTGCTATTATTAAATAAAATCATAAACTACACACATACATACCTTGTAAACATATGTGTGCCTTAGCAAGTGTAAATTGAGACACATTAATTATATACACATATATATGCACAGATATGCATCACTTGCATATAGCTATGCATACATATTTATATATAGTTTAAAGAACATTCATTTTGTACAAATTTTTAGTAATAATTATTAGCTTCTTATTTCAAGTTAATGCAAAAAACACTTAAGACTGAAAATATAAATAGTTATTATCAAGTTCCACTCAAGAAAACCCACAAGACAAAAGAAATTCAGAAATATCTAGTGTTGAAAATTTGATAAAAATTTAACAATGTGAAAAAGGGTATTACAAATGAACACAAAGGGTAAATATATTTACAAATCTTATGTTCAAGTTATTACTTGAAGGAACGAGATTTCGCATATAGAAAATTTTACAATTGTGCTTGGCTACATTAAAAATGCCATTCACATGTATGTCTGTAAATCATACATTTTTCCTTTGGACAATAAGTTTTTTGATGATTATTATAAGCTAAATCAATCCTGTTTAATTGTTAACAGATCATCAACATAAACTATTCAATGAGTATACAGTAGTACAGTAGTCTCACTACCAATCATAGTTTTTGTGCATCAATAACTCATATCGATTATTCTTATTCAATATCCAATCACATAAACAACTCTTAAATGCATAATAAGATTCATTGTTATCACGTTTCAATTGATGCAATATATTACCGATTTCTCAAAATCACCTGGTAGTTTGTTATTAGTTTTGAATGAACAACGTAAATCATGTATTCAATCAAACATCATAAAACCAAGCTTTCTAATTCCTTGATTAATTCTGATTCTTTTTGTATCTTATTCAATTGGTTGATTTCTAGCTGCTTACCCATCACTTGCTGCTCTTTGAGCTTAGATATTTGTTCCAATTTCTGCAAAAAATATTTTTTTTAATGCATAAATATTTAATAAATTTTATTAAATATTCTAAAATAGAATTTTTAAACTCACAACATGAATCTTTTTGATTTTTTTATTTTTTTCTGGATCATCAGTGAGATCATAATTTGTTGAAGTAGTTGAACTATTAACTTTAGTATTAATAATATTTGTTTGACCATTAATTGTCACATTACCACCTTGTACTTGACCTAGGGCAGCCTCTTGTTCTTTTTTAGCCTTTTTAGCTTCACGTTTTTTCTTGATTTTAAGAGCTGCTTTAGATGGTACAGCTAAAAAAATTGATACATATTATTTAATTGATACATATTATATTAACAATAATGAATATTTCTAAAATATTTTTAATTAATTGTATAGTATATATAATTACTTTTATATGAATAATTACAAATATTAAATATTATTTTTACTTAAACTAATGTATTGGTACAGTAACAAAAAATTGCGAGTAAGTGCTACTTTTACGCGAAATCTACTCACTCGCAGACACACATACATATATCTAATAAAATATTTTTTATTAGTCTTTCTTTAACATAATCTATTTAATTAATTTTAAATTAGAGTCCTACTATTAAAATAGTTATTATAATAGTTGTTAATATACAAAATGTTGTATATACTAATGTTTACCAATTTTTATACATATAAAAAAGTGACAATAATTTCAACAATAACAACAACAACGACAACAACAACAACAATAACAATAATAAACTTATTAAATTTGTTTGTAATTTTACATACTTATGCAATATAACAAAATTTATTAATTCAAGTATTGAAATTAATTTTTTCAGTATAAGTCATGATAGTATCTTACATTCATTTGGTTTGGAATCTTCTATTTCATCATGTAATTTAAAATTAATAGTTCTTCCTCTTGCAGAAGGTGGTCGATATGCTTGTTTTGATGCTACCCAAAAATATAAAAATCAAATATATTAGTTAGAACTTTTCAATTAAAAATGAGATTATTTAATTCGTTTTAAACTTTACCTTGTGGTTGACTAGGTGCAATTCCCCCAACTGCTTTATACTTAATAGGTTTTTCTTTGAAAGTATCACAAGGAAATTTCTGCCATGAAACTTGCCACAGTTCCTCTTGTTTATTCCAAGGTCGCTCATATAATAAAGTACCAGTATAATGCCAAATTTTAAATCTGAAATTCAGGAAAACCCATCAGATTAATTAGTTATTATAGTGGTAATCAATCACAATGTTAATAATTGAAAAAAGAATTAACTTAAAAATTTTTTTTTAAATGCCTAAAATTCAAATTGTACTTAAAAAAGCTCTTACTCAAATACAAATTTGTGTAAGAGTTTTTTTAAGAAGAAATTTGAAAGAGAAAAAATTTGAAGTCTTACTTGATATAATATTAAATTCCTCCAAATTATATAAAATAAGCATTGGTTTATCACCAGATAAATCAAGTTTGATTTATTCAACAAAGTTTTCAATTATTTTTAATTATTAAGGTTTTCCTTTCTATCTGTCTTTCTTTTCAAAACATTATGATGAAACAGAAAATATTGAAGGCAAGTTATCATTGACTCTATTTTGATCATACATTCGAGTTGATAGTAATACAAAATAAATTGATTGAAAAACAGTTTGAAGCCTTGTCTTCTATTGAGTTAAGTCAGAATTCATTAGAGACAAGTTTGGGCTTACTTTACTCATTACTTTGGTTGACAGCTTGAGTAATAGATATAACATTTGATTTTATATCTTAAATAAGTAAATATAAAATGATTACTCTTTCTCATCAAATATTACAGGAATAGATGGATTATAAGATTTGGTACTCAAGAGATAAATTTCATTTAAGAAATATAATAAAATGTAAATTCTCTAATAAAATTAAGCACTTAATAATTATGTCTTTTTTGAATTTCAGTTTTGAGTTATGTGCCTACTAGAGTAAGTACAAAAATAATTTTAATTTTTTTACTATCTCTTCTCAACACTATGTAGATGATATTAAATATTAAGCAATATATATAGCAACTACTTTAACAGTAGTCGTGCTTTTATAAATGAAATGAGTCCTTCTCTTGATGAATACTGTTTAAAGTAGGAGTTATTGGTGTGAATTTTTTCTGAGTTACATTTACAGCAGTTTTTTAATGTATTATTTCAAGTAATTTGAAAATAACTCTCAGGAGTTTCCTCTTTGCTTGTTTGATTATTTTTGAATATTTGAATTCTAAATTCTGTAAAGTTTATAAAATAACTTCAAAACTTCTGATGTTTTAATAAAACTTTCCCAACGTTTATATGATCAACTACATTCTCTATAACTTGAATTACAAATACCTCTAATTATATTTTGAACGTTTCTAGTAAATCAACTCTTTTTAGTTTTTATTTGAAAAAGTTTGATAAATCATTCAATATATGCTCTAACTGCAAATTTCTTAGTCTAAAACTTACTAATTACAAGAATCTATACTTAATGAAAAGACTACTTCTCTAGAGGAATATTCTTAATAATATTGAGTTTCCTTTTTTTAATGCTTCTTTGAAATAATGGACTTAATGTTTGAGATATCAATTACAGATATTGATAAGGTCTAAAAATTGACTAAATTCAACTCACTCCAAGACTACCATTAAATAGAGATATTGAGATTTAAGAATTTCATTACATACAAAGCATATTAAATAATTTACTATGAGTAGAGATTTTTTTCTTCAATTCATTCTATGACAAATTTGATATGATGGAATTCTTCTATAAATTAAATAGAATTGATTTTTAAAATACCTGAGTTGTTTTTGAGCTAGTGATCAATACCTAAGAAGTAATAATTCAAAGTGTTTATTAAACTAAATATATTCTTTAAATTCTAAATATATTCACATTGAGTATGAAGTTGGAGAACAAATATTGGGTATTGAGAACTGAAGCTAGGTCTAATAATTGAGTCAAATTATCGACTAAATTATTGTGAGATTCATTCTTTTCTGATTTCTAAGTGAAATAAGATACATATAAGATATATAAGAATTTTGATGTTAAAAGGGGTCTGTACTTATAAACTACAATGTAATAACTTTGCTGATTTTACCATCTAAAAACAATTGAAGATTAAGTAATAAATTACCAAAAATCAAGAATTAGATACTCAAAAATCTTAAAAGCTAACATATTAAATGTGGAAGAAAACCTGGAAAAAAAAGAAAAGACCATGAGTTATTGAAAGGGGAAAAGAAGAGTAGTGCATCATAGCTTATCTATTCATACACATATATTGTGTAAAGAATAAATATACATCAACTTCCAGAACTGAGAATTGGAGTTTCATTTTATTTATTTTTTTTATAAATCCTTTAAATTTTAAAACTGATTATTTTCTACAATAATTAATATAATTTCATGCATGGTTAATTGTAATTCTGTTGCTACCAAGTAAATTTAAGCTGAACTATGTATATTCTTTTACAAGACAATAACTATACTTTATTTTTAAAAATAAATTATTTAAAAAAACTTTAAATTGTGTATGTTTAAAAATAAATTATTATTAAGAAATAAATTTAAACAAATATTTCTTGAACTCAGTAGTTTAAAAATCACGTTTTTCAGAAAATGTTTAAATAAATCCAAATATTATATAATAATAAAAGATATATATTAATATTATTAGTTACATATCAACATTAAAATAATTTCATTAATAAATTTCTTTCGTTATATATTATTAAAATATTTTAATTAAATATTGATAAAAAATCACAATTAATATTAAATACTAACCCATTACTCATTCGTAATCTTGGTGCTGTAGTAGCGGTCATGTAATGTTCACCATCTGGTGACCATTCTAATAATGTAACATCAGGTGCACTTGATGTTGCAATTACCTTTTTATTCACAGTATCCCATAATTCAACATCTCCTCTCAAATTTCCAAAACCAGTCAAAATCACAAGTGCACAGTGGTTAAGGTAAATTTAAAAGCAATTGAATTAATTTGGAAATATTATAATTTATCATTGATAAGTTATATTTTTATATTAAAAAGGATATTGTTGCCATGAGGATTGTAATAAATTGCATTACGATGTTTAGTACCAAATTCAAACACTGCCTCACATTTCAGATTGTACAGCGTTGCTTTTGAAGGCATAAGACCATAAATAACTATGAATTCAGACGACTTAGGAGACCACTGTACTGCATGAATTGGACCTTCTTTACCTAGAAATTTTTATCACAAATGATAAAATATATAAAAATTTATAAAGATTTTTAAAATTAAAAAAGATCTCTCTTACTTAATGTAACAAGTGCAGTTCGACCTTTTGTATCAAGATAATGTAAAGTTTGCTTTCCATAATAGGAGGCACCTGTATTATCAACTTCTGTACTAGCTAATAATAAAACACTGGTTCCTTGATTATTCCAATAAAAATCAACTCGGTCATCCTGTTGTACAAATATTTCTATTTAATATAAAATTATGTTACTATACAAAATAAATAGTATATTAAAAAAATTACTTGAAAAAAGCTTTTATTTGCTACTGGTTGACTTGCTTGAAATTTTGGATATTGAAATAATCTACCAAAAGAAGGTTGTCCTGATTTTCCTAAAAAATTATTATAAATATTAAATGATTTTATATAAACAATATAAATTATTATAAATATATAAGCCTACCAGGCATATAACAAACAATATGATATGGAGCAGCACTAGGAGCTATACTAAACTTAGCAACTTTGGCTACATTTATCCTATGTAAAATGACGTCAAAATTGGATTCCTCATATAACACAACATCATTATTAACTAACAGACCACAAATTTTTTCATCAGTTGACCATTGTGGTTCCCTTAATATAATTAATATAATTAAGAATATTATTTTTTAAATTATTCAATTATATATATTATATAAAAATATGTATATTACAATTAAATAGAAATTAAAATATTACCAATCAATTTGTTTTTTGTGAACAAAACTTTTTATTAGATTTCCATTTTTAGGATTCCAAAAATGAAGATTGGGACCACCTTGAGGATTTGATGGAGTTACTGTAAACATATGTTTTTATTTATTAGCATTACAAACAATAATGTAATAAATTATTATATCTTTTTCCTTACTCATATAATGTTCCAATGTCATAAGATAAGTATCTTTAGGTGAAAATTTGATTGAATGAACTTTAGGTTTATTGATTTCAGCAAGAACTTGCCACGTCTCGCATAAAACAACTTTAACTGAGATTCCATTGACCCATGAGAAGTAGCGTCCTGAAGGGCTAAAAGCCATTGACTTACATACCTTACTGTCATCTTTAGGAAATGATGAAACTGGTTCATAAGTAGGTGGGCCCTGTGTAACACTTACACCAGTTGAACCTCTTACTATAAAAAAAAATTATTTTATATTATTCATTTTGAGAAAACAAATATTAATATTTATAATGAAAAAAAATAAACCATCATTACTTATATATAAATGTATGCATACATGTATACATTTATGAACATGTATATATATATGTATATATGTATATATACATATATACATAAATACATACATACAAATATACATATATAAGTGTTAATTTAATATTATATAAATATTTTTGTAAAATAGAATATATACTGAACATTAAGGCTAATTTTTTTTGAAATTTGTATTTTAATATTAAAATAAAAATAATTTCTTAAATTACTATTTTATATACACAATTAACTAAAATATACAATTTTACTGTTGATACTTATATAAATATATAATTTATCATTTATTATCAATTCGTATTAGTCATGATTAATATTTTTACAATTAGTGTATGTCGAAGATATAAAATCAAGAAAAATCGAAATTACTATGATAATACAAATGATTTATAAATAACAAAACTTTCATTACTTTAATTAAAACATCTGTTATAAAATATAACAAATTAGGTAACATATTATAAAAAAAATAATGAAAATTGCTTACTGGCAACGCAGGGGACGTTTAACGCCATTTTATTCTCTGCAGTTGCCATGTGGTATGTTTTATGTATCGATAAGAATCGAATATGACTCCATGTAAGTCGACTTGTATCGATACAACCTATTATCTGACCCCAGTATATAGGTGATTAGATTGCCCTTGCTTTGTTAAAATTGCACCCTGGAGTTAAACACTGCGACCTGGAGGCTTTCAAACATACTAAATCCATGCCAAACTAAGCTCCAAGAAGAAAAGAAAAACCACCCGGCGTCTTCTTACGAACCTTAATCTCTATTCTTTACCAAAAACTTTTGAATTTCTAAAAAAAAAATACGAATATCTTCAATTGCACCCTCCGAAAATATTTTATCTTTTAATGACACCCTCAATTTTGAAAACTCGATACCTCGTTGAATACACAATATATTAATTTCATTTCTTGTTTAAAAAACTACATCTCCCAAATTTCAATAAAACAATTAGTTATATATTTATATCTTGTTTTGTTTCATTTTTAAAAATTTGTATTATCCTGAACCTTTATTTGCAATAATTGATTTTACAGATCTAAAGAATTACCCTTTTTAGAGGATCCAATTTACTATTCACCCTCCTGTGTTTTTTTCCGAAATTCGTCAGTTCGAAGGCTGGCGTAAGGGTAATTTTTCTGTAAATATTAACACACAGCATTCGAATAAATTGAAATTAGTATATTAACAAAAAATTCAGATACTGTTCATGTATTACTTTATGATTCATTAATAAAGTCACACCTGTTTATTTATATATCAATAACAATTTGTATGAAAAATATTGTTAAATTAACACATCGTTTGAATTATTTTTCAAAAGTTACATATTTTATACGTTAATAGATTAGAAAATAAAAAAAAATGATCCAATTGTAATATTTATTAAGTTTAGTATTAATTATGCTTCATGAATAATTATAAATGGCATGAGTTGATCCACATGAGTTCGTAATATTTTTTCACATGAATACATAGGTTTTATACATTTATATTTGGAAAAAATAATTTAATACGGCCAATCGTCGCTTAGTTTTTTTGCACAAAAGAGATACTAGAGAGAACAGAGATTAAGTATCATTCCATTGTATGGAGAAGATGCGCAAGCGCAGAAAATGTGTGCACATGTATAAAATTTATCTGTAACAAATGTTCACAAATGAAGGATGCATCATTAATTTTATCTTCGAAACAGAATCCAAATTACGAAACTACTTCTGACGTGGAGAAAATTAAAACAACCAATTTATTTATACTTAAAATAATTAATTAATACCTTAATCTCTGTTGTGCGATTGATACTCTTGCCACCTTTTGACACTAATGCAAACTAAATTATTGTAAAGTAACTCCATCTATGTAGAGCAAAGGGATCATCAGATTCCTAACTTATCAGCTTGTGGCTTATGACATTATCTACAAAGGTTAGGAAAGAGAAAACAATACACATAACATCAAACATTTGACTTTTTCTACAAAACAAAATATTGCTGAATGAAATTTGTTGATTATCTTGATTGTAATAATCGTAGTTGAAGAATTCAATAAAACGTCATTTGATAGTGATTTGTTTTTCCCGCGCCATTTATGCATGATTTATTCGTATGCATAGTTGTCAAAACGGGAGCTTATAAAAATATAATTTATTATTAAACTTGTTTAATTGTATACGTTATCAGAATATGATTATAAACAATAAGTGAAATGTAATCAAGGAATCCTACATTTTTAATCAAATTCAATATTATAATAGAAAATCATATTTTTAAGTTTTTTCGTAAAACTGAAAACATCACTTGCGCAGCGCGCTTTTTATATTTCTTAGATTTACTTTTCTTAGAAATAATTTTATATTAATATTCTTTGAATAAAGAAAAATAATGAAATAATAAAGTAGAGTAGAATTCAACATTTAAATAATATCTATAAATTTCAACACAATGAGCTATTTTGTAAAAGAAATGGGCTAAGAAGTTTGATGTTTTGAAAATTTGAACTCTAGTGCAATATAAAGCAATAAATTTTTTTCTATATAATATTATAATTAATTATTTATACGTTAGATTTATTTTAAATAAAACAAGTTAAAATGGAAACATATGCTACTCCAAAACGTGAAAATAATGGTAATTATAATTTATTTTTAATAAATATTGCTAATACTATATACAAACTTTGTTAGTATATTAACAAAAAAAATTGTACCTCAAATAGCAGTTTATAATAATTTTTTCAAATTTAATTTATATTTCATGTATTTCTTAATTTATTTGTAGAGCTTGAAGTAACTGGTGTATCACGCAGTGGTCGTGTACGCAAAAAGTCATCGAAACTTATGGATTTCGAATCTCCAAATAATATAATTGAAAATAAAACTAAAAAGCCAAAGTTACATATACCACAAGATCAGACTAAAAAGAAAAAAATAATAGAATCTCAACAAGTTCATTCACCAAATGCTCAAGTAACACATACTATTCACGTTGCTCAAATACATCAACCACCATTAAATAAAATTACTATTATTCCACCAAAAAAAAGTCCTAAAATACCGCCATTGTTAATTCAAAAGAAAAAAAAAGTAGAATCAAGTTCAGATTATGAAACTCAATCACAATCAACAAATTCAGAATCCGATGATGACGATGATGACAAAAAGTTACACATAGCTGAATTTACTAGCAACAATAAAAGTTTGGATACTTTAGAATCAGTTGAAGATGAAATTATAACTCCTAAAAAAAAATTGCCGTTATCTAAAAAGCTTAAAAATAAAATTGTTGTACCTAAAATGGAAATAAAATCAAAAATTAAAACAAATGTTACACCAAAACCAGTATGTATTTACATATAAAATATAAACATTGAGTTTGTTAATTATAATCATGTAATTTGAAATTGTTTTAGAAAACAAGATATACTGCATATATGTTATGGTCTAAGGAAATGAGACAAGAATTATTAAAAGAATGTCCAAATATGGGTAACTTATTTATTTTTATACTGAATGAATAAATGATCATTTAAATATGTATAATTTGAAATATATAAACAACTATCTTTTAATTTGCAGAATATTCATATTTGTAAAATTTCTTTATGTTTGTTAAATAAGTGGATTATGTAAAAAATTTATATTGATATAAAATTTATAATTGTAGATTTTACAGCAATTTCAAAAAAATTAGGAGAATTATGGGCAACAGTTCCCAATATGGAAAAGTATAATTGGAGTAATCGTGCAAAACGCCTTGCTGAAAAAAACCAAATAACACCTCCAAAGAAATTTGTTACTAAAGATAGTACGTATTACTTTGTATTAAATAGTTGTATTGCTATTTTTAGTATTTTTGTCTAATTAAATTATTTTATTAATAAATAATTAATGCATGAACTATTATTGTATAGATCAAACAAAATCATTGCCATCTGATTCACCAAAAAGAAAAGTGGAAAATGTTAAATTATCCGATTCAAAAAAAGCAATGCAGTCTCCATCTCCGCAAACTGGAAAAGATTCAACACGAGATCCAACAAAGGAAATGAATATTTTTAGAACTATTGAACTTCAACCTATTGATGTTGCTGCCTATTTAAAGTTACTGGGTGAAAGTTTAACACTCATTGGTGAAAGATTGAAGGAGCATAATGGACAAATAACTGTTTCTGGAAGTTTATCAGTGCTATTAGATTCATTGCTGTGTGCTCTTGGTAGCTTAATTTGCCTTACACAACAAGTTCCTGTCATTGGAAATCGAAATTCCATTTCTTTATCAAAAACTTTAGAAAATATAGCCTACATAATGCCTGGCTTATAGAAATTGATTTTTTAAAAATTTTATATTTCTTACTAATATTTAATGTAAATTTTTTTTAAATATAATTTTGTTATTTAATCCTTTATATATCCAAATTACTTTTGATAATAAAGTCTATACATTATTGTATACTATTCATTAATAAAGAATATTCATATTACACATATGAAGCAAATTTTAAATCAAATAAAATTTTTATTTAATTTCCACTTAAAAAAATAATGGACATTCAACAATTCCAAATTAAAAACAATCTTTACACATAAATTATTTCATTAAAAAATAAAAATGCATCTGTAACATTTACTTTTATACGAGAGTAAAATAGTAGGATTAAATATTAACTATCAATATTTTTACAATATGATAAACTTTAAATACCATAAGTATTGTAAAATACTTTATTAATACATTGCTTAAATTAGCTTAAATTAATAGAAACTGTTACAACGGATTGACTTCAATGTATGGTTATTTTCATTATCTTTGTAAATATTAAATTCCATTTTTTGCATTGAATTTATTTGAATTTATTTGAATTTTAATTGAAATTAAATTATTTAAAGTTATTCTGATTAATTAACCAATAAAAAACATTGATTGATAACATAAAAAAGTAAAATTTTGCATGCTGTATCAGCCAAAACATTTAATTGAAAACTTTTTATTTCCAAGTAAATATTGAAGTAGATTGCACAAATAGCATTTTAAAACTGTTATAAATTATTAAAAAAAAAAGAAATTAAAATAGAAATAAATATTCTTACGCGATGCTCATTTCTAGAAGAAATATTGATCTTAAATGCGAGTAACTTTTAATGTATATTATCTATTAACACAAAGAGCAGAGTGGGAAAGGTAGGAGGGGTGGGGTGGAGGGAGGGGGACACGAGTAATTGGTAGCAATTGGTCGATGGAATCAGCTGCTCGCTCGAATCTGATGTGCACAGACCTTGCTTGAAAGATTAGTAAACAAAGAAATAATACGTACCTCCACTAGCTATTAATATTTACTGACGTGTACTTTTCATTAATTTTTGTTAATTGAGCATTTCGGATTGTTATCTCGTGAACGAATACGTCTTGTAATATTAATGTGCGACTCTTCGTTCATTGCCATATTATATATGCATAGGAAAGTTTTTAATTCGTTAACCCAGCTTCGACTCAATCCACTTTGACGGACCTTTTTTCCCCAAGGACGCAAAAAAAAAAACATCATTGACGAGGATGGGTGTCGTATTCGTCGAGCACATGGGTGGCATTCGTTTGTTTTCGTGCCTGCACTGTGACACAAACCTCACCAACAGGAACCAACTGATCAGCACCCGTTTCACGGGAGGTTCTGGAAGAGCTTTCCTCTTTCATAAAGTTGTTAATGTTAAATATAGGTGAGAAGTTTTATCATTTCCTCATTTGATTAATAAAATTACGCAATATTGACAGCTTATAAGATTACTCGAGCATATTATTGTTATCTAGTGTCAGTCACATTCAGTGATTAAAAAGGTCTAAATATTTTCAAATTATAATGAACATATTTTTGAACTTTGTATCACTTTTTACAAAATTTTAAATATATTTATAAAATATATTCTGTATTATTAATAAAGAATTAGTTGCTGTTATTTTTAATTTATTTATGTAGTATATGTTGCTTTAAACACTTGTTATCAAAATAAATACTTATTTCCATAACAATTACTTTATTTCTTATTGCTATTTTTTTTTTTATAAATTTTGCATAATTTTTGCTATGTATTTATTGACATAGCGAAATGTATATATTAATTCTAATCAAAGAAAGTTTAATTGAAAAGTCAAAATAAAAATAAATACATATAATAATTATATTTTAAAATCAGCATGCACAATACAAATTCCAACTATAAAACTTTAAAATTTTTATACTAAATAAAATAAATAATGTACATATGTGTTGTAAAAGTGATATATATTATAAGGTTAAATTAATTAATTAATGCTTGTTAAAATTTTCAGTGAAATACAAGATAGAGTAATGTTAACAGGTCGCCATATAGTTCGTGATGTGAACTGTAAAAACTGCAATACAAAATTGGGATGGATGTATGAATATGCTCATGAAAGAAACCAAGAGTACAAAGAGGGCAAAATTATTTTGGAGAGAGCACTTATTACAGAAAGCGATGGCATAGATGAAACTATTTAATTTGTAGAAATTTTAATGCAACAAAAACATACATTAATAATCAAAATAATAGCAAAACAATAACAAAACATTATACTTTATTACAATAATTGTAAAATTATATGTCCAAACACATTTATACACAGCATGCATGTATATATAATATATCTATAATTATATATATATACAAATTCATACTATTTTCAGTTATAAAAACATGTACAAAAGCTTTTGATTTTTGTAGATATATAAAAAAAAGTATGCTTATTACTAAAAATATAAGACTGTTAATAATATGCTTTAAATAGTTTAAAAATGTAATTATTATGATAAATAATTTCATGTCTAAAATACTGATATATATATATACATATATATTTTATTTATCTAATATAACTTTAATATTGTTAGTAAATTATTGAATAACTGAATAGCTGAATCAAATAATAATAATAATAATAATAATTAAGCTTATAATTATATAATGGTTTTCATTCAAGATACACAAATTATAATTTTTGAAATTATTTAATGTTTTCTCAGGGAGTAAACTAAATGTAAAAACAATTGTAAATACTTAAAATAAATGTCAAATTTTTTGTCTCAAACATATTTTATTATATTTATTTATGCATTATATTATACTTCACAATTTTGCAATTCAAAATATTTTTTTTTATGTTTATTTTAAGTATAAAATTATCAATTGATTATTGTGTAGGCTCTTAAAAGTTAATTTATGTAATCTTTTTTATTACTAAAATAATAAGCACACAAAAATGAAATATATCAGTATAGTTTCATATACATTCCTATAATAGTTATTTAAACATTAAATAAAATATTTTTTTTACAAAATAACTATTTTTAATTTAATTTTAATTAAGGATTATTACATTATAATATCAAATAATAAATGTATAAAATCTCATGATTTGTTGATAATTATTTATAAAACCTTTATTAATTAAATAAATATTTATATATTACAATGTTTTAAATGATTTTTCTAGTATTTTAACTTTATTAAATAAAAATAATGAAAGTGCACATTATATTATAAAAAGTTAAATAATTAAATTTAAAATCAGATTTTGTTAATAACCAAAAAATTAATCCACACTTAAAATTATGGTAGGCAATAAATGATACGACTGTTTTACATAAAAATAATTAGTACATGCTGATCTTTGAAGATCAAACAGGTTGCATTTAGTATATGTCAATTAAAAAATCAAATAGTTGCAAAATAATTTGTGCCAAAGGAAAAAATAATTCAAATTATATTAATTATAATAAATTATAATTATTTTTAAAAACTTTGATCTATAAAATTACACATGCAAATAATAAAAATAAGGGATAAATAATTTGAGTCAATTTAAAAATGAAGGAATGATTTAATTATCAGTCACATAATAAAAATATTGTGTTTTTTCCATCATAAGGCAGTAGAATTGTGCATTTGTATAAATTAGCTGCTAAAATTCGTTTCCCTTTATATACTTTTAATGTAAACACGCACGTCTGTTAAAATTATATTCGAGTATCAAAATTCATCACAAAATTTGTATAAATAAAATTTTTACATTATATATTTTCAATTATCATCGTTAAATCCATTTACACCATTTTTATCAACAGTTAAAGAAATTGATTTATTATGATCTATTCCTAAGGTCATTTTTAATAATTTTAATATACCTTTTTTTTCTGTATTTTCATTTTCTGAAAAACCAAAAATATAAAATTTAAGTAAAATCAAAAATAATTGTTTAAGCATTAAAAAAAGAAAAATATATTACCTTCGTTACCGGTAAGTTTTTGTTCAAGTTTTAATTTATCTTGAGCTACTTTATAGATTCCTTCTTCTATGGAATCTTTACAAATTAATCGAATTATTCTAACGGACCTATAATTCATTAAAGCAAATACATTAATGATATACAATTAATTTAATAAAATAAAATAGTAAAATGATATTATCTTTACTTTTTTTGTCCAACTCGATGACAACGATCTTCCGCTTGTTTGTCATTATAAGGATTAAAATCGATATCGTGAATAATGACAGTGTCAGCAGAAGTTAAATTAATACCTAATCCACCTGCTCTTGTAGATAATAAAAAAACAAATATATCAACGTCTTTAGTGAATTCATCTATTAAGTCTTGTCTCTCTATAACTGGAGTTTGACCATCCAATCTGAAATTATAATATCGAATTTATAGATGAAAATTAAAGTTATAAATAAAATTTTTAACTCTTACATAAATAATTAAACATTGTACATACCGAAGATATCTATGGCTTCTAATAGTTAAATATTCTTCTAAAATATCTAAAACCATTGTAAATTGACTAAATATTAATACTCGATGACCTTGACTTTTTAACTCAGGTAGTAGTTCATCTAATTTTTTTAATTTTCCAGATTCAGGTATTAAATCTAAAGGTAATCCAAACCCAGCCAAGCTTTTATATGTTCGTGAAAGCTGATAAATTTGATAATCAGACATCCATGACAATTCTTCAAATGTATATTGAGCATTTTTCTGTTTCCAAGAAGATTCACCAATTAATCTTTTAGAAATAGTCTGAAAAGAAAAAATAATTCGTTTTAATTTAAAGTCATTTAATTAAAAAAATATTAAGTTATGAATACAAACTTGTAATTTATCTTTTCCATAATATTTTTGAAGAAGAAGTGGATGATTGGCAAGCTTTCGCAATTGCATCATCATTCCAATACCATTAACTTCATCATTTTCATCAGCTTCAGCAGAAAATTCAGCAATTAAACTACTATACATATCTTTTTGATCTTGAATCATTGAACACATTATTATCTCAGTAGTTTTTTGTGGTAAATCTTTTAATACTTCTGCTTTGAGACGACGTAAAACAAAAGGCTTCATAATTTGTTTTGCATTCTGAACTTGTTGTTCTTCAAAAAGTGGCTTATCTTCACTGGATTTGTTTGCAGCTATTTTCTAATATAAATAAATGAAAAATTATGAACATTTAATATAAAAAAAATAATAAAATAAAAAACAAAACTAAATAGACTCACAGGATTTTTAGAAAAAAGACTTTTTAAATCACTTTGTTTTCCAGCAAACATAGATGGCATTACAAATATAAGCAAAGACATTAATTCTAATAAATTATTTTGTAACGGGGTACCAGTAAGAAGAATTCGATGTTGAGACTAAAAATTAATTAAAGTATATTATAATTTATTGATAAATTTAGTAAATATATGTATGTATTTTAACACTAACATTTATCTTAATTAGATTTTCATATCTTAATGTACTCATATTTTTTAACATGTGTGCCTCATCAAACACAACATATTTTATAGGTAAAACGCGAAATAATCGTCGTTCCTCTGGTGTAGCACTGATAAGATTGTATGTAGTCAAAATGACATCAATATCTTCTAAATCACTTTTCCGCCATGCATATCTCATTTGTCTTCGTTCTTCTTGCGAGCCATAATATTTAGTTACTTTAAGATTTGGAGACCAACGCTCAAATTCATTCATCCAATTTTCTAAAGAAATATATATAGAATAAAATGCTGATTTATACTGAAAAATTTATACTGTGATACAATACATACCTATAGTTGAACTAGGTACAATAATTAAGTGGGGACCATCTTTTTCATCAATTAGACCTGATTCATCAAGATAGGTAAGAAAAGCAATGACCTGCACTGTTTTTCCTAATCCCATCTCATCAGCTAAAATACCATTTACATTTTGTGCATGCAATACAGCTAGCCAATTTAATCCAACCATCTGATATGGTGCTAATGTTAATTCTGAACTTAGACCTTTTGGTTGTTCTTTTATAGTTGCTGAACCAGCAGATATTGCTTTTTCCATATTTACTGATAAACGAAGACATTTGTCCATAAGGTTACCAACTACATTTCTTGTTTGTATCAAATTCTAAAAATGTAAAATTGGTAAACCAATCTTTTCTTTTGAAAAGTAAAAATATTAAATTATAATAAATATTAATTTAAAAATACTCAAAAATCAATACAAATATTTGTATAATGCTAGCATTACATGTATAATGTTACAATTGCACACATCTTAAAATTATTACATATCGATTGATGGGTATTATTATAATAATTCAATTTATGATTTTATAACTATTTAAAATTACTAGTTGAAATATACCTGAGCTGCATTCAAAAGTTCTGTATCTAAAAATTTTATAGTTTGAAACTTTTCAACCAAGTTTTTCCAATCATCAAAAGGTCGAGCTGCAATTATTGCATTAACTTTTTTTTGTGAACAGTTATTCATTAATAATAATTCTGTAGGTAATGCATCCTGCATAAAATCGAATACTGCTTTCTTATCAACATCTAAATCATTTGATATTTCTATATCACTGTCTTCATCACTAGGATAAACATATTGCAAAAATGTTAGGTTACAGTAAAAAATAAATACAATAATTTTATTCACCTGTCAAAGACTTTATTTCTACTCTTACTATAAGATGCCTCTTCATCTGAACCATCTTCATCATTATATTTCTTGCGTTTATGCTTTTTAGATTTTTTGGTTTTTAATGATCTTTTAAGATTTTTTTCTAGTTTATTTTTAGCTAGATTAATATCCCAATTCACTTTGTGAAGTATTTCTTCAATATACTGTAAGAAAGTACAAATATTTGTTTAAGTTTTGATTTTTAAAAAAAAAAAAAAAAAAATTAAGATATATATCAATGAACACACAATATTTTCATAATCCGGATATAAGTTGGTCAGGTACGTGAGTAGATCTTTTTTTTCCTTATGTTCAAAGTTTTCTTCAGAATCAGAAGCTGATTCCTTGATTGGTTTCTCTCCATCACTGTCACTATCTTCAATTCTTTTAACACACTTTCGACGTACTTCTGAAGAGCTGAAATTGCTGTCCTCATCAGCTTTAAAAATAAAATAAGCAATCATAAAATAGCGTGTAATGCTAATTCTAGTTTTACTTGTAATAAAATGCAATTTAAACAACTTGATAAAAGATGATTCTTGAACAATATTGGCTTTGTTTTACTTTTCATTTTCTTTTTAAATTTGACCATGCATCTCCTCTGGCTAATTCCTCAAATTAAGATAAAAAATAGCAAATCAAAAAATATTCTATTTATATCGATAGCCATTCGATTTGAGAAGAAAGAAAAATAGCAAAAAAACAAAAAAAAAAAGAAAAAGAGGGGGGAAAAGAAATCAAAGTGGTATTGCAAAGATAGGAAATCGTCGATCGGTAGTTACGTAGGTCATTTTATTGGCAATTGCCAGAGCACCAGCAATCTCCGTCATGTGAATAAAGTGCGCTCTTACATACATGTAAACATTTTCCTCACTGGCTTTTTCTGAAAGCGAAATCTCCGCAAATCCTCGAGAAGACTGGGACAGTTCGTGTCCGCTTTTGGCGAATTCGAATCGGACATGACATTTAACCAGCGGTAAAATAAGTACAGCGACGCTATCAGGAACTCCAGAGCCACATCTTCTTGAGGAAAACGAAGACGTGAAACCTCGAGGAAAAGAAAGCAGAGACGCGAGCGAATTGACTCTCGCGCAGCTCCTTCCAGCAGCTAACTGTTTTTGCGATTATTTATTATGAATGCGCGGGAGAGACCGAGCAATTGTTGAAGCTGCTGCCGTGCACACTGGAAGGGAGAGCGGGTGGGGGTCGGGGTCGCTCGGACATGCAGCGATCTGGATTTCCTACTACCACTTCGGCACTAAAAAAGCAGCTGCTCGTTGTAAGGTTGCAAGGTTTCGGGGCGCACGCACACACGCGCGCACACCTAGGCTCATCGATACGACTCCACTCCTCCAATTCCATCCGACTGGCTAATTCTCCCTGGCAATTACATAAACCTCCCAACTGAAACGCGTACTCGCGGATTATCATCATCGTCATCATAATCATCATCATCATCATCTGTTCTCCGCAGCTAATGAGCCCATTTGTCATTGTCATACTGCGTCTGCTTAGTCTTTTTGAGCTTTATAGCATTTTTAGTATCGACAGTCTCGCAAAATTTTTATCAATTGTTAAATTCAGTTACCATTGCTATCCTACTTTACATTGACGTGAACCAATTGTTGTACAGTGAATGTTTTGAGAAATTTTATCATCATTGCATTATGAAATTCACATTACGATTTTTTTTTTTTTTTTTCTTTCTTTCTTTCTTTTATATATTATTATTATATATAAAATCATTGTCCGTTGCTAGAAAAATAAACTGGATAAATCTTTGTACTCGTTAAAAAAAATTTAATATTCATTTTAATGTTAATATCATGCTAATTATACTATCTTCAATACTATTTCAGTATTATAAACGTGTCGATATAAAGTTACCTGTGCGATTCCGATGTATACACACGTGGACACGTACTGATATTTGATATTAAACAAATTAAAGAGTACAAGAAAATTATACATTAAATAATAAAGATAAAAAGTACTTTTATAATTTCATGTCCGTTTGTTAATTAATTTATACGTAAACGACCTGTTGGCATTGTAATATCACTGTAAAATATTTACAAAATATAAATTTAAATTGCTCAAAATACTGCTCACGATTTTGGAACTGAATTTTTTAAGTAAAAATTTCACATAGTAAATATGAACAATTGTGCTATGTGTGATAAGTCAATTTTTTTTCTTTAAAAATTGAGATTTCATCAAATATTCATACTCAATAAATGTACATTTAAAAAATTAATTTTGTAAATATTTTTTAATATTTAACGTACGCATTTTCGGAATATTTTAATTTATTCCTTATAAGAGTTAACATATGTTTATAATTTTAATTATTTCAAGTCTTTTTAAAAAATTGTCAATAAATCTCTCTTTTTTCGATGTAATGTTAAACTACAACTTTAATTGTTTAGTTTACAAAAGAAAAATATTATTTATTTATATAATATATATACTTAATTTATAAAAACTGATCAGATTATAATTTACGATAAAATTATTTAAAATAATTATTTGAATAAATGAAGCTAATCAGCCCTGGAACACAAATAAATATATTTTGCAGACTCAGAGAAATTTCATAATATAACTCAAAGTAATAATGGTAAAGGAAAAAAAAAAATTTAAATACATAATTATTTTGCTTTGCTTTATTAAATGTTTTTTAAAATGTTCATAAATATTACAAATTTGGGCGTACGTACTGTTGAGATCATAAATATTAAAACTTGAGAATATTATAATAAATAATAATCCTACGGAAAAAAGGTACACTGACTGTGTTATAAATAATCAATTATTTTTAATATTCATCTTTTTGCACAGGCAAAATTAAACTAAAGCTAAAAACATAAATAAATGCGATAATATATAAAAAAAAAAATTAAAATAAAAAGAAGTAATACTATATTCTATTCCATTTTCAAGGATATAAATACTACAACTTGGAATGACATCAGCATTTTAGATAAAGAAAGAAACTAATAAAACATAATAATTTTAGAAATATTTTATATACAAATAGAATAAAAATACTATAACGAAGGACAATTATTTGAATAATCAGGACAAATATTCGATGAGTAGAATGGCTGATCAGTAATGTAACAATATGATAATAATAATTTATCTAATTTGAAGTAAAGTAATTTAATAACTGATACACGAAATCCATATTGAGTTACTGATGAATTATTACAATGTTTTTATCTCTTTTTAATAAAATTTTAAACGTTTTCATTTTATGAATTTGAACATTTATACGATAAAGACTATTACGGCAGAAAATTTCTTCTTTTTTTTTCTATTTGCAAATTTTTGATTTGTTAGATTCTAATATGAGAAACAATCTAATAAGTAATTAATGTTTATCTAAACGAATGAATACTTTTGGGATGAATTTTAGATTCCCATAGTTCGGAATGTGATTAGGTTCATAAAGTTGAAAAACTGCAGTTTCTTAAATTTTGGAGAACTAAATTTTTTTTTTTACAATTAACCTAAAACTGATTCTCATTTTAAATATATATAGTTGTATATATTATCATAATCCATTTAATATTCATCAATTAAATTATAGTGTATTTTTTATATCATATTCGATTAAATATGTAACATTTTTCCATTATTTTCTATATTTTATTTTCTGTGGACACTAATGAAATAATATCTTCATTAAAAAAATATAATTAAGTAGATAGATGAAATTTATGAACTTTGCAATGGTATCAAATGGGTAGGAAAATAAATTAGCATGTCTTTTATTTTCATTGTTTATATTATTATATCATTTTTTTTTTTTTTTATAAATCAAGGTTGAATTCGACATAAATTTTAAATGCAAATACAACTTCTTAATTCTAACGTTTATATTTAAAGTTTTTATTTACTTTTTGTAAATCACATTAAAACTGATCCATTCAACTAATATTTGCATTACAAAAAAGTTAAAATTTAGTACAGGTATTTTTATTTGTATCGTATATATGTGTTCTATACAGAATGGACGGTCATGATATAAAAAAAAAAAAAAACCAGTATATAAGATAAACGAATACACTTTCATCTATTTATTATTATTTTTTTTTTTAATTATTTTGAATGGATGTTTCAAATGCTTAAAATGTAATTACCTACTATTTGTATAGAAAATTTTTGTTTAACGTCATACACGCAAAGATAATGACTGAGGGAGCCACTGGAATGTTGAACGCTACATAAATTTAAACCCTCCTTCTTTCCTTTTTGAATATTAATAAAATAATTTATTATTTAAATTAACATCTGAAATTTTTTGGTGCAAAAGTTTTACACGGACAGTTAAAAATAATGTCTAAATGAAGGAAAAAGGCAGGTGATGCATTTTCCCGCCATTATCGAAAGATAAAAAATTCATTTTTCATCCGTGGCCCAAGAAAATGGAAGGAATCTCAGTTGTGCGATGGGAGGTATATGGATTATAATGGCGCTGCGATCGTTTCGACGGCAATTTTCGACAAAAATTACCTTTTAGTTTTCTGTGTGTTCCGTTGTACAGCCGGGAATAGTGGAGCTTGAATCGCACATTTATTTATTACAGTTATAACATGCACACATATTGAACATAATTCAGTGATATTTCTCGGAATCCTCTAAAAAATAAGTTCCTTCCAGTGGGAATGTTTCAACACAAGCTTGCCAATTGCAAACTATGTGAGTTTAATCGAATAAGGAAGAAAGAGATAGATGGAAAAAGCACCGGTGTGCATCAGTCAATCGAGACCACCTCGTGTTTATTGTATACTTTAAACACAAAATTATTGTACCAATAACGAATAGCGCTCGTCTGTCTTTTTTCTATCTCATTCGAATAATACATGCAGGGCCAAAGGATACAGCTCGGGCGACTCGAGTCGGGTTTTTCTTTGCTACAATTATTTTCTCCCAAAGAAAGAGAAGTGAGTGCATTAATTAGTGCTGCTCATCATCGTTTGAAACCGGTGAAACTCGTATGAAAACATATATACATTTACGGTTAAAACATGGAGATGTCAGAACACGCGCGTTCGTGGAAGGAATAGGTAAGGGAGTGTGTGCGTGTGAGAGAGAGAGAAAGAGAGAGAGAAAGAGCGAGAAGAGAAGAGGGACGCAATAACCAGTGGTAGCAGCAGCACAACACCAAAATTAAGTGCGCGCGCGCAACTGCCAACTTTGCGTGGTTGTGTGCGCGAGATCGTCCGTGCGCGCGTTCGTGTGTACGGGGCTCGAGTGACGCCGGGAATCGCTCGAGTGGGCCAAGATTTGGGGAAAAAGCCAGGGGAAAACAAGTCACCCGGGGCCTGGTGATCGGGCGGTCGCGCGTTCGGCAAACGCGAAGTGTGCCATCTTGGTGTGCGACGGGCGAAGCGACGAGCGCGGAAGAGAGACCGCCAGATGCGGGCGTTCCGCGGACCAGAGTGAGACGGAGCGAGCCAGGCGCCCTCGCACCGAACACACACGTGCACACACACTCCTCGGGCGAGTACAGTGGCGACAACATTAGCGGCGACGGAGGCGACGATTCAATGGCATCCATCTAGAGCCAAAAGTCGCTTTACCCGAAAGTTTTCATTTGCCAGGGAGCGGCGGACGGTTACAGGTAGGCGCGCACGCAATTTACCCTCGGTCCGATGAGTGGTGGTTGTACCCGCGGAAAAACCCCGCACCGCCGGACAATCGCAGGTACACAGTGAAAGAGAAAGAGGAGAGCAAGGGGAAACAAAGACAAAGAGTGTCGTTGCATTCCGCGAGTTTTTATCCCGCGTAAAACCGTTTCCACGCAGATTTCCATTGCAATTAATGCTTTTCCTTACGCGTAGATGCGGTTCTACAATTGTGGACAAGTTCTATTGGTACCTGCCTTATTTATAAGGAGACTCCACTTGCCGCAGCAAATCTATTGTCACAATTTTATTTGGCGCGTTTACAACGACTGTGCGTATTTGTCCTTTTCTAGCACGTTTTCATTCTACTGCAAGAAACTTTCTCTCTTTTTCATACGTCTTCTCCTTTAGAGCTCGCCGCTTGCAGCGTTTATACTATATCAACATATTATTATTTTATGCGGGACTATTTTTTTTGTTTAAAATTCAATGATGTTCATTTCAAGAATTATTCTTTAACTGAACCTCCCGTTAATAAGTTTGAGGTTGGAATCGTAAAATGTGCACCGATCAAGTGTGAATAGTAAATTTATACCTTGTTTTGGGAGAAATCAATTGTTTTATCATTCGTTTTATTTTCAAGAAAAGTATATTTTATTCAGTTGTTTGATTATGTGTTGTTTATGTAGGTTTAATATTTTATTTGTGAAGAATATCAAGTATGTAAGATCACTGTAGACAAACAGTGAATTTATCAAATGAGCAATGTAACATTTGAGATTTTCAATTGTAGATTAATTTTATTAAAAACAAGTTTTTTAGGTAGTGATACCAATTTTATAGAGACTTTTTATTCAATTTATAATAAATGCTTATGATAGCTAAGTTTTTTTATACAAATGATTTCAGAATAAAGAAGCTGTAACAGAGAAAGTCAAAAGCTTTTAAAATGGAAGGAGGTGATGGCCCTTCGGCCATCAGTATCAATCCAAATATCATAAAAGGTACTTTTGAAAAAAGTGATACTTAAAAAGAAAAATATATTTCAATTCAATCATGATATAATAGTAAAGTATAATAGTACAATATATTACAATAGCTTTATAAATTTTGAAATTCATTAATCACAAATTGTTAACAACAAGTTATTATTACAAAAAATTATTTCTAAGTTGCAATCATATGTGTATAAAGTATTAATTCAATGCTCAAACTTGACATTAATTTATTCAATTAAATTTTTATAAGCCATTTAATTTTTTGGTTTTTACTATTTTATTAATATTAGCTGCACAAGAAGAAATGGGAAGGTTAGATGTCTTAGTTTGTGGGCAGTGTCATTCTGTTTTTCATTTTATTGATGAATTTCAAGAACATCGTTCTAAAGAAGGAGCTTGCTCGAAACTTTCTCATTTTCGAGAAAACAGCAATGTAAGTTTATTTTAAATCAAGCTTTTAATTGTCTGTCAAATACTTTTTCTATTTTTATATATAACAACAAACTTATAGAATGAGCAAAAAGCACAAGTATGGGCATTTTTATTATGGAAAGATACTCAAATTCAGCAAGATAGTCCTGATAAAGATACAGCTAATTCATGGAAACTTTATCAAAAGTGGTGTAAAATGGAAACTCATGTAAGGGATTGTTGGATAACAGCCGGTAAAACTATACAAACTTTTACAAAAATTAGTAATACAAAGATGCAAGATGCTCCCCGTCAACAAGGAAGTGTTGTATCAGATGGTGAGTAACATAAAAATTATTATAAAAATATATGTTTATAATAAAACATAATTTACTAATTCATATTATAAAGAAAGGTATAAAATTATAAATATATTTTAATATAATAGACATTTTAATTTTTTTTTATTGAGAATCTTATTAAGATTTATTCTTATTTCATAAAAATTATAGGTAGCAAAACAGTGGTTGTACGTAAAGTAATACGGAATGGACAACCAGAAAGTCCTGATAAGAAGGAATTTAAAGCCGAAATTAGAATTAAAACTGAGCCTTCTGATAGTAAAGACAAGGTTAAATTAAAACCTTCAATTAAACCAAAGGTATGTCTAATTACTTGTAAGTATAAATATAAAAAATTAAAAAATTATTTATATTATTAGGGAAAATTAAATGAAACTGGTGAAAACAATGAAACAAGTGACGAAGAATATATTGTTGAGAAAATATTAGCGAAACGTTTTAATCCAAAGAAAAAAGTATATGAATATCTTTTAAAATGGGAAGGATATGCACAGTAAGTGATTATGTATTTAAATATGTATAGGTTTTTGTTTATCAAACATTATTTCAATTCACTTATAAAAATCAATTTATCTACTTATAGTGAACATAATACTTGGGAAGAAGTAGCACAAGTAAGCCTGACCTGCAAACAGTTAATGGATGAATTCGAAAAGAATCTTGCAAAACAAAAAGAACTTAAAGCACAGCAAGTAGCAAAATCAATAAGTAGAGCAAATCAATTAGGACTTGGACAAAAGATTTTTAAAATTGACAATGTTAAAGCTGGACCTAGTTCTGCTACTCAAGCTGGGTAAGCTAAATTATTTCAAGTAAAATCAAAATATAATTGACCTTATTTTAATTTTATGCAAAACGTTTTTACTAACAGAAGGCCTATGCGTTCAAGTAAATCAAAAGCTATGGATCAAGTAAAACAATGGTGTGGATCTATGAAGGAAGAAGATAATGATTGTAAGTATTAAAAAAATACTGGTAGTTTTTATTTAAAAATAATAGTTTCTAGAAATTTAATTTAACAAAATGTCAGCTAACAAATTTTGTAATATAATATTGTTTATAGTGATCATAATGATTATTAATATTATGTGATTATTGTATTCTCTGATTATTGTATTCTCTAAAATGCATTTATTATTTTAAATAGTACTTGGAAAACGGAAAATTGCGTTTTCGGATAGTGAATCTGATGACGATGGTATCAGTGGTATTGGTTCAATGAAGCGTTCCAAAGTTGAAACAAGTGGAGACGATGATTGGACAGCTGATTCTGAAGAAGACAAAGTGATGATTGGTCGCAGCGATGTGATTCAACGCGCTTTTAACCGTGCAAATGCTCAATCGAACGGCTCGAATCGCTCAAGCGGTCCAATGACTGGTACTGATTTAACAAACAACATGATCGTCAATAACAAAGGTCTTGTTAAGATTGATTCAAAACAATCTAATTTACAACAAGGGCAATCTAACGTATACATAGTGCATCGGAAGGATGGAATAATAAAACTCGACTCATCGCCAACGAACAAGGTGTCTGTAAAGGGTCCAACGCAATCCGGGGGCAGTGGAGTTCTAATGCTGCAGAATCGTGAGGGTATAGCAAACGTTACCAGAAAGCAAATTATTTCTGGTTCCTCACATGCTAATTCAATAACCCCTGTAAAAGTGATATCCAAACCAGACGGTACTCAAGTTGTTACACAAATGAAGGTCGTCCCGAAAGGTTCACCATCGAAAGCAGGTGCAGTCGTAGCACCTAAGAACGAGCCCATTAAGATTCAACCCAAGCCCGATCCTAATCAATTGCAACAAATTCACCTCGTTACAGCGATCCCGAGTCCATTAGGTCTACAACCACAGAGAGTGACGACTACCAACATCCGAGCTACTGGACAGCGTGCTGTCGATGGCCGACCACTACTACCACGACCTCCAGGCCTACGAGGTACTGCACCTGGACTTATGAGCATAACCCAAACGCGGACGCCGGTTCGGGCACCACCACCACGACAACTCGCTCCCCAGACCATAGGAGTGCAACAGCGGCCATTACTTCAGAAGCGTGCCACATCAACATCTACAATTGTACAGGTATCATCGCCAGGAGTTGTAACGAGTGTTCGACCGAAAATAACTGTGGTCAATCAGCAGGGCAAGGTCGTACAGAAAACCCTTGTTAGTCCATTGTCGAAAGTAGCAACCCCTGGTAAGGGGCAATCAGTTGTGTCACCACAGCAGAAGATGCTCATGGCTAGGAGAAAAGTAGCTGAACAGGCTGGGGTTCTCCCGAAGTTGGGTTCACGCTCTATAACTGGAGTTGGAAGAGGTGGTGTGCGTCCACGGGGTCGACCTGCAGAAGGCGTTCGAGCCAAGGAAAGTAAACTTGTGGAATCTGATGGATTACACATGGAATTCCATGAGCTTGAATCTGAAGAAAGCAGCAGTGAAGAAGAGCCAGACTTCCCTCCAGTACCTGTGGAACCAGCCCAACCCGCGGAACCTGATAGCCCACCTCGACAATTTACTCTTTGTCCACTTACGGGTCGTATTATTGGTCCTGATGGTGAACCTGTAGAGCAACCCGAGCCAGAGCCTGAACCTACCCCGCCAACACCCACACCCACACCTATGGCTATTGTACAGGTATCAGGGTCAGCTTCTACGAGCTCCGAAAACACTGTAGCTGTCGCCGTCAGCACAACCCCTGAGGGTGCCGAATTTGTGCTGCCTAGCCTGGATGCCCTAACAGATAGTCCGAGTGGCGTGGTGCGTGTCGAAATGAGTCCTGGAGGCACGACTGGTACGATTTTACAATCGACTGAGCCGACGAATAACGTAACTATATCAAATGTTGTCGTACCTGGACCAGACCTACCTTGTCTCGATGATCCTTCTGTCGAAGTTCAAAATACAACAACTCAATTAACAACTGTAGCCGATGTAACAGTATCAGAACCCAGCGCTGAAACGGCCATATTACCCGTGGTAACAAAAGATGATACGAGTACTGATGCAGCCACAGCAACAAATGTAAAAATGGAAGAGAGTGGTGGTCTGGTCACGATAACTGGTGATGATGGAGTTGTATATCAGGTGACAGGTCATGCAGAAGACGGGCAAACATTGCTTGTTACGCGAGGTGCTGATGGTGAACAGCAGTGTGTATATGTGACGACAGAACAGCAAGGCGAGGAGGGTTCAGTGTTAACACTCGACCATGCGGTTGCTGAAGCTGTTGCACAACTAATGCCGGATCAAGTAAACCTAACGCCCCAATTTTATGTTAAAGAAGGGACTGAAGGAACACTTGAAACAGCTACAGGTGTTGTTGCTGACACTGAACAAATGGTTATGTCTGTCATGGATAACACGAATACAGTAGTGACCACATCACAAGAAGAAAGCGAAAATCAAGCTCAGGTCGTTGCTCAAGTCATACAAGCAGATGAACCAACACCAGGTAATTATTTTGTTTCAATGCTTTGATCTCAATACGTAAAATTGTATTTTAAATTATTAGAAAAATCCTTATAATTAATTAAAAGAAAAACATTTTTTATTTTATAAATATTACGAAAAAAAATTTTATCTAATATAAAGCAGGTACTATGTTGACTAATTAATATATAAAGCTATTTATTAAATTATAATATAATATTATTATAATTTAAAAAATAAAATATATATATATATATATATAAATGTAATCTCTTATATCTTCACTTGTGATTGATAAATTAAATTTATATATATCACCTTCTCAATTAAATATACAGAAAACAAAAGCAATTTTTTAATAATTGTTTCAATAACAATTCATATTTTATAATTTTTAACAATATTGAATTATTTGAATAAAATTTGAATAAACAAAATATTCTTTTGAAAGGTGGTACAAGAAGAGTAGTACTTCTACTTCCTGATGGTAATTTAATGATGACTGAAGTTGATGAAGAGCAGTATGCAGCATTAGAACTTGATAAGTGAGATAACTAAAAAGTTTATAGTGAAGTGGAAAGAGCTGCACAAGTTGTGAGTCTGTGTATTGTATGTAAATAAAAACTTTCAATCAATGCGAAAATATAAAGAAAAGAATACTTTTGGCCAATAAGTACATTAAATTTTGTAAGTGGCTTTTAAGTATCATGTAAAAAGAAATGAAAAATTATAAATTGGACAAAATAATCTATGTTATAGATTTAGACATGAGTTTTAATAATTAATGGTTCAGTATCCGATGTTTCACTGATGTTTTAATTTTAAAGTTTATTTATAATTTAAAAAATGAATAGTGCATTCTATTATGAAAATAATTATAATCTATAATAATGATATTATACCTATGTTTCATAGATGTGTTGTACTTCTAGGATTTTATATTTTTAAGATAACAGCAGACAACATAAAAATTAAAACATTGAATTTATTTACATTTTTTTATTGATCTAGCCCATGTAAAAATTAAATCTTGACTCTAATTAGACTTTCATAATCAATTTACTTTATTAAAAAGCTTAGAAAAATTTTTTCAAAACTCTTTTCTGACATAAGTAGTAAAATATTAATTAATGTTTTTATTCTTTGTGATAAGATGATTTTAAAGTGATTACCTAACTAATTCACTTGAATTTAGACCCATTTATTTGTATATTATGAAAATAATATTAAATAAAGTTTTAAATATTATTTCAAACTGATAAAAGAAATAATTATGTAAGAATCAGATAAATATGAAGAATTTAAATATATGTAGAATAATTGTAGGATTTATTTTTTATCTTCTTTTTATATATGTACGTTTTTGTGTGTAATAGGGCAAGTGGGAGGGAGAGGTGTACATGCAAACACAGTTGTGATTTTATGTATATTTGTATTATTCTTCCATTAAAAAAAGTAATAAAGAACTAATCATTGAAATTTTTTCAATATAAATACAGCGTTTAAACTTCATTTTTAAATATTTAAAATATTTCCATCAATATTTTGATACATTATTATTATTAAGTACGTAGAATATTTAGATTTACTATAATTAATTTAGTTTAAAAATATTAAATAGAGAAATGTCCAATTAGATTCAAGAATAAAATTAAAACTTCAAACATGATTTTAAAAAAATAAAAAAAATTTTATGGAAAAAAATCAGGAGCTGTTTGGAGGCGTATAATATAAAATCCTAGTGCATTAAGGAGTAAATCTTGTAAATAATATTAGCAATTTATTTGTTTACATAATATTATCTAATAATAAACGTGCATGAAATTAATGTGGTTTCTTGCACAAAAACAGTTGACAGTGCATAAATTACTAATTTCATAAGTATCAAAATAAAAATTGAGATTGTATAGATAATACCTATAAAAAACATCTAATTCTGATCGAATTATTTCCCAATGAATTCTATTATTATACCCACTTATCACTAGAAAAATAATCTTTAAGTTTTGATAACTTCATCAAATATTTTATTGCAACTAAAGTAGTTTCGTGAAACATATTAGCCTACAAGGCAACCTTTCCAATGCAAAAGACATTATTAAATCATAGTGTAATTAATAAAAAAAAAACTATTTGAAGTTAATTCACTTAATCTGTTCATGAAAAATATTTTTACAATATTTAGGAAGTTAGTTTATGGATAATATCATCAATGAAGTGAAACAAGTACAAACTGAAGTTATATATCTGAAACAGTGCCAAAATAATAACCTGGAGTCTTAGAAATTTTATTAAATATCTGAAGTAGATTTTCTTACTATGAATGAATTTTTTTTTTTTTTTTAATTAATAAATTTACTAAAAAAGTATATATTAATAAAATTAATATGAACAAATTTTTATTAAATGTATAATTTAATATGTAAAAAGATATTTTTTTTATTTTTAGTGTCAAACATAATTGAAGAATGTACAAAATTTCAAAACAACATAGGGTCCAAAAACTTAGAAAGAACTATACCCACAAGAACAAATTCAAATTTTATCAAGTATATTTTGATTTTTTTTTTTTACTAAATTTATCAATATATTTACTTAATCGGTAACTTTTTTTAAAATACATTTTGATCCAAATAATTTTTATCATCGTTTGTAGAAATACATATTTTAATATAGCACATTTATAATAGTAGTAAAGATTTTCATAAAAATTGGACAAATTTTATTTTAGTAATGTTAAAGATTCAATTATTTCAATAAGATCTCAAAAAAAATTAAAAATGGGTACAAATAAAACGATTTTAATAGCAAAGCCAGAAGTTATTAAATTTTTTAATTGTGAAATTAAAAAAACATATAAGGTGAGTGCATATAAATTAAAAAAAAAAAATCTAGGCTATATCAAATAATTATACATAACTTTTAAAAAAATTTATCGTTTAAAAACTTAATAAAAACTATTGAAAATTATATTGATCCATTGTTTCTTTAACATAAATAATAAATGTATTATTAAATGACTAAAGTTGGTCAAATATATTAATGACTCAGTTGTAATTTATAATTTTTATAATTAACTATTTTAAATCACTATACGATAAATGGTATTTTTATTTAATTTATCTATGTCAATGACACTGATTTTTTAGATAAATGAATAGTTTTTTAAAAAAAAGTGACAATTCTTCTGATGAAACATTATAAATTGGGGAAAAGAAAAACTTTTTAATTAATTTTTATGTTTTCCTTGGATGTGTACAATCATTTTATAATATTGTATATTTTAATACAGAAAACAGTGATTATAAAGAATATTGATACAAAAATAGCACGATTTAAGTTTGAAAGTAGACCAGCCAAGTCGGCTTTTCATGTTTTCATAATGTCTTCAAAAAAATGTAACATTATAAAGAATATTGCACCAGGTATGCACATCAGACTTGAGGTGCACTATAAATGCGATGGATTAACCGAGCCAGAAGAGACGCTTATCCTACGGGTGAAGAATGGAAAATCTATTAAAATAAAAATTACAGCTTTTCGAGATTCTCCAGTTTTGAGAGGTTTATTAAAGCTTATATTATTACTCTCATATACTAAAACTGAACAATTGTTAAAAGTATGTATTATTAAAGGTAACGGGAAAAGGAAAAATTAAAAGCTGTAAAATGAAACCAATTCAAATACTTTGATACAATATCAAACATCTTAAGACATTTTTTTACGTATTTATCCTTATTGACAAACGCATAATTTTAGTTCCAACGTGAAATTTAATTAAAATAATATGTAATTGGCATAACCATTTCTACAATCCATTTTCATTTGACATTATCTATAAAAATATTAATTTTTTTTTTATATCAAAATTATAATTTATGAAATTTGTTTTGAATTTCGAACATTTATTCTATATTTTGATCCTTCCTAATTTTTAATGCTTATAATCATTTAATTTTAAACATCTATATAATCATTGATGTGAAATCTGAATTTTCAATATTATATTATTCATAAATTTAAAAAATGACTAATATTGAATAAATTATTCAGTAAGATTTTATAACGTTTTAATAATAATCAATTATTTATAATTTTTTATTTAAAATATTTTAAAATAAATTTCAATGATATAAGTAATTGTGAGCATTTTACACTAAATAATAGTCAAGTAATACCTTATAATATTTATTGGAAATAGAATTTATAGAAAATATAAAAGTTTCTTTTTTATGCTCTTATACAAAGGTTAAAATTTGTAGATGTAACAAAAGATACTTAATTTTATATTTCATATATTTTACGTTAATTACTTAAGTATTTTCTTTATTCAATTAACAATTGCTTGGAAAAAATATATTTCTTTATTAGTTCAGTAATTTAATCTTTCTGAATTATTTGCATATTGTTCAATACTATAATATTTAAGGAAAATAAAATTCATTTTAATAATAATTATTTTTTATTATAATAGATTTAGTTGAACATGATGCAAAAAATTAAAATGTATTAAAAGATTTCATAATTTTTGTAACCTAATTTCAAATGATATTAGCTGTAATCATTGAATTAAATTTAATAAAATAAGTATTATAAGAATTATCATAACGTTTATTGGTTTGATTTACAGAAAATTATTTACAATAATAATTTATACAAGTATAAAAATTTGATAATTACTATATTGGTTTTCGATAAAATATAACATAGTAAAAACATTTAATCATTTATAATTTTAATAACAATAAATACGAATTATATTATGAGATACTTATATCAAAGTTGTACAAAAAATTTTTTTTAAACAAAGGCTACATTAAAGAAATTCTGTGTTTAATTTTTAATAATTAAATATTTCAATAGATTTTAGAATAAAATTATCTAAACTCTTTGTAAATATTTTATTAATTAGATTTATCAAAATTAAAAACTAGGTTTAACTTGGAATTGTATATTTCAGTTGCAACTTCTATTTTTTCATCTACTCCTAAACATTCAACGTCAGATTCCAAATTAAATTTCAAAGATTCTACATCTATTCAAACAAATTTGGTATAAGCATATAATTATAAATTATGATATTTATTTCAAAAAATATTTTTATTATTTTATATTTATAAAATTATAGTTTACAAACGATACATTCGATAAAAATATGATGAAATCAAAAAGTGTTTACAAAATGAATCGCAACCACTTAAGTATTGATTGTAGTAAATGTTTCGTAGGAGAGCTTATTATTATTTCGAATTTCTTAAAAAATGTTGGAGGAAAAGGAAGATTTTTTTTAATGAGTGAATTTGATTGGTGCTCTATGAAAATTGAGGTAGCTAAAATAACCTGTATACTTTTATAATTGATTTTAATTTTTTTTTTTTTTTTTACAACGTTGAATGCAAATGAATATTTATATAGGTAATTAAAAAGCATAAAATTAATTTTTAAAAAAATAATATTCAAAATTGAAAAAATTCATATCAATTACATTAATTATCCTAGTAAATAAACCACTTGTAAGAAATTTGTAACTGTATCAACACATTTTAATGTTTACATTATCACGTATGTTTTAAAATATGTTTTACAAAATTTGTAGAAATTATTTCATTAAGTATAATAAACTTATTTAAAATATTCTGTAAGAATAAATAAATAGGGTCGATTTATTATCAATAAAATAAAAAAATTTTGTTCAAAATTAATAAAGTTTAATAATTTATTAACTTAATATGATTGTTTTTTACAAATATAAATATATATAAAAGCATGAATATTTTTTTAATTTTTCATTTTCAGAATTTATATTATAGTTTAAATATTTTGAATTAAAGTTATTGTACAATTTTATTAAATTTTTAAATTGTTAAATCATTCGATTATGAATTATAATTTAAAAAAGCACTAGGATGAATCAATTTTTGATTTATTGTTTATTTTCTGTTGGTATAACTAACCCTTATTTGTTAAATTCAATGATGTTCACATCGTAGTATCGGTTTTTGGAATTTTATTTAATTTATAGTTTATTGTAGTGAATACCTTCTATAGATTAAAGAACCTTACTTATAAATAATCGATGTAGCCTGCATTTTCATTAAATATAATTTAATTACATTTGTTCGATTAGAATATTTAAAAAGAAACATTACTAATCCTTTGTTGAAGTATAAGCGTAATATCTAACAGGATGAAGCCGTCAGGTGTCACGCTCAAATTCAGAAGAAAATTGCAACTGATATTACTTTCTGTAGTAATAAATACAGACAGCCGTCTTTTGTAAGACTTTCTTTATACCATGGCTTTCTTCGACAAATTAACAAAAAGAAAACTTAGATTTGAATCAGATTATCATAAAATTCTCCGCAATTCCTAGTTTATAAATATTTCCAAATTATCACAAAAATCAAATATTTTATCTTTACTAATATTTCAGTCCGTTTCATTAAATATTTTAAAAAAAATTTTAATAAGACATCCTAATTCTAGCAAGGATATCACTTAATTCCTTCATAGTTTTAGTTTTCCAGATTAGGCTATTTAGATTGTTCGTTCACTCTTCCTATATTTTTATTCCTTTTTAATTTATTGCGGCACCTTTTTGGTTGTTTTTTTTCACCACCTGTTTGCTTTTTTACAAGCATTATTTTAGTCGGTAGTTACCTCGAGGAATCCAATATTTGTGGCCAAATTTTCCAGTCAAAGATTTCGTCGTCTGCGAAATCAAGACTCGAATGAAACTTGTTATGTATGAAAATAAAATGACCGTTCTACATATTTTACATTTATCGATGAATTTATTAGTATAGTCATTGATCAAGTATATTTTTAAAACTGTATTAATATTATCTTTATGAAAATATCGTTTGAACAACATTATTCTATATCCATTAAGTTGAAAACTATTTTTATAGACATTTGTGATTATATTTGAAACTAATATTTCTTGTAGAATAATTAATATTTTTCAAAATCATTTTGTTATGAATATTTAGATAAAGTTAATAAATTGACTTTATTCTTTTTGATCCTTTTTAATAATTAAAATATTAATTAACTGTTATGTATAGATAATAGTTTATCGTGTGATTATTGATAGTAAAAAATAGTATGTTAATATACTATATTGTATATTAACAATTGTATTGCAAGTATATTTTTAAATATAATTTATAAATTATGTATCATAAGAAAAAATTTTATTTGTAGGATTTTACCATAAAAAATAAATTAATTATCTCTTGTTTTGCGTTTTGGCCATCTTATTTTATTCTTCAAACTGATGAAGAATTAAAATTGTACACATATTTTTATCCAGATTCATATGGTTTACAGGTAATTTTAATATTTTTATATTATTATATACAATTATTTGATTTTAATTATATTATTTATACATTTAGACTAATCAATTATACATTATTAGTGATAACTGTTCAATAAAGACAATTGAAGTTATTGGCGATGGTGTAATTTTTGAACCTCAATTACTTCGACTCGATAAAGTATACTGATTTTCTTATATTATTGATGCGTAAATATATATTGTATAAAAATTATTCTGAAAAATTTTATTTTTTATCTGAGAAAAAAATAAGTTTTTTTTTTAATGAAATGATTATGATATAGACAATTATCTATTCTTTTATAATAAAAATAAATTATTAATATATTATATTATAAATTTATCTTATATAAACATAAAATTGTATAATTTATTATAAAATTTATTCTATGGTTAGAAAACGCTATATTTTAAATATATTATAAATCATTACTATGAATAAATATTATAAAAAATTGTTATGTATATAATAAATAATTATAACACAAATGATAGAAAATCGGTGTAGCGCAATTAAATTATGTGATACTGAAGTAAAATTTAAGTATATAAGTCTTTTATATTTTAGTTACTTATTTTTTTTATATATATGTTGTTTAATATGAAGTATTTCTGAAATTAATACCTTTTCACAATTTCTTTCATTGTCGATTATTTAAAAGCAATCCTTATTTATATTACTATTAGAATTTCATGAATGGAATAAAAATATAAAATTATGTTATAATTTTATGTTCAAAGATTATTATTTAAAGATTAAATTTGGTTTCATTATTATTCATTACAAGACTCAATATAAAATAAATTAAAATTTTATCACTGATAGTAGTTTATTTGCAATATTACCTAATTTTTTAAATACTTAGTTAAATCATATATGCAATTAATGTTTATTTTATTTTTTAAAAATTACATATATTATTTATCTATTAAAATATTTTTAAAAAAATTGTTAATATAATATAGTAATGACGGTATTATTATTTTATTAAAATATTTTCCTTACTTTTAATATTTAATTAATTTGTTTTTTATTTTAAGATTACTTTAACAAATTGAAAATGAGAATATGCTGAAAATGAGTTTTTCTTTTATTGTTGGGTAATTAATATTTCTCACAAATTTTATGCAAAACTGATGATGATGACTACCTTAGACATTCACAAATAATCATCTTATGTAAATTTCATCTCTTGTTAGATATTGAATTGAAACAATTTCATATATTTTATATAAAGAACGCTATTAGAATTTTAAGGAATATATTATTAATTCACTAACAATTTCGTCAAAGAAGACACAGAATATCATAAAATATTATTGAAGCTGTTTAATAAACCAAGACTATAAATCGGAACTGTTATTTGTTTGCATCAGAATTGAAAAGTGCATCAATAAATATTTTAAATACATTTTGTGAGGTATTTCTTTACGATAAAAACAAACCATCAATTCTTTTGTTATAACAGTTTTATCCATTGAAATGTAACGTCCGTATTTATCCATATATATTCCTACAAATTTGTTACGAAGGTTTTGTCTCCGAGTCCGTTTTAGCTTCGTGAATCTTAAATGACAACATTTTTCCAACAGTCTACAACTACTAGTACATCAATAATAAGTTTTATAATATATTGTACAGTTAATGTTTTGATAACAAAATTTGAAAAATTACAAAAACTAGCACTAGACGATAAACTCTTGTTATGATAATATAACTACCTAACTAATAATGATCACTTATGCACAAATATTTAAATTATTATTTTTTTAGTTATTTAAAATTTATTATATTAAGAAAAGGATCTCATTTTTTTCAGCGTTATGTTAAATATTTATGGTATGAAACAAAATTAAAAGAATTACTTACAATACGTTATTTGGATCTGGGTTCTGGTGTTCCTGATGACGTTCTTAGTACAACTTTTACTATTTCAAGTACATGGTAATGAAATTATATTCTTTAAATAAATATTTCATATTATATTAATATAAATATGCGTTATAAAGTTCTTAACATAACTACATCAAAATATATATTTGGCAATAATTATTTTAATTCATTTTTAAACTAAAAAAAAAATTATGATTTTATGGTTTAAAATTTATATATACTTATATTAATAATTATATATTATTTGTTTTTCCTATTACAATAAATTATTACTGTTGTTGTTGCTGTCGTTGATATTAATGCATCAAAAAAATATTTAATCATTTTTTAAGTTTACGTTATACATATTATTTTTACTTTTCAAGTGAATTAGACTTACACTATCGATGGGAAATAAATAATAATTTCATTTATCCACTCGAATATACAAATCTGTTCAGAAGGAAAAATTTTTGTTTAGCTCAAATAAATATTAAACCAATTTATGGAATATTTAAGCCTAATTCTATTACAACATTCAAATTACTCGTTTGTTTAACTGGTATAGTTCCAGATCAATATAGATCGAATCTTCAGTAAGATTGCATCATGGTTAAGATTACCAATACTACTTTAAAAACATAATTAATGAATCGTTCAAATGTTTTAAAATTTTATGTATAAAATTAACTAAAAAAAAACTAAATTTATAGATTAGTTATAGAGGATTTACCGTTTGCTGCTGTTCCGGAAAAATACAATTTTTCTTACAAAGAGAGTAGCTCAAGAAAACGTCTATGTGAACATGTAACATAACTTATTTTTTATTGTATTAAATAATAAGTTGATAAAAAATTATTTTTTGTGATAAATTGAATGTAAAAAGGATTCTTTTTTAAATTTAAAAGAAAATTAAAACTTTTAATGAAGTTAACAAACAATATATACGCCAGCAGATTATCTTATAATTAAGTTTAATTTTACAAATTAAAATGCGTGTAATCAAATATTTACCAGCAAATATCAAATATTTAATTAAAATTTCTCAGTTACTTAATAATATTTAGAATTAATAAAATTATTGAGCAATGAAGATTAAAAATTTTTTTGAATCTTTTATTTATTTAATTTGTTGGCATAACTTCTTAAGTCACATAATACATGTATATGTAAGAATAAAAAGTAGGTGATTAGTTAAAAAAATGTATATATTATCAAATATTCTAGTTGTATTAAATAATTATTTTATTACAATAAATTGATTGTATATTTTTACATTTATTTTTTAGCCAATAGATGTATTTTTTCAAGATATAGAAATTCGTATTAAATGCACAGCATCTAACATTACAAAACTACAAGAAAATTTAACTGACAGGTTACAACAAAATATATTTATTTATAATGTAGTAACGTAATTTATAAAAACAAAATAAAAATTCAAGATTTACTTTATATTAAATAGAACAGAATTTATTAATGAAAATGATTCACTCGGTGTATCACCTACTGATACAATCTATCAAGAAGATATATTTTATAATACTAATATTATATTACATGATAATATACAACGTGTCTCTGATACAATAAGTGATGATTTTTGTGAATTTCTACAAGGAAATGGAATCTGCAATTGTAGTAAACCATCAACGGTTAATTCGGCAATACTGAGACCTAGCGGGTGTGCAACCAATATTTAATTAGATATTTATTGTTTAATAAATATCGTACTAAATTTATTTTTTTTATTAATACCGTCATAACAAAGCATAATAAGTATCATTAAAAACTATATTACTTACTTTATTGTATAACATGAAAATAATAATCTATAAGAATTATCCTCGTGTTTTAAAATACAAAAGTAAATTTAAATGAATTTATTTTTAAATAAAAGTTTGAAAATAAATAATATTTAGAAAAAATATATTATATACATACATACATTTTTTACTTCTGTAATATAAATTAAGTGTTGAAAAAAACAATTCTTTTCTTAAATAATCTTCTCATTAAAAATAATTATATTTTTGTCTAAATACGAGCATTATTATAATATCAAATTTTATATTTAAATTTTGCTTGTAATTAAAAAAATGATACATAGTGTGATATATGATATTATCATGCAATAAGAAATTTAATGTATACTTACTTAATTTTTATGTATAAAATTTATGTGTAATGTTATAACAATACTATTAAATTATCAATATTATTAAGGCGTTTTAATAATTTTAATAAATAATTATAACACATTTTTATTTATATATTACAGACCTGTTTTCGTCGGTATAGAAACAGAATTTTATTTAGTACTTCGCAATCAAACTCTAAGAGAAGTAACATATTGGTGGGGTAATATTTTTGGAAAAGATCGTGATAAATTAAGAATTAAGTTTGAACAAAAATACAATTCTATATTACCGTGTTCATCTGAAGTTATAAAATTATCTGTGTTACCTATAGAAACTGTAAGTAATTGACATATATATATATACATCTTCAAACAGAGATATTTATTGAATAATATTTTTCAATAAAGTCATTGTCTTCGTTAAATTTAGGGTAACATTTCTTCATTATATGCGACGTGCAAATTCAATGAAAAAAATCCAATAATTCTATCGTTTGAATGTATCGTTCAATCGTTATCTTTATCTTTATATTTTCCTTCGACATTTGAAAATAATATGCCGTTCTTAAATCAATTTCATATTAAATGGAATGCAAATGAATATTTATCGAAACTTGATAGTGAGGTAAATGAATTTAATTATAATGATTAAGCTATGTAATTTGTATTTTTATTGATTTTTTTGTAATTTTCTATTTAGACCGGTAAAATAAAATTAATTCAAGACAAATTAAGCAATGAAAAATTCCTTCACAGTACCACTTTAAATGATAGTAGTATCGATTCTATAAAAACAAAAAATTCTGAAAATAATAATTCTAACGGCTATGAAGACGAAGCAGTATAAATTTTTACACATTTTTTTAAGAAAATATATTTAAAAACTTTAATAATATATTCTTTTTACACAGGAAAACACTTTAAATGATAATAATTCTATTATTGATTATGATTATGCCGAGCAAAACAAAAATGAAATTAATACAATTGACAAACATTTAATAGGTTTTGATTTATTAAAGAATCGATGGGGAGGGGAAGAATCTTTAGATAATATTAACATTGATCAAAACTTATATCTATTGCCATATTTCAACATACACCATAATTTTATTGAACAAAATTTTCGTTATCTACCTCTTGTTATAGAGATTCATGTAACTTCAGGAAAGAGTAATTTTTTTTTTTTTTAATAATTTTTTTAGAATTAAATTATCTCTTGAAACATTTTTCTATGAATTAAGAATATAATATTTTAAAATCATACTTTTAGGTAAAACAGAACGAGTTTATGTCCAAAATGAAAGTCCAATATCTAGTACTTTTTCAATAAGTATCAAAAACTTTACAAAGAGAACAAAACTTGAAGATAATGATGAAAGTAATTATTTAATATTTTTGTATTGTACTAAATTTATATAAGAACATGATTTGAGAAAAAAAATTATACTTTTAAAATTAAAGTCATTCAATAAATAGAAAAAATATTTAGATATAAAAATAATGTTAAACTAAAATATATAAACAAATAATTTTTGATAAATTTGCTGTAGAAGAATTTTGTATTTACTGTAAGTATGTATACTTTTTAAATTTAAAACACTAAATACTTAATAATTTAATATTAATCCTATCTAATCGATACATATTGATATTTTTTCTATTTCAACTAAATTGACTAATATAACTAAATGTACTTTATCAAATTAAACTAGTAATATTTTGTCACCTAATTACTAATATTTCTTTATGCGAATCCCAGTAAATTATATTGGAGTGCTGTCATAATTCATGAGTAATTAGTTGAATGTGTTGTAAGAATATTCTTTCCTGTGGATTCGCATTGGTGTGTCCGATGTCTCTCATCGGAAAAGGTTATTTCAGAGGAAAAAAGTTTTTCAAAAGTGATTGTGAAAGAAAATCGACAAAATATACTAATATTTCTTTATATATTTACCAATCTACTCAATACTCTTAAATAATAGTTAATTTAATTGTATACATTTGAATCGTTACGCTAATCCTAATTAAATTATAGGAGCACATTTCCATGTATTATATTTAATTTGTTAAGAATTATGAATAATTAAAATCTACGTTAGCCAGGCTCTAGGGTTGCGCAAACTCCTTCCCCCTTCCCCCTCTAATCCCCTTTTCACTACTCTCATACCGATCTTTTTCGATCCTGCCAACTCTTTATTTCCTCCATCAACGCTCTTTATTCTGTCTCCACCTCTTTGTCCTCTTTTATTTTTTCCACTTCCTTGTTTATCTCCATCATGCTTGCACTCATCTTTTCTCTCATCCTCCTCGTGATTTTCTCGTTCTCCCTTCTTACTTATTCCATTAATTCTTTCGTTTTCCGATTCATCTTTTTTCTCTCTTTCTCCCCTTTTTTCATTTCCTCCTTTATCTCCCTTTTCCATTCGCTTATTCTATCCTCAAAGGAGACTTTTTCAATTTCCTTTTGCATCCCTTGGAGTGTGAGTTGTCTGCCTCTTTTGTCCACGTTTGTTTGAGAGCCCTTTGATCCTCTCCGTCTTGGTAGTCGCGGAGATAATCGGGGTTTCTTGCCCTACGGGGGTGCCCCCATCCTCTCTCTCTCTCTCACTTTCTCTTTCTTTTCACGCCCCCGGGTTTTCGCCTAATCTCTTCTTTCCGCACTCTTGCTTTTTTTTTCTCTTTTAACTCTTCACCTTTCTCTGTCCACTAACCTACACTTTTTCCGCCCTTCTTTAGTGCTGCTATTTATAAATTCATTGTAAACTGGAGAGTCACGAGCTACGATCGGCACGTACACGATCAAAATCTATCCTATCGCGTGTAATTTAAAATTTAAAATTTTTCTCATACATACATATTGTTGTATGTACTACAAAGTACATTTAGTATGTACTACAAGTACATTAGCTTTTTATTTTGATCTTTATGGTATTAATTAGAATAGTTTAAAAAAAAATAATGAATAATTATTAGAATTGGTAATTGAGTAATGAAAAATCATATACATAATTTTATATTCTTTTTATAAAAAATATACATGCCATATGTACGAAATAATATTAAATTAATAATAATAAATACTTAATATTAAATGTATAAATTGAAATTTGAAATTATAAATGAGTTTTTAAGTAGTAAGGACTTTTGAAAATGGATTTTGCCATTAAAATCCAAATTAAAATAAATTATTTTTAATTGTACACATATATATACATAAAGAATTGTACGTATGACCAAATCAATCACTGCAGGTGAATCAAATGAAGTCGCATCAGGAAACGTTTTATTTGTTGAACCTATAAAAGGAGAAATTGAGCCTAATAAATTGATGCATTTTGACATAACTGCTTTAAGTAACACTTGGGGTGAATATACCGATCGAATTACAATTAATGTAAATTTGTTACCTCCATTTGTATTTTGGGTACGAATCATTAACAATGATTTGCCAATATCATATCCAATTTATAAAAATTCTCCATCAACTATACCAAAAATACGGTATGAATATATTACTTATAGCACTTCATACATATTTCTATATTGTAAAAAATAGTCATTAAAACACATTGATTTGCACTACTGGATATTGATAAAAATATTTTTAATTACATTTTCTCATGAATTAGAAAATTTTAATATTTAAAGACAAAAGTAACATCTTACTGTGTTTCAATGTATACAAAATTTCATTTTTCAATTTTTTAGACAATATTGCTTAAAAAATTATTATAATTTTCAGATTTAATATTAATAAATCTACTCCTTTATCAGGAAAAAGAAAACTTTTAATAGAAAATACAAGTGTTATTCCTTTGTACTTACACTGGCATTGTTTTTCAATTAATGAATATATTGAAAAAAAGCCATTTCACATTATTCTAGATATGTTTAGTCCATTTATTAACATTCATGAATATTTATCCACTAATAAAAAGTTTCTTTACGAAGTTAAAAAATTTTTTAGTTGTGCTTTAAATCCTGAATCATCAAAAGACAATTTAACAATCGTTAATACATCTAATGATACAACAAATATTACCCATAGTAGTAGCTCTGATTATAGTACGGAAAACAAAGAGTGAGTTTTATTACATGTTTTAAAAGTAATAATAAATTGGTAAATTTTACCGTAAAAATATTTTCAGTATTGAATCGTCAGTGTTAACAAGTAATACCAATAAATTATCGAGTACATCAGGTAGTTCATTAGATACATCTGGTAAAGTGAAGGATACAGAATTTCAACTTTCTCTAATTCCCTATTATGGAAAATTAGTCAATGATTTATTTGTTGTGAGTAATTTTGTAAGGATGTATTTAGGTATAAATAAAAAAGTTTTTATAAAATTCTTTAAAACATGCAATTAAAACTAATTAATTAATAGAAAAAATTTTAAATTTTTAAAATGAGTCTTTGATTAAAAAAAAAAAACAAACAAACTTTCTACATAATACATATTTATATCAGTTTTTAATAAAACTGTACGTAGAGACAATCCTTATATTCTTATTAAATTTATTAATATGTATTATTCAATTTTTATTGTACTATTTTTTTAATAAAGTAACAACTTTTAATTTACGATAGAACATAAATTATATTAACCATATTATTTTTAAAATATACTTTTAATATGCTACATTACTTGCAATTAATATTGTAGAAAAATATTATTTTATTTTGAAAAACAATGAGACTACAATAAATATTAAGAATTTTGATAGAATTAAATAAAAATAATATTGAATCTTATTATAATTACATTAAACAACAAAATTTTTATTATAAAGTATATATTGTCATTTTTTATAAAAACAAATAATTGTCTCAATTAATGGTACTAGTTATGGTACTATGGTACTATAATTACACGATTTCATTGGTAAATATAAAAATATTCAATACAAATAACTATTGTTATTATACATTTATTTGTAACAATTTGAAAACAAATTTCAAGACCATTCTTTTGGAATCCATATTTTAAAAAATACAATTAAAGCAGATATTGCATATTATAATTTATAGATAACACCGAAAGAGTTATTTATTCCGCCAAAAGAGAAACGATATATTCACATTTGCGTGAACATCGATAAAATGAAGAAACAATATGAACCGTTAAATCTTTATAAAGCTTATGGATTTATAAGAATACCACCAAGTTTCAAGTAAATGATTATTTATTTTAAAAAATTTTAATAATAATTTAATAAATATACACAGAAATTCTTAGGATCTGTAACATGTTTTCATCGTTTTGATAAGGGCAAGAAATTGTTGTTCAAACGGTAGCAAAATAATTAAAGAATAAATACATGTGCTTTTATTTTAATGCACCTTATTGAGTGCATATTATCTCCTTAATTTTACAAAAAAAATTTACGTTGCTTAAAATTAGGCATATTTTTAAAATTAAATAATAAAAAATATATAATTATATACATGGTGCATCCACGAAGTATCGAGTTTTTTTTTCATTTTGTACCTATTCATTGTAGAAATTTGGGAGAGGTCTTAAAATATCGACAAATTCTTTTCGCATTTGTTCTTTTTTTGGTTTTGTTTTCCGATAATTAGGCACGGCAGGATTTAACTTCACGCGAAGGGTGTTTTTCAAATTTTTGACACGGCGCGTTGAAGCGATTAGCGGAAAACCACTACGCGAGAATGTTTTGTTCAAAGATTATAAAAAAAGAATTCTTACCTTTCTTTTTTGAAAATGATTTATTGGTGGAGCTATAAACAGTGTGAAATAAAAATTTTAAATTCTTCAAAATAATTTCCTCCTGTATCAACACATTTTTGAAGGCGTGTTTCTTAAATTTCAAATGCATTTCAAACTCTTCAGCTTTGATGTTTTTCAAAAATTTTCACATTTATAAATTTTTTTGCACTATATTGTACACTGTAGATCACGTTAAATTCAGTTTTTCCTGAATTGCTTTATCTGTTAATCGACAGTCCAAATTTTAAATTTCTAACACGCGCCGGATGTTCCTAGCCATTTGAAAGCTTTTGGACGCCCAGTTCGAGACTCGTCGATTATTCTTTCTCGGCCCTCTATAAAAGCTCTGTACGATTTTCCACTTTGCGATTTTGACATGCAATTATCTTTATAAGCCACTTTTAACATTTTAATTCTTTTCACATTGTTTTTTTTTAATTGCAAACAAAACTTTATCATGTAACGCT